>JAKGUB010000325.1:1430000-2022500 GCA_026261675.1 Hippocampus mohnikei
GGAAGATGAACACCTTTGTAGGCTCTAGAGGTGGCCCCCTTGTGAGCTTTGGTGGCTGCCGTTCTGTTATGCATCCACTAGATGGAGCTACGCTGAAGGGAATACAATACAATACAGCTTTATTTATAGAGAGCCCTGGCTGCCGTTGCGTTATGCATCCACGCGTAATGGCATTATCACGTATGTATCCTCTCTCGATTCAAAATCAACTATATTGTGCCATCTCCAAGTACATCATATTGTGTGAAGATAAAATTCAAAATTTCACTCTTAAATTCAGTCTCGCACCTAATGAAGTGTATAAAAACCTAATTGCTTATTATTAGCATCATTTCTACAATATAGTTTCCAGAGCTGTTCTCGTGTTGCTGATTATTCATTTTAGTTTAGGTTTTTGTTTTTTGTTTTTTTTGGATGACATGAATGAACAGTCAATGGAGTATTTTAGAGGTGGCGTCCAGATATAAATTCATGCAAACTGTGGCAGTATAACGGGGTGCATCCTGATTACGGTTGCCATACGCACATTTTTTGTTTTATTATCAATCAGCGCTATACTGCTCAGCCATGTCGGGTAAGTTCTAAATGCCACGTGTGATGTTTGAGCCGAGCTCACAAAAACATGCTCTTTGAAATACCCCGCAAAGGTCAATTCATCTCGGGGTGTCGACACCAACCAACTCGCTGTCTTCCTTGTTGTATACAGGTGACTGTGCTCATCAAATTTGCCTTGATGTTCTCATTTCTTCAGGCCAACACGTGCACGGAGGCTATGACAAAACGCGAGGATGGGCACCACGTTGTGAGCCAAAGGAAGAAAGCGAGCGAGGCGATACTGTGAGAACGTGGGAATAAGACTTCAATGAAGGCCTTTGACGAGCAACCAAGGCGGCTCCGCTGGGAGGGCAGCTCATTTGGCATATTCGAGATAGGACGCCTTTTGCAGTGCGGTATACGCTTTAGAGAGGCAGGAAAGCATTGAGGCCCACAGTTGAACCCTGTGAAATGCTATTTGAGGGAATTCATGCCATGAGTGATTTCATTGCGCTCCTTGCACAGCCAAAGTGAATATCTACCAAGCGGTGGATTTCTGAGCTCTTTTAGGAGACGACGACTAAAGAATTCATTCACTTTCTGCACAATGACCTATTCCTGTCTGACAAATGCAAAAAGTAAAATAAAATCAAAATCCACATCTCAGTCTCTCTCATTAAGGTGAAGACGGTCGTCAGTGGAGGAGAGAGGAGATAAACACGCTAAAGAAGGGAATTCATGCATGAGGAATGACTGATTAAAATAATTTGGGATGTGGAAATGGTGTGGAACAATAACCAGCAAACACATTGTGCCTCGGGGAAAATGTCCCATCTGTGTGTGTGTGTGTGTGTGTGTGTGTGTGTGTGTGTGTGCGCAGCGCGCATGTGCGTCGGAAAAGACTCCCTGGGTTTCACCGAGACAACTTGAGATTTGGGCGTACACATGCAAGGGAGACCACAGAAAACCCAAACAGGCACACTGTAGAAATGTACTTATTAAAAGCCTAAAAACAAGCATCAGCAGTGGGGAAATGTGCATGAGTAAATCAATGTATAATTAAACGACGCTCAGGAGCCTGTGCGTGTGTGCGCGTGGGTGTGTGTTAGCAAAAAACCCCAACTGTGTGTAATTATAGACCTACACGAGTACACCGGTATCATATATGCAGGTGCGCTTTATTTTATGCACAGGCTGACAAGCACCAGATGCAGCCTCTAGTCTATTGTCTAGAAAACAGTCTGCTTAAATAAGTCCTTCCACTTTACCACCTGGTGCCACACACACACACACACACACACACACACACACACACACACAATCTATATTTCCCAGCAAAATCTGTTTAAGAAACCATAGCTCTCATGGAACGCTCCTAAGTGATGAATGTCTTGCAGGCGGTTGAAATTAGAGTGAGGGATAAACAAAGGATGTTCCTGTGTGCATGGGTCTCTCATTCAGCCCAGCCAACAATAAGCACGGGGAGGGGGTTGGGGGGGGGCATGAGGAGGCGGTGAGGTGGGGGCGTGTGGATGCAAGGCACGCTCTCCTCAGTGCTGTTGCCAACCAGCCTGAACACAAGTCACAATAAATGGGCAGACACCCGGCGCATCCCTCCCGTTTATAAAAGCAGAAAGAGAGAGAAAAAAAAATACCCCCCCCCCACGAATAAAGCTCCGCGGTGGGATGCTGCGTGGCTTACCTTGGTCGCAAGTGCACCGTCTCCTGCGCCGTCTGCAAGATGCATGGGTGGATTTGCAACTAGAAGAAGCTTCCTCGGCTGGTGGTGTAATCCAGTGGCAGGCCGGCTCCGATCAGAAAGGAGGGTCTGCCTTATACAGGGGGGTGCATGTCACGCGGGACCGCCGTCCCGCGGCTCCTCGACGTCTTTTAGGAGGGGCAGAGATGGTCGCTCGGTTGGTCGGACGGCTTCAGGTAGTGAAGCTTTATGTCATTGGGAGCCACTGTCTTCTGCCTTAATGTCCTCCCCTCCTCCTTTTCTCTCCTCCTCCACCCCCCCTCCTAGCTCTCTCCTTCCTCCCTCTCATGCACACGCCGAAGCTCTTCCCCACCACCACCCTCCCCCCCGACGTATGACGTGATGCAGGCGAGGTCTCCTATAGCAACCGTACCCCCACCCCCCCACCCCATCAGCAGCTATTATCCCCTTTGCCGATAGCACCCCCTGATATTCTCAAACTAGACCGTTGGCTGGTACAATCATGACAAAGAAAGCCTTTTAAAAATGGACTGTCAGAGTAAAATCCTTTTTGAAGGAAACATTGAATGAATACATTTGAGTTCAAATAATCGGGTTGAGTTGACTTTTGTTTTTGTTTGTTTTGTATAAATGCTTCGTTTTGTTGATCTTTTACGGATTTAAAAACAAAAAATGGAAGGTGGCTAACTGCTGCAGTCAAAATGATGGGCCCCCGTTGAAAAGTGCAATCATTCAATGGATTTAAATGACTCTCTTGTTGGTTCATCACACGCTATTCTTAAATGATTATTTTGGGTCAAATAAAGACAAATTTCAATGGGGAGTGAAAAACTGAGATAAATTGTTATATAGCAGCATGCAATTCCTTATACCATTTATCCAGGAACCATGAACAAGGTTGTTTATGAGGTACAAATCCAACACTAAAGTACAGTATAGTGCAAATCCAATTGAACTCATTAGAACGCAATTCAGCTACATTAATTATAATGGAAAATGGAACAAATAACATTTAGATAGGAACAGTCGTTCTTCATTGCAGTTATGGGTTACCTTAATCACAAACAAATCACCACCAGTAAAAAATAAAGAAATGAATAAAAAACTAAAATGATATGCCCGTGTTCCATTGACACGCCTGGATGAAGGCTTTGTTTCTAGAAATCCAAGCTTTCATTGGTGTTCATCCAAAAACATTAAAATTATTGCTGATGATCATATATTGTGGAACTTTTAACATCAAGATCTTCATTTCAAATTGCGGCCGTATTTTGCTCACCTACTGATACTCGAGTGAGCCGAAATGGGGAGAACAAGGCCAGGGTGCGTCGAATATTTTTGCTCGTGATAAGCGCGCCACTTAGTGGCCATTTGCTGTTATAACGCTTCATAGCAGAAGACGATCAAAGGCCATCAGTTCTTTTTACCCAAAAAAAAAAAAAAACAAATAAATAAATGTAACAGTGTGTGTGTTTATACAAGGGATATATTTCATGTAATTTTTTCATAATGCAGATATGGTCTCGATGCCGAGACTGGAATATGTTGCTCAGGTCTTTCACCAGAGAATGGACATTAACCAAGAGCGACACAAAATCTGATAGTTGTCTAAAAAGCAACGGTATCGGCGAACCTAAAAACTATCAAAAGCGCTCATTTGCATTTCCATCTTAAATCCGAATATTTGCTTTCTGAAATGGCATTATTTATTCACAAGAGCCTACTCTTCCTTGTGGAGCATTTTTCTTGGTTGCACTGCTTCCAGCGCTTCTCCGTGGAGGACAGATTGCTTTTGTCCAATCAAGATTTCAGCCACTGCGCGTCGCCATTTCAATTGTATCTAGTCGAGGCCTTCACAATCAATAGTGTTGGCTGACATAACCAATGTTAACAATGGGACTCTGTCTTGAATTAATCCGATTTCAAATTTGCCAAGCTAACATAGTTGTATTCATTTGGGGCCGGATGAGTTTGGTGTTTGTCATTCCGTCCACAATAAAAGACATCTCTGTTGACCGAGTGCCATTGGGTTCCAGTCACCCCCGTCACCTGCTTGAGTGGGACGTGTGACACCGTCCCCATTTTCAGAGCAGATACTAGGGGCAAAAGAGCCCTAAAATTAGAAAGGGGAGCACCCCTGTCTCTACCGCTGCCCCGCAGCAGTGACGCTCATTACACCCTATTTATACGATGAACGCACGACCTACAATGATCGGGTTTCTGTTATTCTTTGTATCAGTAAGCTGCAGTTTAAGTGAGTCTCCCCTATGCTTGTGTTTGAGTGAAGACATTGGTTAAGACTCCACTACTAACACAATGAAAAGGCTGAAACGAGCATAATTTTGTGGATGAGTATATGTGTGCCAGTGCAATTTGAAGTCATTTAAAAGAACATACGTGTAAAATAACATACGTGTCCTATGCGAGTATAGAAAAAAAGCAGCATAGATGAATTATAAAGAATGAACAAGAGATGCGGGTAGTACGGTGGGCGACAGGTTAGCACGTCCACCTCACCGTGCAGAAGTGCAAGGTTCGATTCGGGCACCAGCACGCCCATGTGAGGATAAGCGGATTAGAAAATGGATGGATGGATGGAAATCAGAGATGCAATTACCACACAGAGTTGCTGCTGCCAGACTAAATTTTATTCAGACGTTCTCTGACACACACACGATGTTCATACCGGCGAGAAAGAAGAAGGCAGCAACAGTCTTGTTGCCTGAAAGTATGTCCATTTTAGAGCATTTGAGTCGGCATTCAACTCTGTGGGGCTTCCAGCCTGGACACAGAGCAAACATTCAAGAGACGATTCAAAATAAGACTGAGATGCAAGAGTGGCCACAAAGCCATGGATTCAGTTGCAGAGAATTGAGTCTGAGGTTTAAGGGGATTTTAAACAGTTGGACACAAACGAGTACCAGGAAAATCAGTTGTCCGTGTGTCACGAGTGTCGTGGATGCCGCATGCAGGGTACATAAAAAGCGACAGTTTGGATGTTAAGGCATTTCTAGGAACCATCTAAATAACAAAAAAAAAGTTGATAAAGCAGTTCCATTATTAACTTGTGAGAAGCCAATTCGAAGTCATCCAGTCGTCCAATTGGTTCACAGTGAATCTTATTTTTAAATACTGCTAGACAACAACAGCATTTTTTTTTGTTTTTAATCTTCGTCTCTCAAAATGACCTGAGGAATTCCAAGTATCAAAGCAAATTATTAGCATGTGATAATCGAGAATTTGTGGCTTTACAAGACAAAGAAGCTAAAGACGCCCACGGTTGGCAAATTTGGCACAGCGAGTTCAACATCCTTCCAAAGAGAATGTCATCAAACAGTAACCAGCCAGAACCAATAAATACAGACGACAAGAAAGTGTGGCTGGTTGGGTTTGCCGAATCATCCATTCAGAATATCAGAAAAGCAATATCCATCCATGGCTTTCAACTGTCAAGCTTTTTGCTGAACGGGTGCCGTCATTCACTCAATTCACCCGTTTCAACAGTGACATATCGTAACTTTTCTTATTAAATGTTGGGACTGAACATTTGTAGTGGGACAAAGGCGGAGAAAAGCAAGCAGCGTGTCAAAAGAAGTCTTGTTGCAAATTAGTGTCATCGGGAGACTGTAGTGGAGGTCAGTGCAGCTCGATAAAAGCTTCCATCTCTTCGGAGATGAGTCCCCTGTAGGGAAGTTTGTGCTTTTCCACTGCACGAGCCGCCAGGCACTGAAGGGTGATGTAGTTGAGCGGGTAAAGAGCCGGGTCACCCATATTGTGCTCGTCTAATAGCTCGTAGGGCGCCTTCTTCAGTGCGTTGGTGGCATCAAAGTGCGCCCCGGCCTTCATGAGAAGCGCCATGATCTCCGGGCGGCCGTTGCAGGCGGCCACGTGCAGCGGCGTGTTGTTCTCAGAGTCCCGCGCGTCCACGTCGGCGCCGCACTCCAGGAGAAGCGACGCCACCGCTTGGGAGGGGAATCGCCCCACCGGGTAGCGGCCCACGGACGTGGTTTCCTTATCCACGGCCATGTGGAGCGGCGTGAAGCCGCAACGGCCGCGGGGATTTAGCTTCAGAAGGCGGTAGACCGTGTGCTTCTTCTGGTGCTCCTGCTCAGGGTTGCACTCCAGCTTCTCCAGCAGAAAGATGAGATGGAGGATAATGGCGAGCGCCTTTGTGAACTGAGGGGCCTCTGGCGGATTGTCCTTCTGCGCTACGGCTCGCTCCACCTCCCGCACGCTTTTACCCAACACCGTCATCAGATCATGGAAGGTGACGCGTGTTGACAGGGTGCCTTTGGCGCGGTCTTGAAGGACGAAGGAGAAGAGCTCGGCGAAGGACAAGAAACTCGAGGCCGTCATGGGGCTGAGTGGGTCCAGGTTGCTCTGCTGCATATCCAAAGCGTATTTCCACAAGCTGATGCATCTTTCAAAATTGCCAGAGTCCGCATAGACAGCTCCCCTGTAGCGGATGTAATAGGAGGTGTCCGGGTGGGATGGTCCCAGGATGCGCTCGCGAACCAACAAGGCCTGCATCCTCATCTCGTCGGGGTCTGTGATCAGAGCTTCCAGCTCCTCTGCACTGTTCACCTCCTGCGCACAGCCATAGGCAGGAACGGGGGGCCCGGGTGGGGGCTTGGTCAGGCACGCTGCTTTTTCCCCTGGCTGCCTCAGCTCCATGGCCCGTCTCCAGTACTTCATCGCTCCCAATAGATCCCGTTTTTTATCCACAAAAGTGGCTCCGAGCAACTCAAGCGCATCTATGCGTTCCTCCCTGGAAGTGCGGGCCTGGTGGGCAAGGTACTCCACAATGTTGGTGTGTCCCGTAACACTGGCAGCTAGGAGAGGGGTCATCCCGTAACCATCCCTTTCCATGCGAGCGCTACACTTTAACAACATCTTCATGATGTCCAGGCTGCCGGACTCGGCACAGTCGTGGAGGGCCGTGTTTCCTTTGACGCTTTTACGGTTGACATCAGCACCGCGGTCCAGGAGAAACTTGGCGATCTCCTTGTGGCCCTTGTAGCAGGAGATCATTAGGCAGGTGTGGCCGTGTCTATTGGCCACCTCCATGTCAGCCCTGTGTTCCACCAGATAGCGGACGATTTCCAAGTGGCCGTCGAAGCAGGCAGCTCGTAGCGGAGTGGAGTTAGTTAGCGTCGCGTTGTTCACCGAAGCACCGTGTTTTAAAAGGGTCTTGACCACCGGCAGGTGACCGGCAGCCGAAGCCGCCCACAACGGCGGCGCTCCTTCGATAGTCTCGCCGTCAAAGTTCACCGAGCCGCCGAGTTCGACGTTAGCTCTACAATGTTCAAGGAGGTAGTCTACGACCTCTAAATGTCCATATCGCGACGCTATCAAAAGAGGAGTACCTCCCTGTGTTTTCTCTTCGGCTAAAGCTTCGAGCTCTTCGGGAGTTTTGTTGCTCAGCAACTTCTGGATAAGTTTCAGCTTACCATCTCTGGCCGCGTTGAACACCGCCGTCGTTATATCCATCGTTAAAGGCTCCGTGTTGCCTCACAGGACATCAACCCCATAACCACTAGTTTACCACCAAAAAGGTGAGTATGGCTTCAAAAAGAGCGAATTTTAGTCCGGGCTCTGCTACGAGCTCTCATCTTTCTTCCATTTTGAGGGCGCTGGCAAGATGGCGTTTGTGTTGCTTGACAGCTCTGTGTTTACCGTGGCCGCGGTGCATTGTGGGCGACGTTGTTTTAACCATGGAGGGGCACACGCCGTGTCCCGTGATAATAAACTACAGCTCCCACAATGCAATGGGAACAAAAGCCCATCCAGCTGATGAGTTCGTTTGGATTTCGAACAATCGAGGTACAGTACACTTACTGCCTTCGTGAACGGAGACCTGTCACGTCAATGCCACGATAACAGTGGGGAAACCCGACGCTCCCTTCGATATGCCACACTGACGTTCATTTTGGAAGCGTATATGTACAGTATGTTTCGTGAAAAGGTATTATAATAATAATAAATTTTATTTATAAGCGCCTTTCATGACACCCAAGGACACTTTACAATAACAAAAACAATACAACACAATTCGGGTCGTAAATATTGTATACTCAAAGGCTCATTAAGAAAGTTGCCAACATGAGTCATATGTTGACGATATATTCATATTTTTTGCACATATTAAAGCGAAAATTCCTCACCCTACATTTTAAAAAATGTCTTCAACCCCGTTTTTATTTCGGCTTTCATCTCCTTATGTGTACAATTCGGTTCCAGCTCAACACAGTGAACCTGAAGTGCTTGATAAATAAAGTTGAGCTGAGAGTCGAGTACTGTATATCGTATACCGACAGAGAACGCTAGTGTACCTTTTTCAGATGTGTTTTGCTATATGTATATAATTTTCCCTTGTACTGTAACAGCACGTGGTCCTCAAACTTTTTTACACGACACAAAAAATATAAATACTCAGTAACGTTTAGGTCTAAGTGATCATAAAAAAAAATCTCCACAGAGATTTGTATGAGCATGTTATTCATAAGCATTATGCATACTGTGCTTAAATATATTGTAAGACAAGAACATAACTGTACTTAAATACTGAGTCAGTTAAAATATATAGCACATAAAAGCTTGATAAAATATGTACCCACATATTTATTCAAGATGCAATGCAGATATACTGGATTTAAAAGTTAAATACCACGAAATTGTCATTGACTGTGATTCTTTCGAGTTCCATTCGAGGGCGCCCACGTACCATATTTTGGGAATGACTGCTTATTGTATTCCCTTGGTGGCCATAAAAATCTCTAAATTACCAACCTCAACATACCGTAATAACTACTGTTGGCGGTTCTCGCTGCCCTTTACGCCGCGAGGCACATTTCGATCAGATATTTCTCTCCTAATATTAAACAGGGAGTTGGAATTCACAAAGACAATATTTTGTGCACATAAGCGAGATTAAGTCTCTCAAATGTCTTCCAGCTTCCTCTTGACACGCAGGATCACTTCTGTAGATTTGTGTGTTTGGAAAAAAAAAACATAAGCAAAACCTTTTAAATACATGAAATAGGCTAATACGCGACAGACCACTTTATCAAAGCTGCTATTCAAAACTGACAGCAAACATAAATAAAGCATTGTTCTTTGGAACATAGATGAACTTATTATTTCGACAAGTCACGGCAGCCTCAGGGGTGTTACATTCAGAAGCCAATACATTACCAAATACGACGTCTGTCAAAAAGAAAGAGGGCATAATTCATTTGACAAAGCACAGTTGATACAATATCATTTGGCATCATTGCAGGAATACCGATCCCATGTAAACCAGACCATTACAACTAATTGAAAACGGTGATACACTGTGCAATTCAGATACACAAACAAGGTTCCACTTTTTTTTTTAATTGTAAACTGTAGTTAAACTGCTTTTTGGTTTGGCTTTTAGTGTGCAAGATAGGATTCCTTTCACCCTCTCAAATGGAATGAAGGCGGTAAAGGAAGATGAAGTGCTGCTTGTTTCTCACCAAAGTCTTGACAGGGATTTCCCTACAGGCCTGTGAGCAGCTCACTCAGCAGCACTTCCCTTTCTCCAAGAAGCACGTCTCTCTTCAAACTGGTTCCCTTGTTCACGACTTTGATCTTCATGGCCAGACTTTTGACTTGCGCCTTTGGCAGTGAGTCAAAAAAAAAGTCCTCGTTAAAAACGGGATTCCTGCTATTCTTTATAATGGTGCTTCTCTGTTTCTGTTTCTTGCCGGGTTTCAGGTAGAGCGCCACACAGCAGTTGATGCTCTTCAGGTCTGTCTGCTTGCCATAAATGGCCTCCGCCGTGAGCACGCGAACCCTCAGCCGTGCCGCCTCTGGGTCATAGTGCGTGCTAAGTCTGAGTGTCCCGCCCTTATGCAGGTTAATGGTGTGCTCACGCTGCAAAGGGTCAGATGCCAAGGCCCTCGAGCTGCTAGTCCTGCATTTGCGGAGTGCCGGAGAGGTAGGGCAACGCATACGCCGGCGCTGCATGTTGGGGCTGTTGTCGGCAGAGCTGCAATCATCCGTTGAGAGAGAGCTGTGGCGGGCCAGGGAGCGCTTGGCACGAGATACCTCAAGACAGACGAGAAACACAAGTATAAACTGGCAATACAGAGAAAGTTGTTATTTCTTGGCCCATATTTCTACAGCTTGCAGTTAGCAAGCGAACTATACCTACACCCAGAAAATGTGTTTTCCCTTGATGCCTCAATTTACAAAACGGCTCAGTGTCATAATTTGAATTCCCAAAGAGGAATTGATGCCGTTGGCTAGCCATCTGCCCGTCTGCTAGCCAAGAGAAGCACTGGGAGCCTGTTAGGTTGTATGCGAGGTTTTGAGCTCGCTGGTGCCTCGCGCCACTCATCGCAGCATATTAAGCCTCGCGATGACCCGGTGGGATATATTTCAAGCACCAGAGGATTCATTCTGATAACATGCACAAATGCATAGGCATGAGAATGTTGCTAAAGCTAGATGAAGTAGCATCCATTTTTGAGGGGTGTTTTCACACATTCAGCGGACACATCAACAACATTTGAGGGCAGAGACAATAGATTGATTTTTCATCAGTTTAAAGCGTCATTTTATATTAATGGAGAGTTTGCCAGGCAAATTTGGCAGGATTGTTCATGCTGCTCGACGTGGTGTGTCAAATTCCACTACTGTATTTTGTAACCTTGTGACTATGGAAAATGTACCCATACTATGATTAAGCTCAATCATGGAAGAACTTAAACAAGTTATAAGGTACCAGTTGAGGTACAGCCGTGTCTATTTCTGCCTGCATGTCAACTGCCTTCATTTCAAAAAGGCAAAAAAAACCCCCAAAAAGATCAACCCCTTGCCTTGGCTTGTGTCTCTTGTGTGATGGAGCGCAGGAGGGAGGCCGAGCGAGACAGCAGAGGAGAGTTAAAAGGGGATGAGTCCGCCGAGGAGCAGGTGTCACTCTCTCCGCCACTGAAGTAGCGGTAGGGGTTGGTGTTGGCTGGGGCGAGATGAGTCCCCCCCTGGGAGCGCCTGTGGGAGATCGGGGAGGTGAGAGGGCTGCTGGGGTCGCTGTGGAACAGGCTCTCCTTGCGCCGGGTATGAGGAGACTCAACCAAGGTGGAAAAACCATAGGAGGTCTGGGCCTTAGGGACGTATGGCAGTGACATGGCGGTCTGTGACTGAGGATCTGCGTTGGTGTTGGCGTCCAAAGTCCCCGTGGCTGGCTCGTCTGCACTCTCTATTTGGATGATGTGACGGTTTGCTGACTTTTGGAGACTGCGTGTGTCCCCTCCGAAACGTGAAAAGAGGCGAGGGCTGCAAGGGTTTTTGCTGCTGCGAGCTCTGGGGCTCTGCACGCAGATGACATGATCGGAGGTGGAGGGTCGCAAGGCGGAGCAGTGCTGAGTCTTGGGGGTTGCTGATTCCTCTGGTGGGCAGCAGATGAGTTTGGGCGGGATGAAAAAATTTGGAATTTTTTCAGGGGTGAGCACATTGGCGTATACAGACACGGGAATGGCCTCGGTGGTCTGTGGGGGCTGAGATTGTGTTCCACTGCTCTCCATTTTGCTACGTAGCTTCTCCAGTAGCCACATGTCCACCAAGTCGTGTCAAACCACCAGATCTGCATTCACAAATCAGTCATTTTTTTCACAAAAGGAATATCAGAGATCGTTAATGGAATTTGATTGTACAGTATAGCAAGGTGATTCAAAAGTAACCCTTATATTTTAAGAGTACTTGTATGCATTCTCATTTTGGTGTGTGAGTTGTGTCTACCAACCTTTATTGAGCCAAGGCATCCATTTCGCATTAGAAAATGTCGCAGAACACCACCAAATAAAAATTTCACAAAAGGTACAGTAACTGAAAGAATAAGCTTATCAACACTGAAAAAAAAATGGTGTTTTGAATTTACTCTTTTTTTTCTTAAGTTGCTCAACATTCTCACTTACTGGGTAGATTTCTTCTTGCATCAAGGGGTACATTTTGGCATTCATTGTATGGTAGAGAGTGAATCTACCCCTAATCCTGTCCAAAGTTATCCCACACCACTCATTTAATGAATTATCAAATATTAAATGACAAACACACACACATACAAAACAAAGAGAAAACATTGAAATAAATGTCAAGTGGTTTAAAATATTCAGTTACTAATTAAAGGAAAGTAAATACAATCGCAAAATGACCCCCCCGCCCCCCCAAAAAATCCAGAAAACTACAAGCTAATAATGCTTTCAACAACAATTAATGACTTAACGTTTTGATATTTATACAGAAAAATGCTCTCGCAAATATACATTTTCCATCACACTCCCGACCATATGATAACAACTTTTTTTCTTTTTCTTTTTTTTTTTACGTGCAAGCAACGATATGAACAGCATCCGAATTCCTTTTCAACCCATTCCGAACAAAGTAGAAGTTTCTTGAACAATTTTCGTTTTCACCAAACGTACCTGATGACTGCAGAACTTCTGGCTTCCTCAGAGCAGTCGAGAAGTGATGCGCACGAGCCGATCCGGGGTTGCTTGTGCGATTCAATATTCGTCTGCTTCAAGTGTGATCCAGAAGCGGTGGGGAAGGAAAGCAGCGAGATCAGGCGCCCGTTTTATAAAGATGAGCCGCGCTCAGCCAGCAGCCAATAGGGACCACTGGGGTTTAGCTAGTGTATTTATAAAGAGACCAAAATCTCTTTCAGCTTCCCAAAATATTGATCACAATTCAATTGAAAATCTTCCGCAAATAATCTCACGGCGTCAGTTTGGAAGCTGGACGTCGCTGTGACTTCAGGTGGCTTTTGCGCTATAGCCCGACTCCTTTTATTGTGTGTGGTGGTCATGTGAGGCAGTCACTCCCTGCACTGTTACTGTAACCGTTACAGTGTAACGCAACGTGTAGAGTGCGAAACACACCAGAGTCCTTAATTGCACTATTCGATGATCTGCTGATGAGGTAGAGAGAAATATTTTTTGCAAGTATTTGTGAAGCATTCATAATGGAAAACATAGCTACAATGGAAATAATAATAATAATAATACATTTTATTTATAAGCGCCTTTCAAGACACCTAAGGACACTTTACAATAACAAAAAACACAAAACAATTCGGGTTGAGCAGCGGCAGCCAATGTATGGTTTAAGCGGAAAAGTGCTGGCACTTCTTATTCCACTGGTACCAGGTAATTTAGGCGGTGTGTGACAGCGGATCATCAATAAGATAGATAGGTAGATAGTCGTTCAGTACAATTATTGGTGACAAATGAATCGCTTGCAAGATGAATTTGGGTCATCGTCACCCGCTTCATAACCTGTCCGGGATTGGATCAATTTTCGGTTCAGCAAACAATCAAATAAATAAATACATAAATAAATAATTGTAAAAAGCCTGATAAATAAAAATATTTGTTCCCCATTAGATTAAAAACACATAATAAACAATGATTTGTTTTCTCCGAATGACCTGCAGAAGTGTATCTCGTAGTGCATTCTCAATTTGTTTATGCCATGAAGGCTGTTCAGCAAAACAGACAGGGTTCAATAATCAATTAATATCAATTATCGATTAAATAAAACTACTAACAACCTTGTGAGCGACACTGAGTCGATATGCGAACTTGAAATCGTCATCAAACCCCATCCTGAGATGACACCTTCAATGCAAAACCTGTTGCAGTGAGGGGCTGTGGATTCCAAATCTGTTGAATCCAAAGTGTGGGAAATCATATTTTTGTTTCTATCTTTGATAAGTTTGTGTTTGATGAAAGCCAAAAACATGTCCAACGCACTGAGCCTTTTGCCAGGTGTTAAACGTGGAGGTGGATGAGCAGCAATCTCGTAGGTGTCAACTGGAGCAGTCACCGCTTTGTTGTATTTAAAGAATACAAACACACACACATATATATATATATATATATATATATATATATATATATATATATATATATATAGAGAGAGAGAGAGAGAGAGAGAGAGAGAGAGAGAGAGAGAGAGAGAGAGAGAGAGAGAGAGAGAGAGAGAGAGAGAGAGAGAGTAAACATTATACTGCACGTTCACTTTTCATAATATTTAACGACTGTAAATGTTATCGTTTAAATGTAAGTTTTGGAACCTTGAAGGCAAACACTTGAAAGAAACGGAAAAATGTTTTGTGCCAAGAAGTAAAGGTAGATTTACGTCGACGAAATGACTTGCCCATCTATTTTTCCCTCTGAAAATAGAACAGTCCATTAGGGGTTAGTGAAGCCTCATTAGACAGTAGGATGAATCATCCTGTGTGCTCACCATCTATTTAGCTTTCTGAACACTCATTTCGTTTCAAATTACGTCTAAATGTGAAAGTGTCAAGGCACTAACATTTGGTACATGCATGTGAATGTAAAAACGTTTGGGCAGAATGAAATTGAGTGCTGCAGGCGGACACCTCATGAAAAGTGGTCCTCCTCAGATTTTGTGCTGGTCAGTCGATGCAGTATTCTCCAAAGCAACAGCCTTGCTTCGATTCCAGCTCCCTTGCCCCCTCTCAGAACAAGCGAGGAGGCGGGGTCATAAAGAGAAGTGGCAGTAAAACAGGCCAAAATACCAATATCAGGGGGTGAGGCAGACCAAGGGACTAATTACATACAAGGTGTCATTTAACCAAATGCGAGAAGTTAGAAATAAGTATTTAGTAAATATTCAACATTTTTAGAGAAGTAGTGTAGGTAACTTTTTCAGTATGATTGACTTCATTCTCACTTGTTGCACATCTCATGCAGGAAACACAAAGAAAACATCTGAATAAAACATGAGGACTCAACTTAAATGATATGGCCAAAGTCAGTTCAAATGAGTATAATTTTCTCCATTCCTGAATTAGTTTTACCTTAAGACATTTAACTCAGCTGGGTGACATTAGATTTTTTTTTGTTGCGCTGAAAGGCCACAAACAGGCTTTGACTGGAAAAAACACACAAACACGCACACGCATACAAAAAACAAGCCATCATTGCATTTTAGGCATCAAGGGGAAGGGGACAGATGCTGCGGCACCAAACACCCCCACCTGTGCACATCCCCGTGACGCCATTGTATGTTTTAATTGGTTCAAAGTTGCTAAAATTCTGATAAATGAGGCATCCGACTGAAAGTCTTCCGATTCTTCCCACACACTCCTCAAACCAACGTGCTGAATAAATCATTGCAATTATTGCTCCATTTAAGTCTCTCCTCCAGTACACCACAAGTACCGCCAATATGTGCACATGGCCTAGCAAATGATGCAAAAAAATGGCCACTCTTTCATTTGCAGAGTACTTTAAAGACAACCATCGCTGCATCCCAAGTGCTGTATGTGAAGTAAAAATCAGACATAAAAACAAAGACAGCTAAAGCGATAATACTCACAGGCGTGAATTCTTTATCCTCTGTGGAGAATGAATATTACTGCAGCTTACTGTGCATTAGTGACCTACTCCTGTGTGTCTATATGATGCTGCACCTATGGTAGTCACACTAAGGCACACTCACACCAGAAGCAACACAATGGCCATTGAATTGAAAACAACAACAACAACAACAACACAATCTGCTTAATTCTTTACAATGTATGTAATTATTTCACTTATGTTAAACGCAGATCGCAAAATACGTGTTCATTTACGAGCATGGTCATGATTGCCTGTGTGGAGACTTGCAATCCACTCTCAAACAACATGATTTATTTTTACCCCTCCTCATGTTAAATGGCTCAGTGTACAAGGAGGGAAAAAAAAGAATTGTTCAAGTCCACCTACATGTTTGTGCAATGGCATCAGCCTTCATTAGTGAGTATTCACTCTGTGATCTTTGACGGATGAGGCTCTATACAGCAAAACTGTTCCCACATCACAGCTTCATCTGTTATACACTGTAAGATTTGTTTTACTCACTACGTGTATGGAATAATTGAAGCAAATACTTGCACTGTGCTCTTTCTTGTCAGGTATTTTAAAATAGCAACAGATGCTTGATTGAGTCACATTGATTTTTCGCTGCTATTTTTCATCCATTTTAACTTTCAAACAGAGGTTTATCTCATGTTTTTGCCCGGTATGGTTTTTGACAAGTTAATCATTCATCTAGTTAAGGGACAGAGGTTACTTTTGGAATCTTGCAAGCAGTTGCTGGGCTTTCTTGACTGGCTGAATTATCTTATCATCTTGACTCTGTCATGTCAAGAAAGAATTCTACTACTTTAGTCAACGATTTAACGATGCAAGCTTTCATAGCCGAGTATAGGATCTTGAAATTTTATTCTCGGCAAACTTAAAAAGTGAAGTCAAACCGTTTGAGTCATATCTCGGCTGGAAGACGACTGTGAGGACAGAATAGCCGAGTCACGCACAAAAGCAGCAGGAGGATCGTGCTGATTTCGAAAGCGCTGCGGCGCTCTAATTTCGAGAATATTGGAGATGAAAAATCTCCTGGTGGCAATTGGCTTTAAATTCATCCTGCACCGAAGACGGCAATTAACATGCACGATGTGACTCAGAATTTCTGTTGTTGAGGTCTCTGTTTAGAATAGGCAATGTGTTCATTTATAAAAGATGGTGTTTGTGCTGTTCTTTGAAAAAAAAAAAAAAAAAAAAAAAAAAGAGAAGGCCACAAAACATTTTTTCCTCTAACATCCAATTGGAATGTCATACAGGTATTTATCATTAAATGTTTCTTGGCACTGCAAAAAGCCAAAAACTTGATTAATGTGTTCGGAATCAAACATATCGTGAAGAATGTCTTTAAATCGGGCGTCATCACAGTCGTGTCACGCGCAAATCAAATCACACATCCCACACATAAACAACAAAGGGAGCGTGCATGCATGAGACTGATCCCCTTTGTTCATGTTACACAAAGATGAGGCGCTCACTCTGATAGGCCTGAGCTGCATTTCATGATATGTTCTTCATTAGCTCGTTCAGGTTTTGTGTCACATAATAATATCAGAGGTGGGTGCGTCAAAGTAAAGCTCGCCCGGGCCGCCATGTTACCGTTCGCCGGCGGCCGGGCTAATCTTGGGTGAAGTCACTGTTGTTTCAGCTAAATTAAGCTAAGCCTTTAATCATTTCACGTCATTTCGGGAAACAGTCTTGGTTTCATTTTTTGCGTGTCCTTACATACAGCTCGGTGACGAGACACGTTTGAATTGTGTATGCTCGCCACTTTGTCATCGCGTTGTGTCCTTGCGACTTGATCCAAAGTTTGCTCAAACTCACTCACTTTTTTTAGCCCTCGTATGATCACATCTAAGGAACCATTTACTGTATAAAATGGCATCCCAGAGAAGGTCGATGCAGAAAAAAATATCCGCAAAGTAAAGTGAGGGCTACAGCCTACGAGTCTGTCCGTTTCATCCTTCGTACATCCTCCCGCTCATGCGATCGAAAAACTACCGAATGTATGTTTTTGTGTTTATCGAATAGCTTTGTGTCACAGTGTTGACATATGGACGAAGCATTTCCAACAATGGTGTTTCGTAAAATATCACAGTGTCTCTGCCTCGGCGACATATTTGTGAGATCTTGCTAAGAAAACTCGACAAACGTGCGCAGGCTGGTATCAGACTCATTCACCAGCTGCACTGAAATCCCCTTTAAGGCTCTTTAAGTCCATCACGCCATCTGGTCAGGGGCCACCGGCAACCAAGGTAAACAGACATCAAGCGCACTCTCTGCTAAAGAGAGAGTAATTTCTGTGTCGGCCTTCAGGCTCGCGGTGAGACACCCGTTTGAGGATTAGCGCATATGCGGACCAAAAGAGCAGACGACTGGAGAGTACATGGAACAAGTAAACATGGCAGAACAGAATATTGGACAGATGGAGATGGGGTGAAGACAGTACAAGACGGAGGATGCAGAAATGAAGCATGGACCTGTACCATCTGTAAGACAGTTGGGATGAAACACAGTAGCTTATTGACGAGGCGGTAACGAGAACACAGAAAGGAGGAAAATCTTTTGATTTCTCGTCTTCTTTCAACTCGCTGCAGTCAACACAGATATTTTCCAAAGTGGAGCATCCGTGGGGAACTCACTAAAACCACATGATGGCACGCACAAGAGAATGTTATGAACACTTAAATTAAGTCAAGAGAAGGTGCACAGTTAGGTTCAGCTTCGAAGGAAGTCTTAATTCTGCTCAAGTGCCATTGATGTACACACACACACACACACACAGAGCGATGTATTAGTCATGAACACAACTGCCTTTAGCACGAATGATCGATAATATTGTAATATCTGTTTCTTGTATTTGTGTGACGTCATAAAAAGGGGAGGGGCCAGGTTGGGGGAAATATTGGCTCCGGTAGTTAGTCTGAGTGTGGAGCGCATGAGCGTGAGTTGTGGCTAACAGCAACTCCTTTGAATGCGTGTGTTTATTGCCTATTTTGTTTATTAAAAAGCGACGAATTGTATCAGCGACTGCGTGCGTCCTTCTCTCCATTATTGAAGGGCATTACAATATAAATGTAATCAAGTTTCATGGCAAGTACTGTGTCAATTCATGCAGCCAGAAGGAACAGAGTACGGCTAATCCTTGGATTTATGTATCGTCTTAGATTGATAACCACTTGAATGTGATGAACAAGACAAGGCAACTTGTTCATCACATTAATTTTATGGACCTCTTTATTATGGGCCTAACGAGAGAAATTAGCTCAATAATCATTCAACATTCGACAACGCAAATTCAATTGTCTCGGCGCACATCATTGTAACAGTCCAGCGAGCAGTCCAAATTGATTACAGGTTGGAAATAGAATTATTTACTTTTCTCATCACAATAGGAACGTGAGTTTAAAAAAAAAAATTCAAATAGCAGAAAGCGACAAAGAACGAGAGAATCATTACAACTGCATTCAGGTCCCTCGACTCACCTTTGCCGAGTGAAGGACCCACCACAGAGGGAACTCCGTGCCCGCAACAATAACAGAGCAAACATATTTGAATTGTGAAGCCATAACACCAGCATGGCTCGCTCCTTAATTTGCAGCGCTGTTGAACGGCACTTCTTCACACTGTGAGATTTTTATTATAAACATATCCAGAACAATATGCCTGCGAGTCAATTAGAGCGAATATCGCTTTCGCCCCTCTGTGAATCACAACTGTTATTTTCAAAATGGCAGAATGTTGATGCAGCTCTTGTATTGGATCTCATTAGTGTGCAGATTGACCAACTGTTGTCTCTGAGACTGTACAAATCTCTTTTTTTTCAAATTTGTTTTGTTTTGCCATTGTTGTTAAAAAAAGGATTACACCAAGCACGAGCAAATCTGTGCTCTCGACACACTAGCAGCCCTCATTGAAATTAACGATGACACCCAAAGGCTGCTTTATATCGGTGTCTTTATATGCATGATTGTGCCATAATATATGAGACAAGTAAGGCTGATTTTCAAAGAACTGTATTTTGGGTTGCACTCTACACAGGAAGGTCACGGCTTAGAGTCAAACTCCAAACCGCAGAACTAAAAGGCAGACACACGGTACTCATCACGCATCAACTGTGCTTCTGGTGGCAACATTTTGTCCAATTTAAACAACTGCATTGCAAAGAGGTGCGAGGCAGGCTGCATGATTGTTCAACAGAAGCTTCGTGAACTACCCCAGTAGAGGGAACTCATTTAACTTTTATGATACCCAAAACAGTGACAGTGTGAAGCCGTATTATTACCTTGACTGAGTGTTACCACAACAAAGGCTAAATCTACATACAAAGAGCATAGTAGACATCACATATTTTAATGCTATACATTGAGTTCCATCTGCAGTAGCTCTACTTTCGAAATTAATTGGTTCTGGAAGTAAATGTCTTAACTAGAACATTTTGTAAGTAGAGACGCGTTTTCCATGTAAATGTCCTAATCCGTTCCAAGCCCCCCAAAATTCAGACATAAATATTTTCTAAAGCATAAAAATGCATCAAAATATGTAACAAATACATGTTACAATTACATTATCGCACAATAAATTAGAATTGTGCATAATGCAAAAAACAAATTAGAGTAAAGAATAGAAATGATGGATCATTTAACCTTTAACTGTGTCCTCATGGGGGGCGGGGGTTGCCCTCTTTAGTTCATGTTCAGGTAGTAGTTCAGGTTTTTGCCTGGCGCTTTTTAAAGAACTGATCCAAAGATGTTTGCTTTTGTCGGCTTTTAACAATCCTTCAAAAATGTCCAAGGCAAACATCAGCATAGTGAGCGATCACCCGACCGGTGAACATTTTTTCTGGGTTATTCACATTGATGTAAAACTAGCGGAACACCACATGGCCCGAGGGGCGAATGACGAGGACTCTGCATACCGTAGAGGTCCCTCAATGAAATGCCAGGATGATGCTCAGTAATAGCCAATGGCAGAGCAGCTACAAGTATGTTGCGTTCAGGAAACTCTGTGTTGTTACAAGCAGGCCATTCTGTATTTTTACCTTTCACATCTTGAAATTTCTTTTGTAACATTTTCCTGTTGAGGAACTAAGTAATGTGAAAACTTCGTATGAAGAGACGTTCGTCGGTAAACGTACCACTGTACTTTTATTGTCACGTAGAACAATACCAACGAATCCAGCCAGTAAATCAAAACAATAAAGCATTCAATTCTATAATTACACTTAGAGCATACACACCGAAAGTGAGACGTGTGACACCTCCTATAGCACTCATATTTCCACACATACTTCTTTCTGCCTTGCGACGCCCACATTCAAATTGCCTATTATTGGCAATTGTGGCGTATTATGACTCACTGAAAATCAGCGACTTTATTTGCGACATAAAGAAATCATCCCGGCTGGTCGGTGTGGCCCTGCTAGCTTGTTAATGTCGTATCGTACAAAAGTTCACTGTCCTTGCTGTTAGCTTCGCCTTTTTTTTTTCCCTTTTGTCACTTGGCCCACCCTTGGAGGTGCACAATGGCAACACATCAGCGAGGGTGTTTGAAACGGAGGAGGACTTTAGGTGGTGAGACAAGCACAGAACACACTTAACACCACAGAGCCTGGGTTTATTTATATTGTTAACACGCCTACAAACTGTACTTGGACACTAATCAGCAAACTTGAACCAGTGCGCCATTGTTATGTTTTGCTTTTTTTAATTTATTTATTTTTTTTTTTTTCCGCTCAGTTGACAATAATTTGTACTGCAGGATCTTGAGTGTGTATATATATATATACATATATATATATATATATATATATATATATATTAGAGCTGTCAAATGATTAAAATTATTAATCTAATTAAAAACTCATCTGTCAAAATTAACTCAAATTAACTAAAAATTAATCATGATTACTCACGCATTTTTTATCGTTTCTGAATTTCCTTTTATATTTTTTGTCCTATTTTCCCCCATTTTAATGCTCTCATCAACATGGAATCATGAATCAGTTTTCTATGTGCAAAATGCAAATATTTACTGAAATAACAATTTCGATTTTCAATTTTACATGAACATTTTTCACTTGGAGCAGTTATTCACACATTATCTCTCACACAATATTACTGTCCATCAACAACAGTGAAAAACATATTTTGTCACACAACAGCTGCTTGAACAGCTCTTTTTATGGAATCAAAACAGCGCAATATAACATTATAAAGTGCACATCTAAGGTAAACTAGTACTCGTAATGGAGGCTCTCGCTGGCAATCCGTAGTGGAGTTGTTCAGTTAATTCCGTTTTTCACGGCCCCCTGAATAAGGATTGTCGGTCAGCATGGAAGGATCTCTCGTTCTGTACTTTTTTGATCATTTATTGGAGCACTTTGCAGCAGAAGTAGTAGTAGTTGTAACAGAAGTATCAGAAGCAGGTAATAACCTAAATTACACATACATGCAGTAAAACATTAATATATCTATCTTTCTGCATCACAATGTAAATATGTTTATAATTGACATTATTTAATACCTTTATTTAACAATACGTTTAATAAATAATTTAATCAACCCTAATTTCACTATGTATCAATATCGTCATCATTATTCATTGTTTTAAACGGAAGAAACCATACAACACAAACATATCAAGTCGAATCGAACAAAAGAACTACAAGTCCCAAAGGTCCAACCCGGAAGTGGAGCGCCGGCATGATTTACCCCAGCTGCAACGCAATTTACTTCGTTTAAACGTCAGATTGCAGACGGACAAACATGACAACTATGCAAAAATGAGCTAAATAAAGACAGCCCTGTTCTAGCAACATTTTAGCCCACGCTGTTTAAATTGCCGATTGCGAACGGTAACTGACTGTGATTGCATAGCGATGCGGCAAACAAAGCAACCGATCATGACCGAATCTAAAAGCTAACTTTACACATCTGACTTGATAAGAAGCACTCGCGTAGCTTAACATTGAGCCATGCCGACGACGAAGCGAGTGTATTCACTCACGAAACAAAACGCTATTTATACATCGCGCGAACGTCACCTGTCAGTGGCAGCCCCGTCCCTCTTAAAGCGCCAGGTCAATCCAACAGGAGTCGTTCAGCAAATTTGTTCTTCGTCGTGTCATCCATTTTCTTAGTTTTGAAATTATCCATAGCTGTCTGTCTGAGACAAGGGGGCGGAGTAGAACGTCAGCTGTGCGCTTGGCCATTAAGTGGTATTTCAGACTCGACGTGCTATGATGATAGCTCGGTTTACGACTGCAAAACATACAGGTAACTTTGGTCTTGTCAGTGGAACAATCTGGCAACTTTTTAAAAGTAAACTTTCCATTCATGAGCTATTTAAGTATCCATTTTCAGTGTCTCGCGCTGCCGTGGCTGGCAAAACAAACGTCGTGGACCGCGCAGCGCGCTTGATGTTTTGTTTCTGGTTTATTTATAGAGCAACGTAACATCCGCTGTGACATCTCCGCGTTAATCTCATGAGAAAAATTTTGATCCCGATAAAATTCATTTAAATTAATGCCGATATAAAGCGCTAAACTGACAGCTCTATATATATATATATATATATATATATATATATATATATATATATATATATATATATATATATATATATATATATATATAAAATGTCAGTGTGACCTTAAAAATGTAAGATTTTTTTTATGCTCGTGTATCCTTTTGCTGAATGGTTGATACACTTTTGTAAAAAGTCTGAAATGAATACTTTCAATGTGACTAAAAAAAGACAATGGACATTATAGAAAGGAAGGCTTGATAACTCTTTTCCCCCTGTTGCTAAAGCAACAAGTAATGCCATGGCCTTTTACAGATATGAAACTGAGAAGGCAGAAGAGAAAAGGCGGCCGCTGTATGTTCTCCAGCCAAGTTCTCCACCTGCTCGAGATCTCCATCTGTCCAGTCTCTCGTTATAACGCCGGCAGGAAGCAGCTGTGGAAAGGAAGTGGCAAATTAAAATCATGTTTATGCTACTTTTAATAACAACTTCCCCAACTCTGACAGATGTGGATTACACATTTGATTCATTGTCTTTCGCTTTGACGAACCCCCTGCCAAACAATTAATTCCAACCCACAGGTTATTTTTAGCATTGCAAATGTGCGTCTCCTCACTTGGTTATGGTTCATAGCCACAGGAGTGCGTAATTAACTCTGGCTGATGCCGCTAAAGGCTCGCGCAGTCCTTTCAATCTGATGTGAGCTGATGCCAATTAAGCCTTGGAAATGTTTTTATCGCACGAGAAGAGAGGGAACAAAATCTCCTCTGAAAATGACCAGCACTTCACCTCGCTTGCTGAAAAATATTAACCATGAGATATTTTGTATGTGCCGCAGCATATTCTGTTTTTTTTTTCACTTGATCTTTTTAAGAAAATGGGATACATGGTGCATATCTCACACATTTTTTACTCAGATATATTATAAATCCAAATCAAGATGAGAAAATGGATGGCTGAGAAGTATTGGCTGAGGGATTGATCAGTATACTTTTCCTACCCCCAGTTTATTCATGCTCTTTTCGTGGATCTATTCAGTGGGAAAGGAAGGAAACACAGCAGGGTGAGACCCACAGAGCGCAAAGGGGTCGACTGGAAAGATCAAGGAATTGATAGAAGGCAACAGGCATGATTCTGATTCGCACAAGAAGAATTGGACTCGACCGCAGAGATCAGTCTTGCTGAGAGGCAGCAGGTGGACACGAGCTTCTTCCTTTGCTTTTGCGATGTTGAGAATCATAAGAGCAGCGTTGTGGCGCAATGAAAGGCTACAGCGCATCGCACCACTTCACAGTCCACGAACAAACAAGTACATTTCAAACGGAGGCACTTTTCTCCATGTTGCTCCGGCATGTCAAATGGCTTTGCTCTCTTTTTAACAATCCCCTGATACATTAACCCTTTCAGGGACAGCGGTGACTACAGTGGACATCTTATCATGTTAACAGGTTACAGGGTGCATGAAAGGGTTAATATATCAAAGTAAAATATTTATTTATTGCGGCATGTATTCGCTGTAGAGCAAACAGGTTGATCAACCCTTGTAATCCTCGAAAAAATAGTAAGTCATGACTAGTCCTCGTGCTTTTTAAGTTTCCCGTCAGAATTGATGCTCCAGGAATCCGAGACATGCCGTGGTTACTTTCTGTAAATTGCTCAACGCTCCCCGTATTTTTCCATTTTGCAACGACTTCTCTGTGACTGAATCCGATGTTATTTTGGTCATGATTATGATTAGGCAAATTGCCAATGGGTGGTGGCGGGTGGGGGTGTGTGTTGAGGGGTAGTGCGGGGGTGTCTAGAGCTATGTAAAGCATTGACTCAAATGACTTTTTCAGACTCAATACACCTGGGGGGTGGGGGGGGGCAGATTAAGTTAAACCAGTCAAATGTGGGAATGAAGAGAAAAGCAATTGACACACACTGCAGGTGAGATTAAACATCTCAAGTAAAGTTACAATACTTCCATACCTTTTTCTTGGTATGCCAATATACAAAATTATCAAGGATCGTTTTTCCATACCACCAAGATAATCCTAGACTCCCTGTGCCATACCAACTAACGGTCACTCGGAAATGTGAATTGATTTTTTTGTTTTTGATATACTTACATGACCAATACACATGCATATATTTTGAATGATTTTTCTTTTCTGGGCGACCCGTTCCAATGGCCCACCACTCAACAACAGTTCCCTCCCGGCAAGATGCTGCCACATTGCCGCTTCACAGTGGCACAGCATGCTCAGTGGTTAATGAGCTGTCTGCTTTCATCTCGCATTTTCACTTAGAGCTCAAGAGTTGAGTTCATTTTGCATCTGACGAAGCGGGGGGATGCCCTTTTTGCACTCTTTGTTGCAACGCAAGGATGCGACGACGTGGTGTCGTGTAAATTGCAATTGTGTTAAACCCACAAAGCATCGTTAGTGCTTTTAGAAAGATCGAGCTTTGCAGCCAATTAATTCTTGAACCATAAGATGTGCCTTTTAAACTCTCCTGCACTGCACTAAAGCACATTTTGTGTTTAGGGGTACACTAGCTGCCAGGTAAATGGTAGCTTTCCATTTTGTACATTAATGTATAACATTGCAAATGAACCACCTGTCTTTTCGAAGACATCATTTTGGCAACAGTGGCAACCATCCACAGTTTTTTTTTTTTTTAGAGAGCTGCAGTTATTATCCCTGAAATGTATTTTGTTTACGTTACTTCTTATGAGAAATATTGTTTTAAATTTCGTATAATGAAGTTAGTCAGCCTCTCTGGAAGCTATTAATCACGAAAACGGAGGTGCCGCTGTGTGTTATTGAGATTATTTCACCTTGTTTCTGTTATTATTTCAAAAGGTGTTTTATGCGATTGGCACATAGATTTGGGGGAGAGATTTTAGTGGTCTGGCTTTGAGGAGAATTCGCCAAGCTGCTAATTAGCTGTCAGATAAACGCCGAAGAGCGGAACATGACATGCCAGCCTTGTCTCACGATGGTCTGAAGAAAGGTGGGGGATAAGAAGGCTGATGTGGACTATTGAGAGGCACGGTAAGGGGAAACAGACTGCAGAATCTGTTGCCTTGCCAACCAAGCCCCTCGGAGCGCAAGGGTTAAATGTAAACGATTCTCTGGCAGTGCAAATATAGGTTGCCATCTGTTTTCGTAACACTTCCTTTGTTAAAAATTCTCAAACATGCAAAGAACTTGCGTGTAGGTGTTTTCCATTTGAACTCTCCGCAAAAAGTTAATTTGATTTTTAATATGAAAGTAATGAGTGGGCTTTATCATTCTGAAAATGGAAAAAAATATAATAATCGGCCGTGTTTCAACTCCAGTTCAGAGGATTTATTTTTTTCTTTCAAATGAAGCATTCCGATGGAAATGGTTTAAGTTCTGTGGTCAGTTTGTAAATACATTTTCTGACACGTAATCTCCAGCGGCGCCGCCAGGGATATGCGATGGCAAGCAAACAGCAAAGTTGTTGCTTAGGAACAGTAAGAAATAACCCAAAGTTTTGCTAAACCATCTGATCTAATCTCCCAGAGCGACATGTTTGTGAGTGCATGTGTGTGTGTTGTGGAGGGTGGGGTTGGCAGAATCAAATTTTGCAGAGGTTGGTTTCTAGGCAACTGTTTTGTTTTTAGATTTGTACAAAGCTTGTTTGTTTTTCTGTGTCCTTATTGTCACTAATTTCTCTTATTTGAGGAATTGTTAACTTGCTCTTAGTGTATGGAGCCCATTTGCATAATAAATGTGCTCCTACTTTTCCAGTAACATTGATCGATGGCAGTGGTTTTTTTTCCAAAATAGATGTAGAATGTTCCAGGTGTTTGTTTGGGAAATTCATCGGGGTATTTCAGGAAGTCAAATCTCAGATTCAGGAGGAGCAGTGTGATTTTTGTCCCGGCTGCTGTACAGTGGACCAGTGGACGATTTCGTGCTCTTACACCCACACCAGGGTCCTCAATGGTTTACCCAACCAGTGTACATGTGTTTTATGGACTTGGAGAAGGCTGAAGCAGTGCACAGTCAAGTGTGAAGCAGTTGGGATTAAAAACATTACCTCCAAGGGCCTTATTTTGGTTGACTGGTGCCCGTGCACTTGATGTATTAAAGGGCATAACTTCATTTGGGCACATTCATCGTTTCGCGGATGTGTCTGGTGGACATCGTGGTATTCCATTCATAAATATGACTCCACCAGCGTGGGAGAATTCTTCTGAATCATTGTAAAAATCAATTCATTGAACGGATTATAATCATTACCATCTTATATTTTTAGAATTATAACCAACTACATCATTCGAATGTTTACGTACCAATCCATCGTTTGCATTTTATTCTATTGATAATGTGAATGTTTTTGTTCGAATGTAAGCAACAGTGTTTACAGTAATATACTGTACTGTCGGACTTTATTTTGCTTTCATTGAAGCATTGAAATAAACTTGTCGAGAATGTTCTAATTTAGTGAGGTGAGAAAAAGAGGGATAGGTCTGCAGCCATCAACATGTCTAAAGAGATATATGCACATTCATACAGTATATAAACAGCTGTAGGAAGTGTCTTAATCTTTATTAAGATTAAGAGCCATCTTTCTTCCAGTTGGACTGCGCCATCTGTTGGTCACGAGTTAGAACTACGGCCTTCAAAACAACCATAATTCGACATTTATTTTAATAATTTGTTACAAAAACGTAAAGATTTACTTAGGCCATTAGCAACGGAACATCATTTGTTTTTTCTAGTTTTTATAGCATCACACACACGCACACATGCGCAGTACTCGGTCGCTGGGTGGGGCTAATAAATGACGTAACAACGGTGGTTGGTGTCATCAGCATGTGGTTAGTGCGAACCCCTTCCGTGTTGTTAGGTTTGCTGGGAAGCAGAGGAGTGATCCGAGCTATGGTAAAACATTTTATCCCAATCCTGTAAACATGCAGATCTGATGTGATTCATGCGATTTGTTTTGCCACCATTTCCGGTGCGCTTATAACGACGTGTAAGAAATGCTGCTATTTATTAAAAGGCGGTGTAACCAAAAAATAGGTCCGACGTTGTGACAGTATTCGGGTCAGTGTTTGCCCTTTCTGTTTCGAAACAACAATTCAGTGGCTTATTTAAGTCTCGAATGTGGTAGATTCCTGTTTGTGCCCTGTTTTTTTGGTCACGCAAAAGCAGCTTTAGTCTCCTGGGTTTGTGTAATGCTGGCGTCGGGATTTGTGGGCTTGTTTTGCTAAATTGCCCTGGACAGTGTTTCTGAGGAAAAGCACATACTTTATTTTACATTGAGAAAATCACCTAACAAAAATGTCACAAAAAGTGGACGCACAGGCGAGTTATGTACCTGCTGCCAACTCATGGAAGAGCGTTTTAATTGTCTGGCATTGATGGGTCACATTATTATTTTTTTTACTGCAAATCATTTCACAAAAATTACAGTATATGTACTGAAATAATTATGAGCTTTCAGTGTACTATCTTTGTGTAAAACCTGGGCTTGTCTAGGTCAAATTCTTTAATCACATCTAAAAAATACTCTCTGAAATCTCTGAAAAGGATTACATTGTGGGGGGAAATTAGTGATTACATGACATGTGGTTCGAGTAAATGTTACTTCAGAATTAAGAGAAGTGATTCTTGAGCAAGCTGTCCATGTTGTCAATTTTGGTCTATTTCCTGATTGCACAACTTGACCCTTATGCTTCCTCACCTTTATGCAGTGTGCCCAAATGAAAGACTGGCAAAGTGCCAAGTCCATCTATGAATTCTCTGCCAAGGATATTGATGGAAATGAAGTGTCTCTAGAAAAATACAGGTAAGACGACGTCGTGTATGATCTAATCTATTAGTGATTCCCAACCTTGTTTTTTGGGCACCACGGACCGGTTCAGACAAGTTCATGTTTTTCGCAGACTGGCAACCATTCACAAAAATTAGAGAGTACTGTACTTAACAATTTTATCAACACCTGAAGTACATATTTTAACTAAATTAAAAATATGGTGAACAGAGAAGATTACTCTTTAAACATTATTTATTCAACAGTACAATAAATGTGGAACAACATAAAATAACATGGTGAATTACTAAAAAGCGACCCCTAAGGAATAATGAATAAGACCTAAAATGTGAACATCACAATCTTGAAGTTGTGATTCTATTACCGGCGTTAACATCATCGCTAGTTGCAAATGTGCATAATCAAAAGATGATTGAGTACTGCTCTGGTCCGTGGATGCACGGCTTGTTAGTAGGTCCTGAGCACGGATTAAAAAAAAAAAAAAAAAGGGTAACACACTTAGAGCTGTTTCCAATATTTTTATATGTGCCGAGCTCTATGAGGTGGCCAAAATATTAGGAATGCCTGTAAGTATACAGTATTACAAATGCAATTCTAAAATGCTAATAATAAAGCTGACATTTAACGTAGTATATTGCTGTCTGTTTCTGTGACAGGGGGTACGTGTGCATCATTGTAAACGTGGCCTCCAAATGAGGAAAGACCAGAGTAAACTACACTCAGCTTGCGGAAATGCACGCTTCCCTGGCTGAGAAGGGTTTACGCATCCTGGGATTCCCATGTAATCAGTTTGGAGGACAGGTAACTGAGGCCGGGATTGGTTTGCTATGGTTCATTGGTCGTTTGTCTCATCAGTGTGGGATTGTCAAAGCTCGAAATAATGTTTTTTTATTTTTGAAATGCTGTTTTGTTAATCAACTACGTACTCAGTTTCGACCAAGAATTGTACATTTTGGTTCGTCCTTCATATTGAATGAATTTACCGTTATACTTGGTAGGATTTATTTTTGTAAGAATATCTTAATACTATATACTTGTGGTGACTTGTATTTGGCGCAGCACCGGTCGCAACTTTTAATATACAGTATGGTATGTTTATTCCTGTTGATGGTCTATAGGAGCCTGGAACTGAGGCGGAGATTAAAGAGTTTGCTAAAGGTTTCAATGCAGACTTTGACCTCTTCAGTAAAATTGATGTGAATGGAGACAACGCTCACCCTCTTTGGAAGTGGATGAAAGCGCAGCCGAAGGGAAAGGGAACATTTGGAAAGTATGTTTGCTATCAAACAATGTCTGAGTGTATCCATCATCCGCGATCAAAAAGTTGATACTGTCATCTCCCTTGAAAATACGAATGCGAACATGTTTACACATTTTTCATCTTATTACATCGCTGAAAATGAAAATATAAAACTGATCCCCCCCGACCCCCCATGTCTTCACAGTAACATCAAATGGAACTTCACAAAGGTAAGTTGCTTAAAAGCTTCTTTTTTTTCTTCTAATAAAGCCTGCTACTGTGACACCACATTTATTTAAAATCCTTGACAGTTTCTCATCAACAAAGAGGGACAAGTGGTGAAGCGCTATGGTCCAACAGACGATCCCGTTGTAAGTGTCACTGATTGTTGTTTTGAACAGTGTCACTGTTTAGCATTTTTTTCAATCCACATTATTTATTTATTATGATATTTTTTTTGCAGGTGGTGGAAAAGGATCTGCCTTCGTACCTGTAATACAACTATCTCCGATGTGTATGACCGCTTGTGGATCTCCCATGTGGACTTGAGGTTGTTGGTGTATGGGTGCCTGGACCAATGACGGCCTGCCTGTGAAACCGATTATTGGGATGGGCAGGTCTGATGACTCGGCGTGCAGATCCCCTCCAGACTTGCCACTACACCACCCTACAAGACCATATAAATAGAGATTTGTTAGTGATCTAACCTGAGGAAGATTTTTTTTTAAATTACAAGAATTTAAGCAGCCATTCCTTGTATGTAATCAGTGATGTGTGGTGTTTAGGATTTTGTGTGCTTTTATTATGCCAGCTGCCCATCAATAGCAGAAGATGCCGTCATCCACTGACATCCCCAAGCTACTGACTATGGCTGCACTGAACCAAAAAGGTGTTGTTGGTACAGTATCGCGTTTCAAATTAATGCCTGTGCTTTGCATTCACGTGGTTGTTAGAATGATGGGGTCATGGCCTTTAGGGCTTAACATTTATCTGTACTTATCAAGTAAAAATGACGCCTATCTGCTGTAATCGTTGCTGTATAATGTTAATGTTACTTTGCAGAGAATTAAAAAGTCAACAAAACATAAATTATGTTTTCTCATTGACTGCACAGTTATTGCCTCAGTCTGAGAATTTCAGAAGTACAAATGATGGAAACGATCCAATTAGAATTGGCGGATATGATTTTCTTGATTATTTTGCAGTCGTGTCCTGGAAATTCAGTAAAATGGAACACGGTAGCCATCAGGAAGTGGTGTGTTTGAATCTTTGATTATATAAATTCTGCATTTCTTGACTGTATTGAATTTTGTCTTTGAGGTCAGTGCAGGAAGAGCCATCTATTGGTAATACGTTTTTCCCAAAACGTTGCAAATTATAGCAAGGACGTTTCCAGATAAAATTTCACCTGTTGCTGAACAGAACCCTTGATATTACTTAGAAACATCTGATTTAAAAAACTAAAAAAATGTTTCCCGTTTTCTGAGGGAGTGGCGCCTGGTCTTTAACCAAAGGTACGAATGTTTTTCATTAAAATGAGACTTTCCAACAAATTCAAATTAAAACTAGATTTTGAAAACGATGAGCAGGAATACAACCATTTTAAGTTGAGTATAAACAAAATACAATCAAATGGTTTCCCTCTGTTTGCTCGCATCTTACTCGTATTTTTGAAAGGTAAAAAAAAAACCTGAAAGCAGGTTTTTTTCGCAGTGGGGAATTTTTAAATGCCGTAAGGGTTGTTTTTTTAAGGCTATGAAAGAACGAGCCTATTTTGATAAAGCAAGCAGCAATTACATATTTGTTTTCAAACAGGGAGTAAAAGTAAAAAGTAGAGCCAGAAAAAAAACATTGCTGATGCACAGTAACGAACTATTTGTACAGTACTTCGTTACGTTACACCGGTGGTGACAAATATACGTAGGATAGAGAGGTTATATTGGATAAATGTGTAAGTGTTCCTAATTTCATTTTAAGTCGTCCATAAGCACATTTAATTGTCTCAGCTTTAGATTTGTGTTTGTATGCGGTTTGTCGTGTTCGCGTGAAATTATGACGTCGTGATTAGACTGAAGCTGGATCTGTAACGTCGCTGCACGAGCATCGGGAGCGAGTCAAGTGACGCGAAACCAGACGGCTGAAACGATGACATTTCATTTATCTTCCCGGCTACTACTAGTTCGCTATTACTGAAGCACTTTGAATGTCAATTCTCAAAGTTATGTAGGCTGCAGTCCCAACGACGGTAATGTGATGGTCTTTCTCCGACCGCCGCATCCGGCTCGGCTGCCGTCATGGAGCTGGAACAAGTGACTGCGCAACCTGGCCGGGGAAATGAGGAGGAAGCTGGGCTCGTTTTGCATCTGGACCTCGCTGAGACAGGTGTGGATTTATACGTTTCATGTGTTTGGAAACACTTCCTATTCACCAAACATTGCCCCATATACAGATGTGATGTCGCCATTTTGAAGTGCTTTAATGTGTAGTATGATTACCCCCTTTTTGAAACTGAGGAGTTACAACGCGAAGGGCTATCTGTAATTCTGGTTCTGAAATAACACATTTGATGAAATTACCTTTGCTTGTTTAGTTATTATTATGATAATGATGACACTGAATGATTTCTGATTCAATGTCATCATAACCTTTTGCGACTTCCCCGTTTCGCCTCTTAAAAGTTGAGACTTTGCAGTGAACATCATATTCGTTATATAAAGGAGGTCAGGGGTCCCCAAACGTTTTCCACCAAGTACTAACTGAAAAAACACGCTTTCTCACCATGATGGCTCACGTTAAAATAGCAGAGTAAACCGAAGTGTTCACCCAAAAGGGCAGGTTCTATTTCTAAAAAGTCTAGCTAAAACTGTTTATTAATGTAAACCACTGTAACATTATTTACAGGCTGAACATTAACACTACTTAAATACCATAAAGAAAATGTACACACATGTGAAATATGTGTTGCACCGCAGTTCAAATGTCACGTTTTTTTCAAACAAGCAGACGAACTGCATATCTACAGTAGTAACACACTGTATGGAAAAGTAAAATACAACTGAACTGTACTTAAAGGAGAGGTCAAGTCAAAAATAGTCTTGACAATAATTTGTTCTATGCAGCCCCACTATTTGAAACACAGTATTCTGATTAATATTTTGTTTGCGAAATATGAAATAACCAGAAAACTCCACCTGTTTTGATCTATTTCAAGAGGCGGCCATTTTGCAACTTGCCGGTGACTAAACATTACGTTGATAAAGTGTGTAATTAATGGTGCACCTGAGCAGTGTTTGATAACAGGTTTTCATTTGACTGATCAATGAACAATTTTGTCCACCATATTAAAAAAAAAAATATACAGTGAAAGCACGGGCGAATTTGCCAATTCACAAATATTTTGGGGAGTAATATACTCTCCGTTATTTGCTGAAAAACTCTAGCGAAGATGTTCAAATGAATAATCCACTAGATTGTTAGATAAAGGCATATCACAAGTTCAGTCACAGCTGGACATATTGCAAAATGGCACAAAGTGGCTTCTCCCTGTTGGCTTTTTAGGATATTGTCACCAAAGACTTGAAAGCTAGGAATAAAACTGCCAGAGGGTAACAGATATAGATGGCAGTAGATGTATTTGAAATGTTTGTGTGGATACAAGAACATGAAACCTGTTCTTGACATCTCCTCACAGGAGAATTCCTCAGCCTCTCCTCATCTTTGCGTGTCTTTTTCCTTCTCCCTGCCAGATCTGATAAATGCATTACGTAATGCGACATGGAATTATAACCTAAACCGCACGCGCTAATCCCCTGTTGACATGTGTTCCAAGAACCGCTGCAGACATTGAAGCGAAAATAATAACATGGCAGCTTTATGATGTTTATGTGCAAACATAAATTAAGAGTTACACCACAGTATTCAATGTGCCTGATATTGTATGATTTTACAATTGTCAGTTTCCAAATGAACTTCCGATACTAAATGGGTTAAAATGAGATGGTCAAAACATGGTTAATTTCGCTTTGTGTTTTGCTTTTTCCTCAGGACATAAAATTCTTTCTTAACCCTAATCCTCCGTGTTGTGCGTGTGCCTGCGCGCTTCTGCCCCATCTTAATCCCCATTGTTACGCTTGACAACCCCATTCTCAGGATTAATCCGCAGGTTTGGATGTCTAGGTGCATCGCTATAAATAGAATTGTAACTTTCAATACTTCAATTAGCCTCGGATTAGATAGTTCAAACACAGGCAACATTTTGGTGTCTAATTAGAGCAATGTAATTATTGTTGGACAAATGTATTTTTTGTTGTATCCACCACCACGACTTGTCTTATACCTTAGTCAATATTTATTATCTTAATTTACTTTTAATGTTATAGGCCCATCCTCTCAGTTGACTATGTATTATTATTATTAGGCGTAGAAAAAAAAGTAGTGTGTTTCCGGTAACCCGACCGACCGAGAATTTCTACCTCGAACAAAAACTTTACGGTCGGCATTTTTTTCCAAACCTTTTACATTTTTGTGTAATAATAATAATAATAATACATTTCATTTCATAAGCGCCTTTCAAAACACTCAAGGACGCTTTACAATCAAAACAAGAACAATAAAACCCGTGGAGATGTCCTGGAGGTGAGAGAGAGAGAGAGACTCCTCGGGTTGAGTGACGCTAAGCGCGTTTGGCTGCCGCTGCTCAACCCGTATTGTTTTGTATTGTTTTGTGTTTTTTGTTATTGTAAAGTGTCCTTGGGTGTCTTGAAAGGCGCTTATAAATAAAGATTATTATTATTATTATTATTATTATTATTATTAAAACCACAGACAAAATTATAAATAATAAAAGGAAAGATGAATTTAGAGCATTTACATCGGTGCAAACTCACGCGATATTCGTCGGCGAGCCCAACGGCTTCAATAAAGGTCTCGAAGGATTCCAACCAGCGGGGCCACGGGACAGGCGGCTCGCCAGGCAGGGCGAGGAACGGAGGAAGAGGTGAGAGTGGAAGCTCCATCTTCGTTGCCATTGTTGTGTTTAATAAAACGCGGGGAGTCTGGCTCTGTGCTCACTGCCGTTTATTCAGTACTGTACTGTAGTTACCTTTTCATATGAACACTTTTACGGCCATGACGTCACGCCATCGTAAACTGACCCTGTGGCTGTGGTTATAACATGCCACAAATAATAATAATAATAATACATTTCATTTATAAGCGCCTTTCAAAACACTCAAGGACGCTTTACAATCAAAACAAGAACAATAAAACCACAGACAAAATTATAAATAATAAAAGGAAAGATGAATTTAGGGCGTTCACATCGGTGCAAACTCTCGCAATATTCACGTTGAGCGTGCGCGTGGTTTGCCCTGTGGTCTGTCAACAACATTGAATCGTGGCGGCGGCCACGATCTCCGACAACAGTTTAAGCCGCGTTTTGTGTGTCACAGTCGCATGCTCGCACCATAATCTTAAGAAAATAGCATCCAATCGAAAAGATTCAGCGAACTATTTGACGAACACCACGGGCCGTCTAGGAGGCGGGACGCAGAGGTAGCGAGACACCCAGCCGGGGGGTACCCAACTCTCTCTCCGCCTTTGGCGGCGAGCGGGGGTTTCAATTATAGTAAAAATGTCTCATTGTTTTATGTTTTATGGGTATTTTGTTTACATTTTTGATGGGGGGCAAAAAAAAGATTTAAAAAAAAAACGTCCGACCTACCGACCCTATGCTGAAATTTCATGTTATCGGAAACACACTACTTATTTTTCTACGCCTTATTACTCTTTTGCTGTTCAAAGCTGGTTAATCTCTACTCTACCACGATTCCAGCCTCCATGTGACAATTATGTGTGTACTGTACAGTATCACCCAATCACTTATTTCGATGTTTCACATCCGCATGTCCGTTATGCTATCTTAGAGATGAGCACGGCTTCTCTGTCCTTCTCTCCATCGTTATCTCGTGAAAACGATACCAGTCAGAAGTGTACAGTATCTTATTCGCCTTCATGGAGGTGATGACTCATGCCGTGTTGACGCCGGATGCTCAGTGAAGTTGTGGCTCTGCATCGTGTTTGGCCACGCTAGCTAGCCTCCTGTAGGTAGCAGGGCGCGGTGGCAGTGCGGTATAGCGATCATCAAGCATTCAATGATCGGAACAGCGAAAAACAGGGAGGTTGGGCGACTGTGCAATGTGGACGCAGAAGGTTTTATTGATATTTTTTTCTCCAGATACCAAAGTACAATGTAAGGATGGCAAACCCAAGAGGACAAAAATAATCCCTACCCATGTAAAATCCACCTTTATTCGATTAATCGATGTGATAATCGGTAGAATACGTAATTCTAAAATTATCCAACAACCGTGGGCCTACAAGCAATTAAAAAGTCTTATTTTCCATGTTCTATCCTTTTTAATGAACACATTCGTATGTGTTTTTGATCTTGAACAGGAGCTGACTTTTTGGCACTGTTTGCATTTGCATATCCACAAATATAACATCATGAAGCAACATCCGCTACAAATGCTTAGCTTCAACACATCTTAAAAATTCCATATCCTTACTCTGTACTTAACCTTCATCCTGGCATGGCCTAAAAAAAAGAAATGTAGCATGGTGACGCAAACCAAGCTGTTTGTTGTACTTTAAATTAGATTAAACCATTTAGTATCCCTTTGACTTCCTCCGTTGCTGCTCTCTTTGCATTCGATTGCCATGCAAGCCAAGTAACAAAAGCGCAACTCCTTGTTGGCTGGACAGACATCTCCTAATCCCCGTGTGCGGTTGGTTAGCAGTGTGATCTTCAGACGTCAGCCAATGGGAGGACTCAGATTAAGGAGGAAGTAAGTCCAAATAGAGGTTTTACCACCTCAGGACCAATGTGGTTCTTGCAAGAATAGAGTTAAGAGTGTCAACTGCTCTGGTCTGCTTAGTTTTTCCTTGGCATTTGCCTGTTTGGGAACGTAAACACAAAACCCTTCTGCTGGTAAGTTAAGTAATGATTTATGATGAATTAGGTTGATGAAAGTTGTATTTCTCAATACGGAGCAATATCGGTGTAACCCTGTGTACACGAGAGTAAAGATGATTTTTAAAAAATGTTTTAGCTGTTAGAAGTATTTTCATCAAGAGTTAATTATTACCGGTAGGTAGTAAATTCCCTCCAAATTTTTTCACATTTTTTTTTTATCCTCCGAAGAAATGTTGCAAAATTCTACGCTTCCAACTGTAGACCTTTTCTATTCTAGCATGGCTAGAAAACTCAGACTTGCGCCCTCTCATTTAGCGCCATTGACCTTCGACCTCACAAATAATGACCTGAATAAATGGAGAAAAATCATTTAGATTTTTGTCCATTTGATGTGTTCAAGACAAAGACACATCATCATTTAGATTTTGTTTTTTTGTTTCTTAATACCAACCGTTGCTGCCGGAATCCTACCTTTCCTCAATTTTTGACTTCTACCAGATGTTCAAATACATTTGTCCGTTTGTGTATGTTTATTGAAGGGGCATACTAGTACGGTGATATTTGTTATGTAGAGACTGAGGTGGGAAGCAGGTGAATAAATATTGAATTCAATCACGCTGCTCGTATGGACAAATAGATACATCGGCCGTTGCCTAATTCCAATACATACAAATCTCACATTTGACCTTGTATTTCCCCCTCCTGTTTGCTTGTAGATCCAGCCAAAAAGGGTCAAGTAGAGGTGAGCTTTATGATTCATCTCCATGATGGGGCAAAGGCTTGTGTTTTTTATTGAAATTCCAGCAATTCTTTTCATACAGATGCCATCTCCGTTTGGAGCAGGCCAAGCTCACGAGAAGAAGATTGGCCACAGGAGAGTGGATGCCTCCGGAGAGACGTCATACAAGAAGGTCGGTTTTGCCTCATCGTCATTTGTATCTTTCTGCTTGTATCTGGTTCAGTTCTCGCAGTAAAAGTATTCGTGATGCTCTTTGGTCGTTCTCACTTTTATTGTGTGGGATTCTTTGCGGTGCAAAGTTGGCCTCAAGATTCCATCAGATGCCCTCCACCCACATGTGACTTTTGTTTTATCTGCCACCCCCAGACTTCCTCCTCTGCCTTAAAAGGGGCCATCCAACTGGGTATTGGCTATACTGTTGGCAATCTCAGCTCCAAGCCCGAGAGAGATGTGCTCATGCAGGACTTCTATGTGGTGGAAAGTATCTTCTTCCCCAGGTAGCTTTTCTATGTACGCTCATGTATGCGCGGTCAACACAGTAGCGCGCGCGGGGTCTAATCCACTTTCATTTGATACATCCTGTTGTCGCAGCGAGGGCAGCAACCTCACACCAGCCCACCACTTTCCTGACTTCAGGTTTAAAACGTACGCCCCTGTGGCTTTCCGCTACTTCAGGGAACTGTTTGGAATCCGACCGGATGACTACTTGGTAATTTATTTATTTATTTTTCCGTTGAAGAAGAAACATGAATCAAATCGTATGGGTGGAATGGCCCAAATAATCCAAACATATGTCATGACATAACACAGACATGCATTTATGAATATACATGTCTCCCATGTATATTTCTATATTACTTAAGACAATTTGGATGCTCTTTTTTTTCTCAATGCACTGCCAAGGTATCGGATCAGGATTCGATATCGGTTGATCCTTAAAACCAAAGACTCACACTCGGCTGCCCAAAACCACACGCATTTCCACGCACGCATCTACAGCAACGCAAGCAATTTCATGTGCTGTCACACGTGCATGTGGTGATGCACATTTGCATACACGCGCATACACTTGGCTGCAGTATTTAAGCTCTCGCTGACTTCTCGTGCCAGAGGAAGATTAGCAGACTAAAGCTTCCTTTTTTTAAACTCAGCCAGAAGCAACAGACAGTAAGTGCGCAGTGTCTGCCATTTGCATTTGCCGGGTCACTTTTAATAAAGCTGCAAAACTGCTGTCACACATCTTCGTATTCACAGGAGTTTCTGTTAAATCTAGCTCAAACGTTTTCACTCGAGGCGTGTCGAGTATATTCGAAATACCGCTTGCCTCGTTTTATGCTATGTTGATGCTTTTGTGTGCTCCTTTCCAGTATTCCCTCTGTAATGAGGCATTGATTGAGTTGACCAATCCAGGAGCCAGCGGCTCCATTTTCTACGTAACACGCGATGATGAGTTCATCATCAAAACGGTCCAACACAAGGAGGCAGAGTTCCTACAGAAACTGCTGCCTGGCTACTATATGGTAAGTCCCAGTCAAAACACTCAGTTGTCAAAGGTGAGGAAAATAAGCCATTTGTAAGCGCACTGTAGTGGCACTTCTAAATTCTGCCAAGTTGCATCTTGTGTGTTAGAGCAGAGGGGTTGGACCTAGTTAAGTACGCCTTAACGGGTTTAGCACACAGCAGCGTGAGCGAAGACCTTGTGGATATGTCACGCTGTCCAGCAGGTGCAAGAAACCGGGACTGGAACAAATGAAAAGCATGTTACCTATGTACAACTCACGCAAAGCAAACATTGACATAAGCTACTCACAAAAAGTTCAGAATATTGAGCACACTCTGTCCAACTGTTTAATGTTTCAGTATTTTTTGTACATTTTGCCGTTGTCTATCAGGACCAAAACATTTGCACGGTGTACTGATGGTCAGTTGTCAAAATGTAAAACAGCATGCTGACGAAGACCGACCAACTGAAGCAGGAAACGTTCGATTCATGGATCAAAGCCCCGTTCTTAATTTTGTTAGAGAAGTTGAACAAAAAAAATACTGAAACATTGAGAAATTGGACGTTCAAAATTTTGAGGTCAGATCAAGTTCACCTGTAAAGATTATTGTATTTATTGCTTGCATTTTTAGTTCAGACTGAAATTTTACCCTATAGCCCAATATCCACAACTTTTTCTGAGTATTGTATGTCAAGTACACAAAATATGAAGTAAAAATAGGATTTAAAAAAAATCAAGTGGAGGAATAAAGCAATTTGTGAATTTTTTCCACTGAAAATAAAATGGACATTAAAAAATAATTACTTACCCCCCACCTTTCTTCTCTCCTCTGCCCTTCCCCAGAACTTGAACCAGAACCCCCGGACATTGCTTCCAAAGTTCTTTGGTCTCTATTGTGTCCAGTGCGGGGGTAAAAACATCCGAGTTGTTGTGATGAACAATATTCTACCGCGCTCTGTACGCATGCACCTTAAATTTGACTTGAAGGGCTCCACTTACAAGAGGCGAGCATCCAAAAAGGAGCGGGAGAAAACCAGACCCACTTTTAAAGATCTAGACTTCCTCAGTGACGTTCCTGAGGGCCTCAGCCTGGACCAGGACACTTACGGTGCTCTGGTCAAAACCCTACAAAGAGACTGTCTGGTAAGAGAGAGTTACAAGTGTGCATCGTTCCCAATTATCAGTGAGTAAGTAAAAGTATAATAATTGGAAGATCAAAAACACAGGTAACATTTTCTTCATGCCAGGTGCTGGAGAGTTTTAAGATCATGGACTACAGTTTGCTCCTCGGGGTCCATAACAAGACACATGCGCAGAGAGAGCGGCAGTCCCAGGGTTCGCCAGGAGGTGGCGTGGATGAAATGCGGCCTGCTGCACAGAGAGCTCTGTACTCCACTGCAATTGAGTCGATCCAGGGGGGGTCCACATGCAGGGAAACTCTCGACCATGATGACACGTAAGTCTCACGAGGCGCTTTATCGGTGCACAAACGTGCACGCATTGTCACGTGCGACGGTAACTTTTCCCTCGGTTGCAGAATGGGTGGTATTCCAGCTGTGGGAGTCAAAGGAGAGCATCTCCTCCTGTTCATCGGTATCATCGACATTCTGCAGTCCTATCGGTATAAGTCCCGCATTTTAATGATTCATTTACTATTGATGCCTAAAGACAGTCACTTTGAGACACTGTGAGAATTTTAACACCGCTACAGCACATTGTGTTTTAGAGGTCGGTCATTTTGGAAACCCCTTCACTCCGATTAAGCGACTAAACCAATGTAAGTTAGGCTTAGTCTGTTTTTAGTACGTACTGCATTGTCATGTTTAAAGTACAGTGAACCCGGTCTATTTACCTATTTGCATTTTTTTTCCTGTGGAACTTATCCTCAACTGTTTGCTGAGGAAAAAAATAAATCATTTTATTTTTATGCTCTTTATGTAATGCCCTAAGATGCCACAAGATGGTGCAAAAGCAGAAGCTAAATTGGCAAGCAGTAAATGGTGTTAATGAAGTATACTGAAGTCATATCTGTTACCTGATAAGACATCTAAGATTAGTCTTGGGGGGTTAGTGGAAGTTGCAGAGTCTTTCTCGTCTCAATTTTTCTGTTTCCTGAAATGCTCTAAGATGCCTCAGGATGGCGCCAAATCACTGTCTAAATTTGAACAGTAATTGTCCCAAGGATGTAGCTCTGGGATAATAATTATTATTTATAAATCACAATAATCTCTACAGCATTTATTTTTTAGGTAGTGTTAGTGTTTTTTTCCCCATTACTCACTCTAGAGTTTTCCTTAGTTGGACTCGGTCTGACAATACATCATGTTTGAAAGGAATTGAGATGAAATCAGATCTTGGCATGCCTGCATTGGACATTACAAATAGATGAAAGCCATACAAGGATGTGGAAAGCCAAAGAAATAAATCTAGCCTTGTACGACCTGTATTCCAATCTAAAGTGCGACTTTTAGCTCCTATAAATTCATTGGTTCTCACAAGTTAGCATGTAATGTGTTGGATGAGTCAAGTCGTCGACCTAACTAATTCAATTATCTTACAGATTAATTAAGAAATTTGAGCATTCCTGGAAGTCTCTCATCCACGACGGGGTAAGTAGATTTGGCACTCTCACAAATCAACCTGATAAATCGGCCTCATTTATTCTCGCATGTCTTTTATGCAATCCGACACTGCACTGATATCCGTCATTTATTTTCCTTAACGACCCTCAGGACACCGTGTCCGTTCACAGGCCGGGTTTCTACGCGGAGCGCTTCTACAAATTTTGTAGCGGCGTCGTCTTCAAGAAGAGTTGCTGTGAGTTCCAAAATGAGCATGAGACATGTGCTGGCCACGACAATAGATAGACTTGCATCAATAAATGCTTTGCGCTTTAACAACTGAGAACTGCTGATAAAGTCCTTGTATTCGGATCCCATTTATTGTGATAGCGTAGCCAATGATCACGACTTAATGCGGTCAACTTGATTGATGAAAGCTATACCCGCACATCCTTTCCTTCCGTAGCACTGAGACCATCTCCTTCCAAACGGGGCCGTGGAACCCTCTCCATGTTAAAATCCAGTGCTGGTGCATCTGGGTCGGTCGGCCAGCATCCCTCGCAGAGTGATGAGGCGCAGGAAAACCTGGACAACCTGGAGAGCCCGCGAGGACCTCACAGCTTCCTCGTGCTGGAGGACAGTGGTAGGGACTCACTCAACATATCATTTGAAAACTCTGGTAGATCATAGAGCTCACATAGATCCAACTATAACCCCCTGAGCCACTTGATAGCCATCACAAGTCATAAAACTGAAAGATGAAGGGCTGTTTTTTTTTCTTTGTATTTGCATTGTTTCTTTCTGAACTATGGCACACTATTAACTTAAATCGTCTCCACTTGAGTGTTCCATTTTCTGTTTAAATGGGGTAAAGTCAACCCTTATTGATCTTCTGGAGAAAGAACAGCTCAGCAGCAGAACGGCAGCAGTGCCAACACAATAAAGTACGAGCAAAACTTTCCCAAGCAAGAAGTGCAGTCTTTATGTCAGTATGCTTCTATCCTTGCCATGGTAAATGCCTTATTTTTATTATTATTTTTTTTTTACAATTCGTTTTTTTATACATAGACAATATTTAGGTTTCTGTATGTTCTACATCTAGGTTATATCACGAAATGTTTATAAAGTCCACCTTTTTCAGTGTATCCTTTTCTGTAAGAAGAATCCATGCTTAGCGGGCACACTGGAACATTGCAAGCTTTCCAAGTTTTGCCCGGTGTGTATAAATTCCCTTGAATTCCGGAGCTGTCATCAGCATCGCTGCAATCTCCCCAAGAATCGAAGCCGGAGAAATGAAAGACTGCCTTGCGCTTGTGCCCCTCTGTTAAACTGGGCCAAAATGGCCAATCAGTGGATTGAATTCTCTTTCTGAAGTCTTGGGCGGCGTTTCACTTTGTGAAGGGAAAAAAATCGACTGAGGAGGAATAGTTGCTTGAACATTTTAGCTGAGATACCATGTAGATGTTCACAACCTCTCCAGTAGTTTAAATGTTGCACAGAGGCTCAGTTTATGATCATATCCTGTTCTCATTCGAATGTATGTCTGCATTTCTCACTTGCTAATTAGCGAGAGAGCCGCCCTGCACGCCTCCCTCCTTTGAAGACGCCACCACGGCCTCAATTGCCACCACACTCTCCTCAAACAACTCTGTGCCCACCACCCCCTTCGACACCCCCGAGCATCCACGCTACAGGAAACAAATGTTCTCACCCAATATGGCCAAGTAAGGAGGAAAAAAAAAAACAATCTTTAAAGACGAGCACTATCGAATCCATAATATTCTATAACTACATGCCGCATTGTATCATTTTAGGTCCCACAAAGAGGTCGTTGAAGTTCACGAGAGGAAGCCTGAGACCATAACGGTAGAAGTTGAGCTCAGGTACACACGTATACACACATTGTTTTGTGTGTGATAATGTCAAGAGGTGTCTATTCAAAAAATATATATACTGTATATATTTTTTGCTCCTTACAGTAAGATTCCATCCAGCACCGAGCTGACACAAAGGACCGGCGCGACCTCGCCAGCTGACAATCAGCCCAGCTTCATTCCTCCATCCACTCTTCCTCCTCTCAATCCCTCATCTGCACACGACTCGTCAAGCCTCCCTCCCACCTTCCTTTCCTCCTCCACCGCCGCTCAATCAGCGTGCCAGTCCTCCTCCACACTTTGCTCTTCCATCCGCCCCTCCGCCAAACCGCTCACCTCTCCATCCACCCCCCTCACGCGCACGCTCCCTCACCCAGCCACGCAACCCACATGTTCCACTTCAGTGAACCCTTCGGCCCCAAACGCAACCGCACTTGAGCCGTCCTCAGCGTTTACCCCCATCTGTCCCGCGTCCTCTCACTCCTCCATGCAAAGTTCCTCTCCCCATCTCCCTGCGGGCAAGCCAGCGTGCACTCCGGTGCCACAAGACACGTGCAATCAGCTGTCTGTCTCAAGCAGCCACAACTCACTGGATGGCGAGGCGCAGGTTTCCGATATCTACTTTGTAAGTCCTCATCCTTATTCTTTTTTGGGGACTGGGGTTTATGTTTTCAACATAGGCTCATAGTTTCTTGACAGGGCAGGTCAAGTCAAAACATTTCTTTTCAGTCATATGTTTTATGGGCCCCGACTAGTCGAAACACGGTATTTGCACGAACCAGGTTTCATTCTGGCTGAATGGGAGACAATGATACTCGTAGTGTGTTACTTATTCCCAGTGGACTCTGTAATGTTGTTTTTGAAATCCCCTTTTACAATGAAAGGATGTTGGAAATGTAAGCAGCGGGTTTATTTTTTGGGGGGGGCGGCCATTCTCAAGATCAGGGGGTCACCAACATGGCCTGTCACTAACATTGCCGTGGGCCTCCTCTAAAAATAACTCACCAGTGAGAGCCAACATTTTTTTGTATTGCTATTCTTCTAAAAATAAAACAAATCAACATGCATTTTTGGGAAAAACAACAGTAAAAGTCACTTTTATCACAAATGACTGAACCGTGATGCTTCTGGAGACAAACTGAAATGAAGATTTACCTCCAAATAATATTAGCACATTACGGGAGTTATTTTAAAATTCTTTATGAAAGTGGTAGCCCTTATCATGAAGTAGTTGTTACTTTTTCAGAGGCTGGTGACCCCTGCTTTAGAAATTCCGCCTGGTTGGTTTTAATCCTGATTTGTCTTTTAATGTTGGTTTCCCTGCGCCCAAGCAGCTTTGAAGGCTTCATCGCCTCATTTGTGCCTCTGGCCACATGTTATGCAGAGCGTGTTTGGTATGGAAGACTCGCATCTAGCAATAAACACGTGTCCTAAGCAGGACTGCTGAGATGTCTCTTAAATACGTTTTTGCCTTCTTTTTTCCTCTGAAGCCATTGGCACTTCTTTTATCTCTTCATTTGACCTTTTTTTCCCAAAAACATTTTGGATTTTTTTGGGGGGGGTTTTTGCCACTCATGACGGAGATGAGCAGTTTAACATGTCTGCAGTGTCACATGCGGACACATATGCTCAAACTGAAAAAAACAACAAAAAACATCCGTTTTTTTTACCTGTGGTTGGGAGATTGCTGGCCCAGATGCCAATTGAAAATTATTTTTGTTCATTTTGTCCACCGTTATTTTCAGTGGCCTACTGCAGCGAGTGAGTGTCCCATCTTTTCTTCCTTTGTTTTTCTTTGCTCTGCTGGGTCTCCTTTGCAGTGGCCCAGTCAGGACAGTGTGATAGAGTTATAAAGGTGAGAAAGAAAGGAGGGCTCACATTATGGCGTGCACGCACTTAAGGGAGTTTCTCAAGCATGAGGCTGGCACTGCCAGCGGTTGTCGTTTTGAATGCGTCAGCAAAAAAGAAAAAAATTGTCCTTTCACTGCATGATGTTTATATATGTCAACCTGCATTCATACGCCTGGTCGATGTCTTGCAGAGATCACCGTTTTCCCAACATTTGTACACTTATTTTTCATTTCAGTTGATACTTCTTTCTTTTATAAAGCAACTTGGATCATCTCATTTTTCCGTGTATATGTGTGCGTGTGTGTGTATCCATCCCTCCATCCCTCCATCAGTATGCAGATGGCAGATATTGGGTGTACTCTCCTGTTCTTGGCCGTCGTAAGCTAAACTCTAGCTGGAGTTGCACTGTAAGTTACCACATCGTTGTTCGAGTCATTCGACGTACGGGACAGATCATGCATAGCAGCGCGCCGCTGTAGGAAAGAAATTCTTGGACTTGTGGCTCTTCAGAAGCGTTCTTGTAAAATATTCAAAAATACAGTATATGTCAAATACCTTTGACTGAAAAAAAACTCAAATATTAAATACGTTTTTTGTGGGGGGGTTTCTGAAATACCTCAAGATGGTGCCAAAGACCTGTCTAAATAGAAAAGTATAGTCATGGGTCCAAAGAATTATGATTGATCTTGACTTTGAGACAAGCTTTGTATGCTGACGACCAGTCAAGTTTAGCCTGGGTTGGTAGCGGAAGTGATGGAAGTCTTTACTGAATCTGCATGTACAGAGGCACTATGGGTGGATTTTTCAAAATGGAATCATCTGTGAGCCATTTAGTTTTATGATAAGGCGTAGAAAAATAAGTAGTGTGTTTCCGGCAACATGAAATTTCAGCATCGGGTTGGTAGGTCAGACAAAGTTTTTTTTAAAAATCTTTTTTTCTCCCTCCCTCCCCCATCGTAAACAAAATAAACATAAAACAAGGAGGCATTGAAACCAGTGCCGGATGCTCGTCTGTCAAAGAGGGGAAGCTCAATTTTGGTTGACATCATAAAATGTGTCCCTTTATTTATACGCGAATTCTACTCTAGCTCCGTTCCTTTTCAAGAAAATGATCTGTGAGCCTGTCATACCAACAAGGTGTCTTTTCCCGGTACTTAATTAGTGTCCTACAACTATAGGAATTACAATAAACCCCACCAGAAATAAAAGATTAATTTGTGGCTAGTTGTTTGTTTACAACAAAGAGTGTCGCTAAAATGATTAGGAGAAGTCTCCTACTCAACTCGGAACAGAATGCGAGTTGAAAAATTGCTCGTGACAGACCTCTACACTAAAAGCTCGGTGACTGGCTCATTTCAATGTCAATCGAACTGGCACATAGGCTCAGACAGATCATCCAATCTGATGCAGAAAAGCCTGGCGTCCGGTACCCTCCCACTGCCATCCAGTCCCACGACGAGCGTCCGTGAGCGGGACAAAAACCAGCTTGTATCCAATAACTCGTCTTCGTTCAACGCATTGGGACAACCTACTGAACTCACTACCGTTTAAAGCACAGCGAAGCTGCGGGATGAATGAGAGGGGAGTCGCGTCGTAACCAGTAAGAAGAAGCTGATTCGGAGCAAAAGTTGAGCACGTTGTAGCGCATATTTAGTCAATGACATGTAGACACAATGAAATTTACATTCATATATTTGATCACTTATTCTTTGACAGTTTAGGGGAAGCCGAGCTTCCCTTGCAGTCCGAGAGCAATCGCCACTGATTGAAACCCCCGCTCGGCGGCGAGAGAGTTGAGTACCCGGCGGCTGGGTGCTACAGCCATCTCGTTACCTCTGCGTCCCACGTCTTAGACGGCCCGTGGTGGTCGTCAAATAGTTCGCTGAATCTTTTCGATACAGCAGTGGATGCTATTTTCTTAATATTATGGTGTGAGCATGCGACTGCAACACACAAAACGCGGTTTAAACTGTTGTCGGAGATAGTGGCCGCCGCCATGATTCAATGTTGTTGACAGACGACAGGGCAAACGACGCAACGTGAATATCGCGAGAGTTTGCACCAATGTAAACGCTCTAAATTCATCTTTCCTTTTATTATTTATAATTTTGTCTGTGGTTTTATTGTTCTTGTTTTGATTGTAAAGCGTCCTTGAGTGTTTTGAAAGGCGCTTATAAATGAAATATACTATTATTATTATTATTACACAAAAATGTAGAAGGTTTGAAAAAAAATGCCGACCGTAAAGTTTTTTTTCAAGATAGAAATTCTCGGTCGGTCGGGTTACCGGAAACACACTACTTTTTTTCCTACGCCTAAAGTTCTAAGATGAATTTGACATGATATCAGATCTGCAGCTATTTGATGCTTTTTTGAGGTGGTCTCATCAGAAGACCATTACAATAATGAAGTCTGAAGGTATTGAAAAAGCGAAGTAAGTTTCCGCTGGTTTTCCTGGAGCATTCGTCCTCTCAATCTCGATCTACTTTTCAGATGTTCAAATGCTGTTTTCGTGATTGATTGTGAGTGTTTACTCACAGCAGTCCTCTTTCATCTGGTGCCAAAAACAAACACCTGCGTTTTGTTTTGGTTTACTTGAAGGAAAGTTTGATTATCCAGGTTTAGCCGAAACCTTGAGCTGCTTTCTGTAGGTGTAAAAAGCGGGATTACAGAAGATGTGACATTCAACAATTTTCAGCAAAACCTGATTTTTAAATGCTGCTTATTGCTTTCAAATGTGCACAGTGTCGATGACAGTAGTGTGCCTCCATCTGCTGGCTAACAGTGGAATTACACCCCAAATAAATGGAAACTAGGAAAAAATAGTTCTAAAATTAGCCCCCAACAATTTATAGGGAAAATGGCAAAACCGCAAAACCTGGAACCCACGACGGCAATGACATCGAAACACCACTGGTGTTGATGCCATTCACAAACTCAAATCGTTTTCAGTTCTTTTAAATGTTCAAGGTTTTCGCTCAGCAAGAGTATCTCTCAGGATTGCTATGACCAGTTCTGAATGAATTGTCAATGCGATTTGAAGACTTAAAAAGGCAGCTTCTGAAGGGCCCTCGTTTGTCTTTTTTACAGTCTCGCGTTACGATGCAACATTTCAGTGGTGGTGCTGCATTAAGCATTTTAGATTGTGTTTGTATTGGCTTCTTGAGAGATGAAGTGGCTTTTAGCACGTCTGAGCTGATAAAACTCATGAGTGAAAACGGAGTCTTCCGCACCAGAGTGATGATCATAATTAAAGCTGCACATCTTACTGTATATCCCATGAAAACGTGGCCTTATCGTAATAGTTCACAAATTGACTGTAATGAATTCCGGAAGAAAAGTAAAAAGTGTGAGATGACATTTAAAAAAAAAAAAGTTTGCAGCTTTAAATGAAACGGTGATGACTAAAATCGCTGCTTTTTAAGGGTGTTCTTCATCCTCTCATTTCCCCCGTCACTCTCCTCCTCCTTCCCCTTATCGCTGCTCTCTGCTGGCCAAATTTGGTAACATCAGACTCAAGAGGACCGGAGCTGTGTGCATTCTCCTCACTCCAGCTCAGAAGATGACTCATGAGGAATGTGAGTCAGTAAGTGTTTGGGTTTCATTTTTTCTTTCTTTAGATGTTATCCCATTGTGAGCATCCCTCATGATTTCGCAATCATCCCCCCCCCTGGATTGTATTTGTCTTTCAGTCGCTCAGAGGGGAGGCGGCAAGAAGCAGAGAAGAGCGCGTGGAGCACAAGCTGTGCGGTTTTCTCTAACTTTCTAGAGCAAGATGCTGATTTAAAGATGCGCTACTATGCTTTGATGCTGAGAGCTTAGGTGGCATGTGGACTTTTGCAGCTGTGAAACAGATCAACAGAACAAGCTCACCCGAAAAGCATTTAAATAGCCCAAACCCAAACTCCTCATACGTCGCGTGAAATCTGTTGTGCATTGCTGGCACTGTGCCAGCAGGGGCTATGCAATATTTTAGAAACATGAACATCTAGTATCTATCCCTTATTTGTTGCACTTTTCTACATGCACTTTTAAGAAGTCTAATTTTTTAATCTGCATCCATTGTATTTATTGGTATTTTTCATAATTGTTAGACTGTCTTGTGTTCTCTGGAGGCACCCAAAGTCTACTGTTCATCATGCCTTATTGACTAACAAAAAAAAAAAAAAAAAAAAAAGGTCACATTTAGGTCGACAATACAGTATGTAGGAAGTTTATTGGAAGATATCTCCAGTTTGGAATGAAAGCATAAAAGGAATCGGGTTTCGTGAAAAAAAGTTAACAAATCTGTTTTGTTAATTGTACACATATAAAATGTGTGCTGTAGCACATTGATGTAAGTCTACGTACGCCTCGAGACCTATAAAAAACATTGTATGCAAATTGCATGCAAATTCAGTACGATAATATCATTGAGCCTGCTATGTGCAAGGACACGTCGCTAACTTTCGTGATGACCAAGCTGACCAAGTCCTCATGCATTAGTGTGTGCATGCGCGGTACTGTATGGCTACGCTTGCTTTTTGTTCCTACCCATTTGTCAAAATGTAAATATTGGTGTCAGCCACTTAGTAGCATGCGAATATAGTGAATAAAGAGCATGTACACGTACAGGACTTGATTGTTGTTTTGTAACAAACATGGGCGTGAAAAAACACAAGTTACTGTATATGGTTAACAGGTTGGATGGATGGATGAATAGCTAGATAAAACGAGTGCAGACTGGATATTGCTGGCGTCGGGTCGAAACCTCTTAAGACACAATTGGATGAGTTTAATATACCTGTATATAATATATATATGTGTGTGTGTGTATATGTATATGTATATATCTATCTATATATATGTATATATGTATATATATGTATATGTATTTTTTTTTCTGATCCGCTTATCCTCACAACGGTTGCGGGTCGGGCTGCCACACATAGACAAACAATCACCAAGAGACCATTTAGAGTCTTCCGTTAGCCTGCTACGCATGTTTTTGGAATGTGGGAGGCAACCGGAGTACCCGGAGAAAACCCACGCAGGCCCAGGGAGAACATGCAAACTCCACACAGGGACGCCAGAGCGATTGAACCCACGACCTCTGCACTGTGAGGTCGATGCGCTAACCACTGGACCACCAGGCCGTCATTATAGTAAATTATTATCATTATTTCAGTCACCTACCTATTGATGAGATGCGACTTGCTAAACTCGGATCAATCCCCATCCCAACCCCAAGAATTAGCGCTATAGAAAACCGATGGACCAAAGTTCGACTGTATACATGACGCGTTACGTAAACTGGCGAAGCTGCATTTTTTTGCTTTACGCGACGTGATGGAGGTAACGAACAATTACGGCTTGGCGCCTTGTGCACCTGTCTTGGAAACGGGCTGTCACCAAGCTGAGCTTTGATCTGCGGGAACCACAAATAAATACCTTTGTTCTTTCAAAGGCACGAGAGGCATGGGCACCTCAACACATGCAATGTGTGTGTGTGTGTGTGTGTGTGTGTGTTTGGAGATAGAGTGAGAGGAGACAAAAGGCGAGAGCAAGCAGGCTCAGATCAAGGGTTTCGCTTCTAAATGTCTTTGAGTGGGAGACCAAGGCACAGCTACCCAGAATGCTTTGCCTCACCTCTCGCAGCCCACTCAGGTTTTTGGGTGCACTCACTCTCTTGCCTCCTCTTCAGTCATCTCGAGCTATTCTCAGAGAGAGTCGGAAGGTAACTCGGCGTGAACCTGGCTCTCTCTGATCTTCCACTTGTGTATGTTCACATGTTGTTTGGCAAAGTGTGCAAGAATCGGGCTTGGATGCCATTGGAGAATCACCCTCCCCCTTCTGCCGAATCTCACTGGGGTGGAGAGCAGGGGGGGTGTTAAATTGCAAACAAATGTGTGTGTTTTAACATTGAGAAGGTAAGCCATGACCTCTCTCTCTCTCTCTCTCTCTCGCTCTCGCTCTCTCTCTCTCTCTCTCTCTCTCTCACACACGCACACAAACACACAAATAATCCTTAAAAGTCTGTCAGTGTCTTGCGGCACAGTTTATCTCTGGCAGGACGAAGAAAACATCACCATCGATTTCTAATCCTAATCCCCCTTCTACCTGCTCGCTGCTATTGATCATCTATCCATCCATTAATGAGATGAAGGAAAATAGGAATGGAGGGCTGATGAAGGACGAAGCGAGCAAGGCCGTGCGCGCTTCGTCTCCGAATAAGCGCCCCATCTCTAGTTCATGGCGCCACAAAAAATACATGCGGGAGTGCACTTTGGATGAGGTTTAGCAAACACAGCTGAGCCGCTTTGCCTAAATATTGAGCGTCCGTGATATGGATGAATGCGCTCAACATACAGAGCACTTTTTGTACACGCGCACACACACACACACACACACACACACACACACACACACACACACACACACACACACACACACACACACACACACACACACACACACACGATGATGGGATTTTCGGCTCTTTTCGGTGATCCGGTTCATTTGGATCGGCTCAGTGAAAAGAGCCGGCCCTTTTTGGCTCTCAAACGGATCTTTTAACTTTAGCTTTTCTTTTAAATATATATGACAAATTTAGCATAGATTTTCATTGCCATACTGAAGCCCGGCAAAGACCAGAAACTACCTGCAAGCTACCGCCCAATCTCCCTACTCTGTGTCCCTTATAAAATCTTGGAACGTCTAATACTCCAGCGCATATCCCCAGGAGTAGAGGACCTTCTCTGTGTGGACCAGGCAGGCTTCAGGAAGAACCGCAGCACAGGAGAACAAGTACTGGCCCTTACTACGTTCATCGAAAATGTCTTTGAGAAAAGACTAAGGACCGGGACTGTGTTTCTCGACCTCACAGCCGCCTATGATACAGTCTGGCACAAAGGCCTCCTTCTGAAACTTGCAAAGGCTCTCCCTGCCTGGGCAACGACAATCATTACAACCCTCCTGACCAACCGGAGGTTCAGAGTACACCTTAGCCAGAACAACAGTTCTTGGAGAACACAGAAAAATGGACTCCCCAAGGCTCAGTTCTCGCTCCAACACTGTTCAACCTTTACACAAACGACCTCCCCTGCACCAAATCCATAAATTCATCTATGCTGATGATATCTGCCTGGCATACCAAGCACCAGATATGGAACAGCTGGAACACGTGCTCACAGAAGACCTCGGCAAACTGGACCAGTACTGCAAAACCTGGCGGTTAAAACCAAGTCCTGCAAAAACTGTCTCCAGTGTATTCCACCTGCACAATGCTACAGCAGCCAGAGGACTGAAGATCTCCCTGAGTGGGCTTGAACTTAAGCACGCCCCTCACCCCACCTACCTTGGAGTGACCCTTGACAGGACCCTTTCCTTCAAGCAACACATAAGATCAAGTCCAGAAACAACCTGCTCTGTAAGCTCGCCGGCGTAAAATGGGGCGCTTCCACTTCCACACTGCGCACCTCAGCCCTGGCCCTCGCTTACTCTGCAGCGGAATACTGTGCTCCTGTTTGGTCCAGGTCATCTCACACACACCAAGTGGATACCCAGCTTAACTCAACCATGAGAATCATAACCGGAACAATTCGTTCAACACCACTCCCATGGCTACCTGTCTTATCCAACATTGCTCCCCCACACATTCGGCGAATAGCTTCAACCGAAAAGATGTTCCAAAATGTCAAAGTCTCACCCCACCTACCTATTTATCAAGACATCCTTAACCCACCCACGGCCCGACTCCCATCCAGACGCCCCATCTGGAAGAACCCCCCACCAGCTGACTTTACCATCCAGTCAGCCTGGAAAAAGGAATGGGACTCCAAGGAGATCCGCAATAAACATCTGGTGTCAGACCCCACCCATCCTGTCCCTGGCACCGAGCTTCCACGGAGACAATGGTCAACCCTCAACAGGTTCAGGACTGGACATGGCCCCTGCTTGGCCAGCCGCCACAAATGGGGCAATTGCCCCAGCCCACTGTGCGCTTGTGGAGAGGAGCAGACAATGGAACACATCATCGAAGCTTGCCCTCTCCAAAAACTGAGAGGAGGGCTAGCCACCCTCCACTCAGCTGACCCAGAGGCAACTGCATGGCTGAAGGACTTTGCATTCGCTAAATAAATAAATAAATAGCATAGCTTTTGATAAATGACTTGGTGAACTAAATAGTGCACTCTACTGACTGAAAATAGCAACAATTATCAAGCAAATAAATTGCTTTTTACTTATTTTATTAAAAAGGCTCCAAACAATAAACAAGCAAAAAAATTAAACTTCAACCAACAACAATCAAACATGCTGCATCATAACAAAAATTGTGAGTATTAACTGCAACAGCAGCAGTGAACAAAACAAACATAAGCTACTCCTTGCTTTATTTTAAATTTGCAGTCAACAAAACTAAATACTTCAACTTGGAACACTTCAATTTGTCCAGTCTTTGAGAACACTCTCTCTGACGGGACAGATGTTGCTACAATGCACAATCTACTCTCCATTACTTTGACTCAACGTAACAAACAACGTCAGCAAAGGGGGCAGCGAGCGAGCACGCCGCCGACAAGTAGACCTCAGCTGTCAATCAAAAAGCAATCGCGAACAGCGTTTGACTTGAATACCCTCCTGACTACCTAGTACCAGTTGTTAAAATATGTCCTCTGTAGAGGACATTTGTGGACCTAAATATCTCCCACACAGTGCATCCAATCGCATTAGCTTTTGTGCTCTAAAGAGGACATTCAGTGCTTTCCAATGATACCAAATTTGTAGGGGGTGGGGCTTTGTTACTTTGAATTCTCAATAGAAGAAAATGGCTTCCCTTAGTGCAAGCACTTTTTATGGGAAGAGGAAAAGTAATACTTTTTATCAAACACATTTTGTCTTGAAATGCTGTTGGCATTTTATTTATAAGACTCTTATGAACATGTTAAAGCAGTGTTTTTCAACCCCTGTGCGAATCATCAGCCATTATTCAAGCCACGCCACGCCCACTTTCCTGGATTTTCCTGCCTGGAAAAAAAAAATCCAGGAATTTATTTTTTGAAAGGTTAAGAAAAAAACAGAAAATAATTTTGTTGATTTTTTTTAAGTTAGATTGTGGTGATGTGTTTAAAAATGAAGTTGGGTTGAAGTGTTGTTTGTAATCAAGCTTTATTTCTTTTGCAGAGTAGACAATCACAAAAGCAGAGGAAAAAGTTGCAAGTTAGATGGCAGTCTGCTTGTTGCTGGGCGGCAAAGTGGTCAGCTCTTGAGAAGAACGTGGGACAGGTGTGTTGACCTTAGAGGAAAGGCATCCGTGAGTTACACGTAAGTCAGTTTCTTGTGCAGACAAAGATGTGTTGGGCATGAAACTTACCAGGGAGATAGACTGTTGGGTCTTTCGAGAGCAGGAAGCCGATCATGTTTACTGCTGCCTGGGGGAGGAAAAATAAAAAGTAAAAAAAGTAGTCATGATGGTGCATTGAGCGAGTGTAAATGTCTCCTACTTTTCAGGCTGGCCCAAAGTTTGACTTCAGCACCTTGCCAATAACAGGAAGAAGAGCAAAAAGTGTTGCCTGCAGGTCTGTGCTCGTAGGTGGACTCTGGCGGTGAGCAGGTGAATCCCTCTTGTGGCACGGAGAACCCAAGAACAATCTTCCTTCAACTCTGAAAAATGAAATGAGGCTTGTTGTGTTGGGTCTGTCTCAGTGACAGACTGTGGCTGCAGTTGTCTTTTCCTCTGATCAAAACAGTGTCTTCCCCTAGTGGATATTCCAAAAATTGGACCCAATTAAAAATATTCATTCCGTGTCTTTTGTGCATTTTTTCACTTTTAAATTATCCTGCGGGTCTGATCAAACCTCCTTGCGGGCCGGTTCCGGCCAAATTTTATACACCCCTGTGAATAATAAGGCATTTTTAGCCAAAAAAACGACCATGTACAGTAAGGCGTTTTTAGCCCCCCAAAAAACGACCATGTATAGTAAGGCGTTTTTAGACGAAAAATACGACCATGTATAGTAAGGCGTATTAACCCGAAAAAAAACAACCATGTATAGTAAGGTATCTTTGACCGAAAAAACGACCATGTATAGTAAGGCGTTTTTAGCCAAAAAAACAACCATGTATTGTCAGACGTTTGTGGCCGAAAAAAACGACCATGTATAGTAAGGCGTTTTTTGCCGAAAAAAACCGACCATGTATAGTAAGGCGTTTTTTGGCGAAAAAAACGACTGTGTACAATGAGGCGTTTTTAGTCGAAAAAAACGACAGCATAGTAAGGCGTTTCTAGCCGAAAAAAAGACCATTATGGTAAGGCGTTTTGAGCCGAAAAAACCGACCATGTATAGTAAGGCGTTTTTAGCCGAAAAAAACGACCATGTATGGTAAGGCGTTTTGAGCCGAAAAAACCAACCATGTATAGTAAGGCGTTTTTAGCCGAAAAAAACGACCATATGTAGTAAGGCGTTTTTAGCCGAAAAAAAAACGACCACGTATAGTAAGTTGTTTTTAGCCGAAAAAAACCGACCACGTATAGTAAGACGTTTTAACCCGAAAAAAATGACCATCTATAGTAAGGCATTTTTAGCTGAAAAAAACGACCATGTATATTGGGCGTTTTTAGCCGAAAAAAAGACAATGTTGAGCAAGGCGTTTTTAGATGAAAAAAACGACCATGTATTGTAAGGCGTTTTAAACAAAAAAAACGACCATGTATAGTAAGGCGTTTTAACCCGAAAAAAACGACCATGTATAGTAAGGCGTTTTAACCCGAAAAAAACCCAACCACGTACAGTAAGGCGTTTTTAGCCGAAAAAAACGACTAAGTATAGTAAGTCGTTTTTAGCCGAAAAAAACGACCATGTATAGTAAGGCGTTTTAACCCGAAAAAAACGACCATGTATAGTAAGGCGTTTGTAGCCGAAATAACGACCATGTATATTAGACGTTTTTAGCCGAAAAAAAATGACCATGTTTAGTAAGGCGTTTTTAGACGAAAAAAACGACCATGTATAGTAAGGCGTTTTAACCCGAAAAAAAACGACCATGTATAGTAAGGCGTTTTAGCCGAAAAAAACGACCATGTATAGTAAGGCGTTTTTAGACGAAAAAAACGACCATGTATAGTTAGGCGTTTTAACCCGAAAAAAAACAACCATGTATAGTCTGGCATTTTTGACCGAAAAAACGACCATGTATAGTAAGGCGTTTTTAGCTGAAAAAAAACAACCACGTATAGTAAATTGTTTTTAGCTGAAAAAAAAGACCACGTATAGTAAGACGTTTTAACCCGAAAAAAATGACCATCTATAGTAAGGCGTTTTTAACCGAAAAAATGACCATCTATAGTAAGGCGTTTTTAGCTGAAAAAACGACCATTTATATTGGCCGTTTTTAGCCGAAAAAAATGACCCTGTTTAGTAAGGCGTTTTTAGACGAAAAATACGACCATGTATAGTGAGGCGTTTTAACCCGAAAAAAACGACCATGTATAGTAAGGCGTTTTTGACTGAAAAAAATGACCATGTATAGGAAGGCGTTTTTAGACGAAAAAAACGACCATGTAGAGTAAGGCGTTTTAACCCGAAAAAAAAAAACAACCATGTATAGTAAGTCGTTTTTAGCCGAAAAAAACCACAAAGTATAGTAAGGCGCTTTTAGCTGAAAAAAACGACCATGTATAGTAAGGCGTTTTAACCCAAAAATAACGACCATGTATAGTAAGGCGTTTTAACCCCTAAAAACCGACCACGTATAGTAAGGCGTTTTTAGCCGAAAAAAACGACAACGTATAGTAAGACAGTTTAACCTGAAAAAAATGACCATATATAGTAAGGCGTTTTTAGCCGAAAAAACGAACATGTATATTAGACGTTTTTAGCCGAAAAAAAATGACCATGTTTAGTAAGGCGTTTTTAGATGAAAAAAACGACCATGTATAGTAAGGCGTTTTTAGCCGAAAAAAACGAACATGTATAGTAAGGCGTTTGTAGCAAAAAAACGACCATGTATAGTAAGGCGTTTTTAGACGAAAAAAACGACCATGTATAGTAAGGCGTTTTAACCCGAAAAAAAACAACCATGTATAGTAAGGCATTTTTGACCGAAAAAACGACCATGTATAGTAAGGCGTTTTTAGCCGAAAAAAACCGACCACGTATAGTAAATTGTTTTTAGCCGAAAAAAACGACCACGTATAATAAGACGTTTTAACCCGAAAAAAATGACCATCTATAGTAAGACATTTTAAGCCGAAAAAAATGACCATCTATAGTAAGGCGTTTTTAGCCGAAAAAACGACCATGTATATTAGGCGTTTTTAGCCGAAAAAAAATGACCATGTTTAGTAAGGCGTTTTTAGACGAAAAATACGACCATGTATAGTAAGGCGTTTTAACCCGAAAAAAATGACCATCTATAGTTAGACATTTTAAACCGAAAAAAATGACCATCTATAGTAAGGCGTTTTTAGCCGAAAAAACGACCATGTATATTAGGCGTTTTTAGCCGAAAAAAAATTACCATGTTTAGTAAGGCGTTTTTAGACGAAAAATACGACCATGTATAGTAAGGCGTTTTAACCCGAAAAAAACGACCATGTATAGTAAGGCGTTTTAACCCGTAAAAACCGACCACGTATAGTAAGGCGTTTTTAGCCAAAAAAACGACAACGTATAGTAAGACAGTTTAACCTGAAAAAAATGACCATCTATTGTAAGCCGTTTTTAGCCGAAAAAACGACCATGTATATTAGACGTTTTTAGCCGAAAAAAAATGACCATGTTTAGTAAGGCGTTTTTAGATGAAAAAAAACGACCATGTATAGTAAGGCGTTTTAACCCGAAAAAAACGACCATGTATAGTAAGGCGTTTTTAGCCGAAAAAACGACCATGTATAGTAAGGCGTTTGTAGCCGAAAAAAAACGACCATGTATAGTAAGGCGTTTTTAGACGAAAAAAACGACCATGTATAGTAAGGCGTTTGAACCCGGAAAAAAACAACCATGTATAGTAAGGCATTTTTGACCGAAAAAACGACCATGTATAGTAAGACGTTTTTAGACGAAAAAAACCGACCACGTATAGTAAATTGTTTTTAGACGAAAAAAATGACCACGTATAGTAAGACGTTTTAACCCGAAATAAATGACCATCTATAGTAAGGCGTTTTTGACCGAAAAAAAACAACCATGTATAGTAAGGCGTTTTTAGCCAAAAAAAAACAATCACGTATAGTAAGGCGCTTTTAGCTGAAAAAAACAACCATGTATAGTAAGGCGTTTTAACCCGAAAAAACCGACCACGTATAGTAAGGCGTTTTTAGCCCAAAAAACCGACAACGTATAGTAAGTCGTTTTTAGCCGACAAAAACGACCACGTATAGTAAGGCGCTTTTAGCTGAAAAAATACGACCATGTAGAGTAAGGCATTTTAGCCGAAAAAAAACAATCACGTATAGTAAGTCGTTTTTCGCCGAAAAAAACGACCGCGTATAGTAAGGCGCTTTTAGCTGAAAAAAACTACCATGTATAGTAAGGCATTTGAACCCAAAAATAACGACCATGTATAGTAAGGCGTTTTAACCCCAAAAAACCGACCATGTATAGTAAGGCGTTTTAACCCGAAAAAATCGACCACGTATAGTCAGGCGTTTTTAGCCGAAAAAAACGACCATGTATAGGAAGGCGTTTTATAGCCAAAAAAAGACGACCATGTATAGTAAGCCGTTTTTGACCGAAAAAAAATGACCATGTTTAGTAAGGCGTTTTTAGATGAAAAAAACGACCATGTATAGTAAGGCGTTTTTAGCCGAAAAAAACGAACATGTATAGTAAGGCGTTTGTAGCCGAAAAAAAACGACCATGTATAGTAAGGCGTTTTTAGACGAAAAAAACGACCATGTATAGTAAGGCGTTTTAACCCGTAAAAACCGACCACGTATAGTAAGGCGTTTTTAGTCAAAAAAACGACAACGTATAGTAAGACAGTTTAACCTGAAAAAAATGACCATCTATTGTAAGGCGTTTTTAGCCGAAAAAACGACCATGTATATTAGACGTTTTTAGCCGAAAAAAAATGACCATGTTTAGTAAGGCGTTTTTAGATGAAAAAAACGACCATGTATAGTAAGGCGTTTGTAGCCGAAAAAAAACGACCATGTATAGTAAGGCGTTTTTAGACGAAAAAAACGACCATGTATAGTAAGGCGTTTGAACCCGAAAAAAAACAATCACGTATAGTAAGTCGTTTTTCGCCGAAAAAAATGACCACGTATAGTAAGGCGCTTTTAGCTGAAAAAAACTACCATGTATAGTAAGGCGTTTGAACCCAAAAATAACGACCATGTATAGTAAGGCGTTTTAACCCCCCCAAAAAACCGACCATGTATAGTAAGGCTTTTTTAGCCGAAAAAAACGACCATGTATATTAGACGTTTTTAGCCGAAAAAAACAACCATGTATAGGAAGGCGTTTTATAGCCAAAAAAAACCGACCATGTATAGTAAGCCATTTTTGACCGAAAAAAAACGACCATGTATAGTAAGGCGTTTTTAGACGAAAAAAACGACCATGTATAGTAAGGTGTTTTAACCCGAAATAAAACAACCATGTATAATAAGGCATTTTTGACCAAAAAAACGACCATGTATAGTAAGGCGTTTTTAGCCGAAAAAAACCGACCACGTATAGTAAATTGTTTTTAGCCGAAAAAAACGACCACGTATAGTAAGACAGTTTAACCCGAAAAAAAACAACCATGTATAGTAAGGCGTTTTAACCCGAAAAAAAACAACCATGTATAGTAAGGCATTTTTGACCGAAAAAACGACCATGTATAGTAAGGCGTTTTTAGCCGAAAAAAACCGACCACGTATAGTAAATTGTTTTTAGCCGAAAAAAATGACCACGTATAGTAAGACGTTTTAACCCGAAAAAAATGACCATCTATAGTAAGGCGTTTTTGACCGAAAAAAACGACCATGTATAGGAAGGCGTTTTTAGACGAAAAAATTGACCATGTATATAGTAAGGCGTTTTAACCCGAAAAAAACCAACCATGTATAGTAAGGCGTTTTTAGCCAAAAAACAATCACGTATAGTAAGGCGCTTTTAGCTGAAAAAAACAACCATGTATAGTAAGGCGTTTTAACCCGAAAAAACCGACCACGTATAGTAAGGCGTTTTTAGCCCAAAAAACCGACAACGTATAGTAAGTCGTTTTTAGCCGACAAAAACGACCACGTATAGTAAGGCGCTTTTAGCTGACAAAATACGACCATGTATAGTAAGGCATTTTAGCCGAAAAAAACCAATCACGTATAGTAAGTCGTTTTTCGCCGAAAAAAACGACCGTGTATAGTAAGGCGCTTTTAGCTGAAAAAAACTACCATGTATAGTAAGGCGTTTGAACCCAAAAATAACGACCATGTATAGTAAGGCGTTTTAACCCCCCCAAAAAACCGACCATGTATAGTAAGGCGTTTTTAGCCGAAAAAAACGACCATGTATATTAGACGTTTTTAGCCAAAAAAAACAACCATGTATAGTAAGGCATTTTTGACCAAAAAAACGACCATGTATAGTAAGGCGTTTTTAGCCGAAAAAAACGACCACGTATAGTAATTTGTTTTTAGCCGAAAAAAACGACCACGTATAGTAAGACGTTTTACCCCGAAAAAAATGACCATCTATAGTAAGGTGTTTTTAGCCGAAAAAAATGACCATCTATAGTAAGGCGTTTTTAGCCGAAAAAACGACCCTGTATATTAGGCGTTTTTAGCCGAAAAAAATGACCATGTTTAGTAAGGCGTTTTTAGACGAAAAATACGACCATGTATACTATACATGGTCGTTTTTTTCGGGTTAAAACGCATACTATACATTGTATAGTAAGGCGTTTTAACCCGAAAAAAATGACCATGTATAGTAAGGCGTTTTAAACCGAAAAAAACGACCATGTATAGTAAGGCGTTTTTAGCCGAAAAAAACGACCATGTATAGTAAGCCGTTTTTAGCCGAAAAAAACGACCATGTATAGTAAAGCGTTTTTGACCGAGAAAAACGACCATGTATAGAAGGCGTTTTTAGACGAAAAAAAACGACCATGTATAGTAAGGCGTTTTAACCCGAAAAAAAACAACCATGTATATAGTAAGGCGTTTTTAGCCGAAAATAAACAATCACGAATAGTAAGTCGTTTTTAGCCGAAAAAAACTACAACGTATAGTAAGGCGCTTTTAGCTGAAAAAAACGACCATGTATAGTAAGGCGTTTTAACCCAAAAATAACGACCATGTATAGTAAGGCGTTTTTAGCCGAAAAAAATGACCACGTATAGTAAGTCGTTTTTAGCCGACAAAAACAACCACGTATAGTAAGGCGCTTTTAGCCGAAAAAAACGACCATGTATAGTAAGGCGTTTTAACCCCAAAAATAACGACCATGTATAGTAAGGCGTTTTTAGTCGAAAAAACGACCATGTGTATTAGGCGTTCTTAGCCGAAAAAAACGACCATGTATATTGGGCGTTTTTAGCCGAAAAAAAACGACCATGTTTAGTAAGGCGTTTTTAGCCGAAAAAAAATGACCATGTTTAGTAAGGCGTTTTTAGACGAAAAAAACGACCATGTTTAGTAAGGCATTTTTAGCCCAAAAAAACCGATCATGTATAGTAAGGCGTTTATAGACTTAAAAAACGACCATGTATAGTAAGGCGTTTTTAGATGAAAAAACGACCATGTATTTTAGGCGTTTTTACCCGAAAAAAATGACCATGTATATTGGGCGTTTTTAGCCGAAAAAAAATGACCATGTTTAGTAAGGCGTTTTTAGACGAAAAATACGACCATGTATAGTAAGGCGTTTTAACCCGAAAAAAAACGACCATGTATAGTAAGGCGTTTTAACCCGAAAAAAACGACCATGTATAGGAAGGCGTTTTTAGACGAAAAAAACGACCATGTAGAGTAAGGCGTTTTAACCCAAAAATAACGACCATGTATAGTAAGCCGTTTTTAGTCGAAAAAACGACCATGTATATTAGGCGTTTTTACCCGAAAAAAAATGACAATGTTTAGTAAGGCGTTTTAACCCGAAAAAAACGACCATGTATAGTAAGGCATTTTTAGCCGAAAAAAACCAACCATGTTTAGTAATGCGTTTTGAGCCGAAAAAAACGACCATGTAAAGTAAGGCGTTTTTGGCCGAAAAAAACGACCATGTATATTAGGCGTTTTTACCCGAAAAAAACAACCATGTATAGTAAGGCATTTTTGACCAAAAAAACGACCATGTATAGTAAGGCGTTTTTAGCCGAAAAAAAACGACCACGTATAGTAATTTGTTTTTAGCCGAAAAAAACGACCACGTATAGTAAGACGTTTTACCCCGAAAAAAATGACCATCTATAGTAAGGTGTTTTTAGCCGAAAAAAATGACCATCTATAGTAAGGCGTTTTTAGCCGAAAATGACCCTGTATATTAGGCGTTTTTAGCCGAAAAAAATGACCATGTTTAGTAAGGCGTTTTTAGACGAAAAATACGACCATGTATACTATACATGGTCGTTTTTCGAGTTAAAACGCCTACTATACATTATATAGTAAGGCGTTTTAACCCGAAAAAAGCGACCATGTTGAGTATGGCGTCGCCTTACTATACATTGTATAGTAAGCGTTTTAACCAAAAACGACCATGTATAGTAAGGCGTTTTAAACCGAAAAAAACGACCATGTATAGTAAGGCGTTTTTAGCGAAAAAACGACCATGTATAGTAAGCCGTTTTAGCGAAAAAACGACCATGTATAGTAAAGCGTTTTTGACCGAGAAAAGCGACCATGTATAGAAGGCGTTTTAGGCGAAAAAAAAGCGACCATGTATAGTAAGGCGTTTTAACCCGAAAAAAAACAACCATGTATATAGTAAGGCGTTTTTAGCCGAAAATAAACAATCACGAATAGTAAGTCGTTTTTAGCCGAAAAAAACTACAACGTATAGTAAGGCGCTTTTAGCTGAAAAAAACGACCATGTATAGTAAGGCGTTTTAACCCAAAAATAACGACCATGTATAGTAAGGCGTTTTAACCCCCCCCCAAAAAACGACCATGTATAGAAGGCGTTTTTAGCCGAAAAAACCGACCACGTATAGTAAGGCGCTTTTAGCCGAAAAAAACACCTTACTATTCATGGTTGGTTTTTTTTCGGGTTAAAACGCCTTACTATAAATGGTCGTTTTTTTCGGCTAAAAACGCTTAATATACATGGTCGTTTTTTCGGCTAAAAACGCCTGATATACATGGTCGTTATTTTCGGTTAAAACGCCTTACTATACATGCTCGTTTTTTTTGGATCAAAACGCCTTACTAAACATGCTCGTTTTTTTACGCTCAAAACGCCTTACTATAAATGGTCGTTTTTTTCGGGTTAAAACGCCTTACTCAACCTGGTCTTTTTTTTGGCTAAAACCCCCTGACTATACATGGTTGGTTTGGCTAAAAATAACTGGAACTCATATTCATGGTGTCACTGGACGAGGTTTGAACCCACACTGCCTGGACAGAAAGTCAGCTTGTAGACCTCTACACTACCAGTGACTGTGACTTGCTCTTCACCGTAGGCGTATTTGACATTCACTCTGGAGGGTTTGCAGGAAAAGGGAACGATTTGGTGTTGTGTTTTCACACATCACTGAGTAGGGATTGAACCGGGGTTGCCTGGACGGAAAGCCAGTGTGTTTACCTCTACACTACCAGTGACTGTGAGTTCCTCTTCACAGTAGGTGTATTTGACATAAACTCTGGAGGATTTGCAGGAAAATCTTTGGTGTTGTATTTTCACACATCACTGAACAGGGTTTGAACCCATGCTAACTATACATGTTGTTTTTTCATGGCCGTTTTTTCATGCTAAAAACGCCTGACTATCCATGGTTGTTTTTTTCGGCTAAAAACGCCTGACTATACATGGTCGTTTTTTTCGGCCAAAAACGTCTTACTATTCAAGGTCGTTTTTTTCGGCCAAAAACGCCTGACGATACATGATTGTTTTTTTCGGCTAAAAACGCCTTATTATACATGGTCTTTTTCTCCGGCTAAAACCGCCTTACTATACATGGTCGTTTTTTCCTGCTAAAACAACCCTACTTCACATGGTCGTTTTTTTCGGCTAAAAACGCCTGACTAAACATGGTCATTTTTTTTCGGGTAAAAACGCCTAATATACATGGTCGTTTTTTTCGGCCAAAAACGCCTTACTTTACATGGTCGTTTTTTTCGGCTCAAAACGCATTACTAAACATGGTTGGTTTTTTTCGGCTAAAAATGCCTTACTATACATGGTCGTTTTTTTCGGGTTAAAACGCCTTACTAAACATTGTCATTTTTTTTCGGGTAAAAACGCCTTAGTATACATGGTCGTTTTTTCGGTCAAAAATGCCTTACTATACATGGTTGTTTTTTTTCGGGTTAAAACGCCTTACTATACATGGTCGTTTTTTTCGTCTAAAAACGCCTTACTATACATGGTCGTTTTTTCGGTCAAAAATGCCTTACTATACATGGTTGTTTTTTTTCGGGTTAAAACGCCTTACTATACGTGGTCGTTTTTTTCAGCTAAAATCGACTTACTATAAGTGGTCGTTTTTTTCGGCTCAAAACGCCTTACTATACATGGTTGTTTTTTTTCGGGTTAAAACGCCTTACTATACATGGTCGTTTTTTTCGGCTAAAAACGCCTAATATACATGGTCGTTTTTCGTCTAAAAACGCCTAATATACATGGTCTTTATTTTTGGGTTAAACCGGCTTACTATACATGGTCGTTTTTTTCGTCTAAAAACGCCTTACTATACATGGTCGTTATTTTTGGGTTAAAACGCCTTACTATCCATGGCCGTTTTTTTTCGGCACAAAACGCCTTAATATACATGGTCGTTTTTTCATTAGAAAAGCTAAAGTTAAAAGAGCTGTTTGAGAGGCAAAAAGAGCTGGCCGGCACTTTTCACTGGGCCGATCCAAATGAACAGGATCACCGAAAAGAGCCGAAAATCCCATCACTAACACACACACAGGATTAAATTTCAGGTCTAAACAACAGTGACGGTACGTTCTGTGATAATGAGCCATTTCCCCCCTCGGTGGTGATTGTACACAATCCCAGGATCGTTTTCTCAACAACCTGATCCTAAAACAACAGCAGTGAAGCTGTGCAGATAGAAGGTAATTGCGAATAATAATATGTGCTCGCCCTCAGTGGTCTGTGCCTGGCTGTGATTGGTTTTAAGTTCACTTTGAGCGCTTCGGGCACAAATTTCAAGATTCAGCGTGGTCAGCACCGAGATGAGGAAAGGATATGCAAGTGGTCACCTGGTATCTGCTTTGGCGATGGGGATACAGGAATGAATGATGAATCAGAATCAGAATCATCTTTATTGGCCAAGTATGTAGAACACACAAGGAATTTGTCTCCGGTATAACATGCTGCATTAGTATCATCATAAACAAGGACATGACAAATATAAATACAAATGAACCAATTGTATTTGTAAGCATTCAGTAATTGTGTGGAACTGCTGCTGCACTGAACTTGAAGAGAAAAGGCCCTCCTTCCATGCCCAGTGCAAGTCTAGCGCAAAGTGGGTGTTTTTTTATTTCTTTAGCATCTCGATAGGTGGGCGCAGGGAGGGAGAATCATGTGCGCCGTTGTGGGAGTGAACACAGCCGAATTGATTCGCAGCCAGTCGAAGTGGCTCCCTTCATTCGTTTCAAATTCCACACTGATGAGGCACACAGACTATATGGCAGAGATCGGCTTGCACAAATTTGCGTCTCGGTCTCCTCGCATGTTAGTAATATGTAATATGTCTGTAATATGTAAGCCACTACACACAATTGTAAACATTATCATCTCGGCACCACACTAGAGAGGCCTTCTGGCTGGTCCAGCAACATTTCAGGTCCCTACAGTTGATAATGTGAGTTCACCATGTCAATGACCCCCTCGACCCCCCCCCACCCCCAAAATATACGCCCGTTCAAAAGGCTCTTTACAGTTATCACAATTTTGAAGCTGTGACCTTCAAGTCAAGTTATTAAGTTTCGCTGTTTTACGTCCTACATTACAATCCCACAAGTCGCCGTTGGCCACAAGTCACGGGGAGAGACACGAAAAATGAGATCATTGATTTCCTCTCTGGGGGTGTCTGATCCGTCATGCCGCTGAGCTTTGGAACCCTGCGGGGCATCGCGCGTCATCTCGTTTTTCAGAGCCACCGCCTCCCCCTGAAAACCTCCACGCTTCCTTGACCTGTCACCTCATGAGGAACAAAGCATGATTTGGATAGCAGACAATGAGCTACCTCACTTGTCCATCTTCAAAACAAAACAATTTGCAATTTTGTGCCTTTGAAGCATCATGTTTCATTGAGAGTTTTTGACTGACTGGCCTTTTTCACTGTGGAAAGTTTTGGGGTCTGTATAACTTTTTTTTTTTTCGTCCATCCCCGCATTTTGCTGCTCCTGTTTTTCAATGATAAAAAAAAAAAAAACAACAACAACCTCTGGAGCTAAAGTTGGCAGGCAAAGCGCTGCATTTATGCAGGTTGAAGTTGGCAGAGGTCGAAATAGAGGTGGAATGAGAGTAAATATTGGAATTGCGTGGCGAGGAACATGACTCCAAATTAATGCTAATGTCGCTACTCTCGTTCGGATGTGCAAACAGGCCAGCTGCTTTGTCCACAAGTGACAAGCACATGAGGTGATAATGCGTCAATGTTGTGTTTGCACATTTTTCCACGGCCGGCAGACTGAATGCAACAGCGCATTATTTTTCATAACATCAATGAATTCTACATTCGTTCACGAAAAATGTGACGAGTGTTTGCTTTAAGGCGTTGAGGATTAAGTTGCTTCGTGTGAGCACAATGATTACATATCAGGCCGTTCTTATTTTAGTTGTCGTCGTTATACGGGTATGTTTTATAAAGGCAAGCAGAAGCAAGGCCGTTTTATTTTTGTAACATTTCATACATGGAGACAACTCAATATGGTTCACAAAGGCAAAGACAGCACCGAAAAACATTTGCATACCACCACCACCACCTCAACCACCACCTTATTTCAATAGACATAAATCAAGACCGCCTTCCTGACCGTATTTGTGTCCCATCTGACGATATCTATCTTAACCAAAAACTAGTCCATTGCGTAAAAAAATGTGGACCGCCGTGTTGTGTTGAAAAATGTCTGCTCCTCCTATTTGCCCTCCATCCAACTCATATCCAAACAAGTTCCACAGCGTAATTTCAAATCTATGTACAATATGTCAGATTGAAGGCCATTAGGGTGTCAAACTGTATTCTTACCTTTTGTCTCTGAGTACACACGCTGTCGGTACTAAAAGAGCTTGCGAGGAAACACCTGCTGTCCATGTTGGAGATCCCAGGCTGCCGTCTGCACTGTTTGTTCGAGGACTTGTAGGATTAATGTTAATCACAGTGGTATTCCTTTCGGGATCTGTGAGCAAACAATCCGGGCCATGTTGGAGGCCCGGCGTTCACAACCCTCGTTCTTTCGAGATCTTCTCGCTTACGTCTTCACACCACACGTTCCTTTTGAACATTTTAGGAACAGTCGCGTGAGGCTGAAAATGACCAAAATAGGCTAAACCGGCAGTTGTTTTTGCACGTTTACATTTCATTACTTGAACGCAGGGGTGTCAAAGTCATTTTTGTCGTGGGCCACATTTTAGTTCCCGTTTCACTTGGAGGGCCGATATGACTGAAACCATGTAAAAAAAGTCAAGAATAACTGTTGATTCAACTCTTCTTTTAGTTACTATCATGAGGGGTTTGGTAGCAAGAAAGTGCTTTGAATATATCTCGTATTTATTACTTATGAGAATTAAACATTTTGGTAGACATTTTAGAAAGGATCATAGAAATTGACATGTTTGAACTGCTATTGCGGGCCACATAAAATGATTTAGAGGACCAGATTTGGCCCCTGGGCCTTGAGTTTGACACCCGTGTAATAAAATGACAACAGAACGAAAGTCAGTCCGGAGATTAAATGCTTTTAAATATTTGTAATTTCCTCCGCTTAGCTCGCTCTCTATTTCATGATGCTTTCCTGGCCAACGTGACAAAGACATCAATTTAAAACCGCATACCAATGAAAATAAAGACCTAAATAAATAAATAAGAAAAACGGCACCCTTGGGTTGTTTATCCTCCAAGTGGGTAATAATGACTGCAGCAGAAGAAGTCATTACGAGCGCGCTAATGTGTGTCAGATGCTACCTGTCCAAAGCGGCGGCAGCAGGGGAGAGCGAGCCGAGACTTGCGTGCCTGGCCAGCATAATGAGAGCGACATGGCCCGCCATCCCGCACAGCCTTGTGCGCACGTGTGTGTACGCGCATCCTCAGCCGGCGCGGCATTACTCTCCTTGCCCGCCAGAGTGTTTCTTGGCGGTAGTTTTCGAGAAACACACACACAGCCTTGCGAGGAGTTGCCGTGGGAATGCCCGCGGCATTGTCTCCATCTTTGAGGGTGTGATGCCTTTAATCCCGAAACATATCTCGACTTTGTGTTGTGTGTCTGCGGCCGTGTGCGAGCGAGCGCGCCCGTGTACAAAACTCAATCTCACAGCCATTAAGTCACGGCTGGCTGTGCAGCAAAGACGCCCCGCTGCCACTCCCACATGGAAGAGTGGGCAGGATTAGCCGGATCCATACGAGCCCTAATCTGGGGACAAAAACCCACAATGGCCTCCCACTGAGACATGGAGACAGAAAGATTCAATTTGATCTGCCTCCCTCAATACATCAAGAGTGTCTTTCGGGGTTAACATTACTACTGCTCGCTCGACCAGCGGTCAATGTAGGATTCAGGGCCGCGCTGTTATCCATTTGATCGATTCCTTTGAGCGCAATTTGGAACAGATGCAGGCCTGATTTGTCACAGTCGTTGCAAAGGAAAATGATCGAGCTTCAAATTAAGGCATCTGTTTAAAAAAAAAAAAAAAAAAAAGAAAAAAGTCTCCACGCTTTAAGAGAGTTGAGATGAGGGAACAGGATCACACAATGAGTCCGGTCCTGGTGAGCCCCCTTTTCCAGCCTGTTTTAGATGCCTCCCTCCTCCAAAACACTTGATTCAAATGATCAGGATCGTTCTCTGGCTTCTGAAGAGCTTGCCAGATCAGCTGATCATTTCAATCAGGTGTGCTGGAGGAGGAAAGATTTTGCTGCCCCTACCTGACCAAGGATGTCAAATTCCAGGCTATGTTTAACCTTTGGTCCGAGATGTGTTCAGAGTCGGGTTGTCCCAAACGAGTCGGGACCGACAATGTCAAGTATGCGACACGATCAATAATCGTGACCAACAATCTCCCCACGTGTATGCAAATGCAACTGCTCTCGAGCCATTTGATTCCTTGGATTGTGACGTGGACAGAATCGAGCCAATCAAAGAAGCGCCCTAATGGACAAACAAGGAAGTGGTGAGGAATTTAACAAAACATCTTCTACCCACGGTCGTTTTGTTCAAACCCTTGCGCGGAATTGTGTGTACCTGGCCGAATGCCAACACAGCGTAGACAGTTGGTCGAAATCTATTTATTTAATCTATAAATATGTCAACAGGAGGGATCAAATCCTCTGAATCAACCAATATGATATATTTTTTAATCCATCTCACCAAACAGACGAAAATATCTGAGGTGGTTCTTCAAGCACACATTGTGGATCAACGATTCACGTTACTCATTTAACCCTTTCACGCACCAATAACGATAACCTGATAGCCCCAGAGGCCGTCCACTGTCGTGACCGCTGTACCCGAAAGGGTTAAATAGATTGTGTGAGGACGTTTGGCACCTCCGCCTGCCATTCACACACCGTTTAACAGTCGACTTGAGTAAGCGACGCGCCGCCACAAAAGGTGGCCTGGTCACGTGACATCACTTGCTCATTATTGTTGAGGAGCAGCGGCAAGTTTCTGTGCCTGGAGCACAACAGAGTCCTCTCTCTCTCTCTCTCTCTCTTTCTGTCTCTTACTTAGCGGCATCTGCCTCATTAACCACCATCAGCATTTCATTTCGGGAGTCATTGGGAGTGAGTCATGAAGGGATGGAGGAGGGGGTTTGATGTGTTTGTGTGTCTGTGCATTTGCATGAGTGTGTACGCAGCCAACTCTCATTAGGCTGGAAAAACATTGGCAGAGATGCCAGAATCCAGATTGTATAGTCCCTTCCTTTGTGTATCAAAAGCATCCTCCAATCAGCTCCCTTAGTGTTTGTCCATGCAAGAATTTGTGCATGGCATGGTATGAGAGGACAGATGTGTGCTGATTGGACAAGTTTGCGCAGCGAACTCAGCCCAATTTATCCCGGCGAAAGCGTGATATCGCGTCAAGACTGCCCGCAGCTTTTTCATCCCCATTTGATCACAAGCTTTCTCGCCATGCGGTCTTTCTTTCAGCCTGTCCTCTCGTTCTCACACACAAACACACACAAACACATTGCCGTAAGTAACGGCTTTTACCTCGACTTTCTACTGGGGTTTATTTCCTCGTTACTGGCACAGAGTCTCGACGTTGAGAGGAAATGCATTTTTCAGTCAAACAAGAAAAACAAATAGATTGTAAAATAAGGTATCTATCAATCAATCAATCTATCTATCTATCTACCAGAAACAACACTCAGAATGATACAATCAAAATAAGAGAAAACTAAATGAAAATGTCTCTGACTATCGTTAATAGATAACATTCATTCGCCTTGGTTGTCCCCCACCAACTGCTGTCCCTTCCTCTATTATGGCGCACCTGATGAATGGGGTGTGGTGGCGCCTTGCTCGCTACGAAGCCTCCCTCTGTAGAGGGGCTGCAATCCGCACCCACCCCCGCCCCCTCCCCCAACACTCTCCGCCCCACCTCCGCATGTGCTCGTCTGTGTGTTAATGTATGCCCGTTTGCTGATTTTTCATAGTCATAAGTCTGGGCTTGTTGTCCCCCCCCCCCCATCCTTCATCTGCAAAAATGGGGCGTTTTAAAAGGCGAACCGGCGGACTCATATTCTGTGTCCTGTTCTGCTGCTCAATTGTTTTTGTTCGTCTCTTGGACGGATTGCGTCTGTGCAGTTTTGTTGCGCCCTGAGATACAATGACAATCAAGCTGTTCTGGTAGTGATTAGGATACAGTAAGTCAGGGGTGCCTAAGTACATTCTTCAAGGCTCCAGCACACCTGATTGAAAATGATGAGCTCATCAGCCAGCTCTGAGAAACCTGATCATGATACTGATGATTTGAATTTGTTGTTTTGCAAGAGGGAGGTTAGACAGGTTAACACGTAGCCTCAATGTGGCGGATTTATAGGGATTCAAGAAATAAATATTTGAACACAAACGGTGCAGCAACAGATGTAAATAGACAATGTAACAATACTCACACTCACAAGCATGTAGTCTTTATCCTCTGTGAAGAACAGAAAATATAGCAGCTTATCGGGTCACTTACAGGTGTGGTGAAATTCGTCTGTGTTTGAATGAGTCTTTTATACTGCCCCCGATGGCCAAGTGGTGCACACCAGAAGGAGCCACAATGAATTTATCACAATGCAAAAACTGTTTCATTCTACGCATTCCACTTAATACTGTTATTACTCTCTGCTTTTAGAGTTAAGGTGTCCTTAATATTGTGGCCGGTGAGTGTATTACTGAAATCACATAATGTCCACAGATGGAGTTTGGCATTTATTGTAATGCAATATGGCAATCAATTCAGTTTTCCCTCATCACTTCTAATTTACAATATACAGTAGAAACTACATTTAAAAAAAAAGGCCATAAATAAAATATTTCATTTTGCTAATGAGAGACGGTCAAGACTGACATGACATTCTAATGTACATGTCTAATCAATACGATTCAACCGAGGGAACTATGAAAACAAAAGAAAAACATTCAGTACGTTAGTCTGCAACTAGCGACGACAAATTTGCCCCGACTGCTCCCAATTACACTTTGCATATCAAGAATGTTCAAAGACGTGCAACATTTGGACACAGGAGAGCCAACCCTTTGTGAATTTACAATGTACACACACGCATGCACGCGCACGCACACGCGCAGAGCACACGCACAATGTTCTTCAAGTCAAGCCCAAAGCAGCAAAGAAAGTCCCAAATAAAACTGGAAGCCATTCTGCTTTCATGTCAGCTTTCACAAAACGGATAATAAAAGAATGCCAAATTAAAAAGTGAAGACGAAGAAGAAGACGGGGCTTCAGTCTCAGTAGCAATCTGTGGCCAACGTCCATATTGTGTGTTTAGAAAGCACGGCAGGATGGAGATTGACGCAAGTGCTGCTTTCTCACTTCTCACTTTCCATTCCACTCCGTTGTACTGATCCACTGGTGAAAAGTCCCCCCTAAAGTGCACGGGTGAGGTAAATGGAATTCAGGTTTTCCGACCTGCGACTCAGACTGGAACCATTGTATGCTGCATGTGCTGCATTTGAGACAATATTTCTTGCTGGGCACTGGCAACTAGTATGTCCTGGTGCGATGGTGTGATGATTCCCAATCTGTCCATCTCCCTGCGGGCACAGAGAGGAGAAAACACTTTAAGGAAGAAAAAAATTAAAAATCGAGGGGCACCAATCAAAGATGATTTTAGAATGATTTTAGTGGCAAGCGTGAAGCTAAAGTTGACAGCCAAGGTGAAAACGTTGAGTGTGTAGGACGTTGTAACGGAAATCACACAAAAGTTGCACTCACTGGTGTGTGAGTGCCAGGAGGTTGTCAAGGCTGGAATATCCTCCTGCCACCAGTGTCTCTGTGTACCGTTCCAAGCCAATGGACTGGAGCCACTCACACAGCGACCACTTGGACACACACACTTCTGGTAGGACCGACACACACACCTCCGGACACGCTCCTGACTCCAGCACCGTGGGTCTGTGAGCACACAGAGAACACACTGAAATTGGTGTGAAAAGCACTTCGTTTAACAAAAAAAAAAAAGATAGAATTGAATGTGACTATTTGGCTATTGATTTTGTTCTTTTAAAAAGATGATAAATATATTTTTTCTGAACATGATTGGTATACTGTACCTTTCCCCTCCGGTTCTGCGCAGAGTCCCAGGGTTCCGAATAAGCTTATCCAGCAGGTTGAGAATCTGGCTGAAAGTGGGTCTTTCTGCTCGGTCTCGTTCCCAGCAGTCCAACATGAGCTGGTGCAGGACCACCGGACAGTCCATGGGTGCAGGAAGACGGTAGCCCTCCTCGATTGCTTTTATCACCTACACGAAGGACACAGTTCATTATTTTCATTGGCTTGAAACCAGCCCTGCATTGCTAAATCCATCCATCCATTTTCCAATCCGCTTTATCCTCACAAGGGTCGCGGGGGTGCTGGAGCCCATCCCAGCTGTCTCTGGGCAGTAGGCGGGGGACACCCTGAACCGGTTGCCAGCCAATCGCAGGGCACACAGAGACAAACAACCATCCATGCTCACACTGACACCTAGGGACAATTTCGAGTGTTCAATCTGCATGTTTTTGGAATGTGGGAGGAAGCCGGAGTACCCGGAGAAAACCCACGCAGGCCCCGGGGAGAACATGCAAACTCCACACAGGAAGGCTGGAGCCGGGATCGAACCCACGACTTCTACACTGCGACGTCGATGCGCTAACCACCGGACCACAGTGCACTACCAGTCAAAAGTTTTCAAACTGTTTCTCATGAACTCATTCACTGCCAGCACAGTTAAAATGGATCTTTGACGGGTGTAGCCGTCAATGGCAGTGAGTGAGTTTAATAGTACCATAAATTGCGCAGTAGTTAATTTGTGGTTCACGATTCCTAAATTTACCCATCCCTAGATATTAGTTGGAAAAAACGAACCTGTACCAAATGTTTGTGGCTCTTTCTGAAACACCAGCCCCATTTTTTCAAAGGGTTGCTAGAATAGCTAGAAATTCACTCACGACAGCGACAATATATTTTAGTTGGCAACAACGAAGACACGCATGCACATCCAAATAAAAGCAGTTTTAGTTTAACTTACGAAAGGCTGCAGAGACTGTGCACAGGCCAGATGTGGCCCGCGGGCCCTAAGTTTTTTTTTTAAATCAGATGTGCTGTTAAGTCTTTAAGTTCATCCATGACGATGGTGGGTTGGTATATTGAAAAAAATGTTTTTAAAAGCTTAAGAAGGTAATTTACAATTCCTTCAAATCAACAAAATGAACCGTCAACCTTATAATTTGTAAACGTTTGCTTACACTGATTTTTGGTTCTCTGCTTGTAAGCTGTCAGATTCATTGGCCTCCTCCGGTTTGAAAGCCAAAGCAACAAAATCGCTGCGAGGGTGCAAAGGTTAAACACACACCTTCTGCTTTGTTTTGCCTTCAGAAGTCCCTTTCCTGAAATATCAGAGACGTGGAGCCTGTTTCATGTATTCTTCTACATCAAAGGGCCTCATTTGAAGTGCGCATAATTGGTCTCTGCAGGAATAAACGTCCGAACAGAAACCGGTTGCACGCAAAATCGTGTTTTTTTTTTTTTGTCAGAGCAATCTTCGAGTGAACGCTATTGGGAACGTGACCTATATGTGGCCTCTGCATTTGCTACATGATTGGATCCACTGCAACTCTTTCCCGGGTCTGCGGCTTGGCCGTTCTACTGTCATGAAGACACAATCGAAGAAGATTTTCACAACTACTCTAAGTGACTCAATAACCTGCAGGATTATTACCGGTAGTCATTTTTCACAGACGATTAAGAATAAACCCCAGTAAGTGCTGTTATATTGCCTATCTACGCAAAAAAAAAAAAAAAAAAAAAAATGGGTATGTTGAATCGACTCAATGTTATTTTGTCAAGTGGTTGCACACAATAAAGTCGTCGAAACCTAAATGATTTTAGTGTGTGCGACAACTTGACGTAGTAATAACTTTGAGTAAATTCAATGAACCATTTTTTTTTGTGTGTGTACATGCTTCGCTGTACCGATTGTGTTCGGATATCTGTTGCTTCAAGGGTTCCAACAACACAACTATTGATGCTATTTGTTAGCCAATCTATGATACGTCGCATGGTGTGTTAGCATTAAGCTAAGCCGACTTTCGAGGAAATCTATGTGGTTGTTTTAAATCAACCAGGTGAATTTCTTCAAGTTTTTATGTTCATGAGGCCAGTGGAAAGACTTATTTGCTCAAAGCCATCACGGAATAACCGAATCAACAATCACTCTTTCATGGCGGGGGATCCATAGTTTGTTATGATGGCAGAATAACCGCTTCAAAAGTCCTTTGATGGTGACACTGATGGTCTTGTCATCTGGAACTTTCAAGCCTTTGACTAATTATGGATGACAAAGAAGGCTTTGATGTGACGTTTTACTCACAGCGCCATACGTAAAGCTACTTTATGAGTCTATTGACGTCCCCGAGGTCCAATCTACATACTAATGTAGCCTTACCAAGGGTGTCTCCGTACAAAAGCCGGACATTTGAGAGTCCCACTCCAGACACAATGCCTCCTTGTACTACGACGGGTGTACATTTTTCCAACCGTTTTACTCCTTCTGATAGTAAGATGACTTGTAGGTCAGAGATGATAAAAATACTCACATCCTGGTTGTTCATGTCCCAGTAGGGCCTCTCGCCGTACGAAATCACTTCCCACATGACGATGCCGTAACTCCACACGTCACTGGCTGTGGTGAACTTCCTGTAGGCGATGGCTTCCGGAGCCGTCCACCTGATGGGGATCTTTCCGCCAGGGGAGAGGTAAGTGCCAAGGGCTTCCTGAAATAACGACAGTTATACATGTTACCTTTTTTTAAATATGCACACGACAGTGCCAAATTGTGATCGTGACATGAAAACAGAGGCTGCACGGAGAGTGTATGTTCTTACCCTTGTGGTGTACGCAGCTTCCGGGTCATCCTCCAAAACCCGACTGAGGCCAAAGTCAGACACCTTACACACCAGGTTGCTGTTGACCAGGATGTTTCGCGCGGCGAGGTCTCGGTGAACGTAACTCATGTCCGACAGGTACTTCATGCCAGAGGCGATGCCGCGTAGCATGCCCACCAGCTGGATCACCGTGAACTGGCCGTCGTGTTTCTGATCCATGACGAGAGCCAATCAAACGCGATAAACACTTCAAATCCCATCTCGCCCCAACACCAAAAGGACGACGTAACGAGAGTAAAACGTACCCGAAGAAACGCATCCAGGGATCCATTTTCCATGTATTCCGTAACGATCATGAGTGGTTTACCTAAACACAAAAGACTTATTCAGTGGTTTCATTTGTTCCAGCAATCTATTCTTTTCATTTTGGAGCATCACTCTCCCAATATGTGTATGTTGTTTATTTAGTTATTTTTTTGTCCAATCAGATTTGAGCTTCTGTGTGTTGCCATGTCAATCGAAACTGACAAGGGTCTTCGGAATCAGCAGTGCCGGCCCAAGTATCACAAACCATATTAGCAACGGGACTATTTCTTTATTTAGCCAGTCGGATTTCAAATCCCTCTTCTGATTGGTTGGTTTGAGTAGAAACCTGTCACGGACAAGTTTGACGAGCAAAAGATAGGATTTGAAAATCAGCATTGTAAGTAGGATGTATTGGTCAAGTAGAAGATACTTCGGATGATGTACATGGCACAGTCGAGTGGCGTTTTTGTTTTGCGACACCATAGTGGCGGCATCACAGTCATTTGGGTCCCCACTGACATCATCGTGATGCAATACGGCTGCCACCGTTCCTCCACATCGACTCACATCTGGTGACAACTCCCTCCAGCCTGATGATGTTCGGGTGGTCAAACTGCCCCATGATCGACGCCTCCGACAGGAAGTCTCGCCTTTGCTTGTCCGAGTAGCCCGCCTTCAGGCTTTTAATGGCCACGTACACTTCTCGCTTTCCGTGCAAACGCAATCGCCCGCTGCACACCTCGCCAAACTCTCCTACACGGCAAACCGGCAAGGTCAGCGCACGTGGGTGCGGGTTTATGATGGTGTGCGTGCGTGCGTGCGTGCATTATTAGCCGGCTCACCCATGCCGATAACTCTCTCGATGTGAATGCAGCTCACGTCAATCTCCTTGGCAAACTCGTGGATGGCCTGATCCGGGTCCTCGTAGGTGAACGGGTCCACGTAGATCTTCACGCCTGCCGCGGAGGAGAAGAAGCAAGGGAATGTGTTAGGGTGGCATCGAGGTGGAAAATAGCCAGAAAGATTCTGGTAAATGGCCATGAATTTTGGAAATAGTCCAATTTGGAAACGTTCCATGGGAATGAAGGGCAACAAGGGTCATTTCATGGAAAGGTATCACGTTCAAGCTTAAATATGAAGATGTTGTGATATCATTAGTACATCATGCAAAATACGGAGCCCTCTTAGCAGACATTCGAGGGTTTACAGTACTGATTATGATTTTTTTTTTTATTTAACTCAAGCGATGGCGCAATGGCCCGAAACACAAAGAAAATAAAAGAATGAATCAACTATTTCAGCCACTCATAAATCAGTCTCGCACTGTATGTCAAATTCAAAAGGTAAGCAGAGCTGCATTGAGTTATTTTGACCGCACCGATTACCGTTAACACCTGATAAGCGGCACATACATGTGCATCACAATGAATCAAAATGCTGTTGTCTCGATTGTATTTTCTCTTATGGGTTCAGCACTTCATCATCCGTCAATGTAATGCATGCAGGGGACATGTCAGCCAACCCCAAAAATTCAGATTGACTTGTAAATCAAAGTACCACTGTACATGCATGAAATATGTTTGTATTAGTCAGCACTATGCAAAAATATAGGTTATCCTCCCTGCATAAATTCAAATTTCCCATTAAGCCAACTTTCAATTCCTGATATATTACACCATTTATTCCCATAAATTCCTGTTCAAAAATCATGGACTCTTGCAACCCCAGAAAGGATGCGAAGGAGGATGAGAGGTGGGGGCTGTGTAACGGCTACAAGTTATGTAAATGTCTTGCTAGGATAACAGTTTCAAGGGATACATTTGCGTGTGAAATCTACCTGGATTAAGATGTTTCTCCTCCTCTGAGTCTTGCTTGGATTTACTGTACTTGCTCCTCCTGCTCACAAATAATAGTTATACATATATTTACACTTAAAGCAAGCAAATTACACTTTTTCATTTTTTGGGGGGGAGAGGGTTTGAGAGTAGGCAGGACACGGCGCGAGAACATGAAAGCATTTGGGTAACAGGGAGGGGGAGAAACGGGGAGGAGTGGGCGGTGGCTTGATGGGGAGAGGTTGACATCAGGTAGGTTGAGATAAAAGGTGTTTTTCATGAAACAAAGAAAGTATCCCCGCACCCCCCAAAAAACCTTTGTGGATGAACAGGGACAGGTGTGTTTAATGTGCATCTGTGCACACCTGCTACGGCTTTGTGTGCGTGTGCATGTGTGTGTAAGAGACACACACATGCACACACACACACACACACACACACACACACACACACACACACACACACACACACAGAAACACTGAAGAGGAGACAGTGATGACAAGTCAGGGACAAAGGGATTATCACTGTCTCCACTCTAATCGCCTTTAAAAAGCTGCAGGTAACACACACGCCTTATTTAGCCGCACAATAGCGGCGGTAGCGTGGGCGTCTTTCTTAATGACAGTGGTGCCGTTTAAGGCAAATGCATTATGCATTAAAAATACACTCAATGGGCACTTCATTCGGCACACCTGCATCGTCTAATGGGAAAGGACTGAATCAGAAATCTGGCCTTTAGGAAAATACAAGAAAAATTGAATTTTTAATTACAATTCATACATAATTTAGATGGAATTATCGGGGACAAAAACATTGGTTCTTCAATGGAACCTGACACACGTTTTGTGGAAATCAGTGTACAATTTCCCAAAATCCTCCTAAGCCGATTTTTGATACAGACAGCTAGCTAGCTAGCTAGCTAGCTAGATAGATAGCTTGTTCTCCTCGAGGAACATGAAATGGTCAATATCAAACATATATCATAATGAGAGACGTTTCTGATATTCAGCCTCTTTCATGGTGGCTGAATAAGGGAAACCAATTTACAAACGCCTCTCAGTATCACGCAGTGCACTTCTACACAACTGCAAATTAGAATAATACACAGATTGAACACAATTCAAATGACGTTAACAGAGTCCATCAAAACATTTTCATCTCGGAGCGCTCTGCATGGGATCTCATTGCTTATGTAATACTGGGGCCAGTGATGAAGATTGTGAGGTTATCAAACGTGAATGTGCGCCTGCTTGTACGGCGTGTGCGTTTGTGTGCTCGTGTGTACCTGCGACTTATGATGAAAACAGCTGCAGATATAAGCAACAGAATTCCAATCCCGCTCACGGACAGCAACAGGAAGGCGGAGTTGACGCCTTCTCCGATCAGAGGGAATGGATCTACACAGGAAAACCCACATTTCATTATCCCTCCCCACAAACATCAACGTGAGCCACCGAAACAGGCAACAGTTGTGATTTGTGTACCTGAATTGGTGGCAAATTCAAATGGGGTGCTGAACTCTCCATATCCGGCGGCGGTGCGAGCCCGCACGTGAAAGACGTAGACAGTGATCGGGTTGAGTCCCGTGACTTCCGCGTTTCGAGAGAAGGTCCTCATTATGCGGTAGGACCTCTCCCTCTGATCCTGATTAGAGCAGACAAAGGTGGCCTGCTTTGAACGCCCGACAAGAAGAAGACTGTCCAACAAAATATTGGCATTCCAGGCAACTGGCTAGGCTCCATTAACCCGCCTGGACGCTCACCTTCTCGTAGAACTTGACCTCATATTCCAAGATGACCCCGTTGGGTTGATCGGGCTGTTGCCATGACAATGACAAAGTGTGCCTTGTGACATCCGTGGCTTGAACGGATGACACCCGAGAGGGAGCTGAAAGACAGAGAGAGATCAACATAAAAACAAACCCCAAAAACGTGAAATAACATACACATTGCCGGTTAGCTCATTCAGTATACTCAAGTATCCAAATTTGCCGCTGCATGCACCACATGCATAGGTCCGCACACTAATTGGTCAGTGTATGAAGGGTAGGGTTTGAAGTCATGCGGCCCTTAGTGAGAATGCTGACGTGCGCTCGCTTTTTCCAACACTGTGGCGTCCTCTTCTTGCAAGCAGCGGCCGCTCGACTTGTTCGACTATCAAGCTCCGCCCCCGATCGTTGCCCAGATTCTCAGCATTTGAGGAACCGAACATTTTTCAATTATTATTATGATTATGATGATTATTATTATTTTTACTACAAATCTTATGTTGCATCTCATTCAAACTGCATCTGTGCACCGAATATTGTGAACAGCGCAATTATACAGTCTATAAGTAATGTATGGCGAACCTTTCTCCACAATCCCATTGACCCAGAGCTCATGAGAGCTAACCTAAATCTTATTCCGTCCTATTCCAGTGGGGCAAAACACCTCGCTCGCTCTATAGCTCCCCATCGCTCCATTTTCCACGGGTCCCTTCTGCTGTGAGTCATGACGCGGAGCCATATGGCTGTGCAGGTTGGGCTTGACACATCCCAGGCACACGCTCGTGTTGTGCACTCCCAGCTAACTTATTTCCCCGGGGCACCTCAAACTTAGCAGGTGTGCCACTTTTCCAAAAATGCCAACGCAAAGTCTTCAAGCCAAGACAGCTGAGATATTGGGCAGAAACACCAACCGAGGCCACGCGCGGGAAACGCCATAGAGTCTCAGCAAACACGCCCTCAACTAAAATGAAACACACCGTAAAAACGACAGGACTCGTTTTTTTAATAGTTAGCAAAGGACTCGAGAAAGAGGACATTCTTTTATGCATTTATGGCTTCCTGTTACTATTTCGATTTTTGTGTCGCGTTTTTGTGTGCGCCTTGTTCACTCTTCGTATTTGAGTCAGTGATGTGCATTTCCCGGAATGTTTTGTGACATCCGCTTGAGAAGACCCCTATAATTAATTCAGCCATTGTTTAGTGTAGGAGGACAGAGTAATAACTACGGCAACATTGGCAGTGAGATTATGGTACGGCAGTTCCAAGTGGAGAGAGCGCAACGGAAGGGTTTGCATTGCTTTCCACGTCATAGATTTGTTGCTACTAAAAATACCTAAAAAGAAAAAAAAAGGACAATCACAATGTGGGCTTTTTTTTTAACAGATAATAATCATTTCAGATTTGCTCCACCCTGCAGCACTGATAGTTCAAGTCACGATTCAATGTATTTTTTCCATGGTTTTTTTGGGGGGGTGCTGTTCGGATATCTGTGAGGTCGGCGTTTGGAGCAGTGTTGCAAAACTGCAGTTCGGCGCCAAGTTTGAGAAGCTTTATGGCATTCTTGCTGCTCCTCAACGAGCGGTACAATTTACGCTCCTCATGGCAAGGTTTTCGAAACAGGATCTGTTTTGGACAAAACATGCAACGAGAGCCCGCCCGCTATCCACAACCTCTCCCAGAGCAGCCGTTTTCGTAAAATCTGAAGATGATATTAGCGGCAATTAAAAAAAGTTCTTACCGGCTTGATTGGTGGTCACGGAGACAGACACACTCTGGGCGGCCCCGGCAGAACCGCCCCGGGAGACGCCGTTACGTGCCTGCACGATGAAAGTATAGTGAGTGTGGGCTCTGAGCTCGCTCACCACCACTCGGGTGCCCCTCAGGCCAGTCTGGTCTGGAGAGAAAAGCACGTCTGAGCTGCACGGCTGGCACAGCTGAGAGCCCGAGGCCACTCTGGCGGAATCTCTCTGGTAGACGCCTCTCCCCATCTGGACTGGAGGTCCCACCACGAACCCCTGGTCCGACTGCATCCCTTGGCCGCCGTGTTGAGCATCAGGTCGGGAAGTACTACGATTCCTGGCGATGGTTTGATCACCCGTCGGAGTATCGCCGCCGCTTTGACAAACGAGACACTCCAGGCTGTAGCTGAGGTCGCTTCGTCCTCCCAGCCAGCGGGGGGGGCTCCATTCCAGAAGCACCGAGGTCTCGTTCACCACTGAGATCAGCTGCTGTGGCGCTGACGGAGGCTCTGAGGAAGGAGGGAAAGGAAGAGAAGGTTTTTTTAACGTCCAAGTCCAGAAACCAATGACTCAAGACATCGGTCTCTCTCACAAGATCAAGCGTTGACCAGGGGGCACCTTTTTCACTTGCCAACACATTTTTTTTTCAAAGCAAATACTGGCATCAACCAAGAAATAAAGAACAAGATGAGAAAATGAACACACATTAAGACTCACATTCGACTCGGTCAATGCTCCAGTGTCATCTGTTTTAATAAATCTGTGTCCTAAATTTCCCTCACTGTGAACTTTTAACAATTGTCACATTGAGCTTCTCAATATGGCTACCCTGCTGATTTGTTGGGAAATGTTCAATGCTAAAATGATTTGAAAAAACATTGCCTGACAGCTAATAAAGGTTCAACGCATGAACCCATTCTATGTATTTCTGTTACGACAACAACATTGTTTCAAACTCAAGCAATGTCCTAGAACAGATTGTGAGTGTATTTCGACGATATTGTTGACATCAGCAGTGGTTGTGTAAAACAGAGGATGGGTGGCAGAATACTAAAGCTCATACTGTTTGGATGTTTTTTTTTTTGGGGTTTTTTTCAGAAGGGCTTCCATTTATTTATTTTTTTTAATTTTTTTTGTGAACAAGTTAGCGTTCTCAATTTTTTTCCCAGGCCAAGAAGACCACATGCTCCATACAGGCATGATTACATTTTTTTTTACGAGTGAGGTCTCCAACACAGGACATCACTGAGACGCTTAGATAGGCAGAAAGGCAACATTCATTTATTCACGTCAGAGTCCGAGCTGCCTAACAAGATGCGGATGCTGGTTTAGTCATAAGTAATCGGATCACGAAACAAGAGTGTCATTTAGACAAGTGCGTGTCTGCCTCTGTTTTGCATCGGGTGTGGAGGAGGGGATGCTTGGGGTTGGCAAAAAACCGCTTGTCTGTTTGTTGACTGAAAGTCATTGTGTCGGCATGTTCGCCATTATTACGACAAGTGGACCAATGTTTTCTTACGGGAACAAGCCATAGAGGGAGGGTCGCTGTCAGCTCGAAAGTATCCGGAGTGGCAGTCACAAACGGTCGCCCCTTCTCGAAGGGAGTAGCTGTGTGGAGGGCACTTTGAGCATCCCGCATCAGATGACCTGGCCTTGTAGAAACCGGCGGAACACGCTGCAGAAAGACACAGATGTAGACCAGTCACAGTCACCCATTTGTTCTTGCGTCATACCAAAGTTGAAATCCGTTGACACATTTTGGACTCGGAAGTCCTCTGAAAGGGAAAAGACATGTCTTCCAAATTTGATACACCGTAGCGAAGGGAGTTGAATGATTCAAAATGGCGGTTCAAATACATCAGGTGACGTCTTCATGTTTCATGCAACGAGGCGCTCTAATGCAGCGCAAATGTGAAAGACAGTCACGCGTGTCTCGGGTGTGTTTGTTTGCGGCCGTTACTATACTTGCAGGAGAGGTGAGGAGGGGCTCTCCTCTTGCGTCTTCTTTCTATGACACACGCACACTCATGGGCAACAATGAGGCACTCTGAAGCTAACCCCATGCAATTGTGTCAGAGAACAAATGAAAGAAGGTGTTTAAGAGCTTATATAGTGTGCGAGGTGCGACAAGAATACAAAGTATGTGACACCGTGTTATCGTAGCCGCCCCCTCCGCCCCACCAGCAAATAAAAGAGAAACTAAAGAGAAGAGAAATGGTGCTCAGCAATTGTCTTTGAACGTTTGTCTGATCCTTCAATCTCTATTACAGAAATAATCCGGATAGTAACCAAAAGTTAATGAGCAGATTACCCGTCAAGGTAAAAATGTAGCCTCCCCCTCTACTGCGTCGTGTACTTTGGAGGCTTCGGCCAACAATGTAGCATATTGTCCGCATCCTAAACTGAAGCAGCACAGATGTGCCAGCAGTTTCCTGTAGCTAATCATCACTGATCATCAGTGAAGCTGTTAATGCATGAGGATAGGCAGAAAAGTGCCAGCTAATCAAGCGCAGACAGAAGACCGCCGGCAAGCTTACTTGCTCACTCTGCAAGCTTGAAAACACGTAATAATGGATTTTATTAAAAAACGGAGTCAAGGGTTTTTTTTGCATGCTGGGGGTTGAATGAAAGAATATTTCCGAACACGACACTGAAATATATGCTGTCGATTGGTTCGGAAAGTACTCCTTGTGTCGCTTTCGAAACACATTTCTGTGCCTTGTGAATTTGACAACCGGTGAATTTGGAGCCCAATTATAGCCCTAGACAGTACATCTGTGGTGCCTTTCAGCCAAAGTAGAATTGCGTACGGTAATTAGTTTTTTTTTTAATTGTCATGCAGGCACAGTGTTTCTTGGACACTGATTAATGTATGTTGGAATAAATCCCAGTCTTGTGTTATTTATTAAAAATGAACATGCATATCTAGGGCTGAGCAATTAATAGAAATGTAATCCTGATTTCAATTTTGGCTTATTACCATCATAACAACATTACAAAGGACGGAAAAAAATGATTCATGTGCCAAACAATGTACTGCCGTGTGTTTTAAATACAAGACATGCTTCATTTGAGAAAGTCAATGTAAAATGCTAAAGCAATCCTTCGCAAAAAGTGGGATGATGGCAAGGGAGGACCCACAGGGAACATGCTTTGTTTTTTTTGCCAGACTACAATAAAGTGTAATTGCATATCCACTACAGTAGGTGACAGTGGCACTCTCATTTAACTCTTTTTTGGGGGGTGGTTTTATCGGGAAATTTGATGCACAAAACAGTGTTCGTAAGGTTATTTATTTTCAAGTGTGAATTGATCTGTATTTCTTTTGCGTTTCTCTTTTTTGTTCTGTTTTGTTTAATGTTGATAAGGTTATGCATTGGTGTATTTATAACAATTTTAAAGGGAAACAATAAAAATTGTGAAGCACTGTGATAACAGGAAGTTAGCATTGACTTACAAATATTCACCCTCAAACACTGTTGGAACACACAAAGCCAGGTAATATAATAATACTAAAAGTCACATCATCTTTTTAATTTGTTAAAAATAATTATAATAGAGCTCAGTCGCAATAAGAATGTCTTCTTCCACTTTTAACTCATTGTGAGTACACCATGTATGTATGGCACCACACTGCCCCAAGAGGCCAATGCATGTACAGCAGCAAACTTTTATTTTTGTTTATTTACAGTTTTTAATTGACTTTTTTTTTTTAGTATATAATTGTATTATTCTTGCATTATTTATTGTTCCAAATACAGTGGGTCTTTGTTTTTCTGTCGCTGAACATTTTAAGCTCAAGAAATATTCAGAGGCAAATGAGACGGCATTTAAAGCACAAGTAGTTGCACTAAATAAAAATGTCCCTGAAAGTCAGAAGAGGACGTAAACAGCGGACATGCATAATACGTTCTTAGGCTTCACAATTTTATCTGCCCTAATTTCTTTGGCTATAGAATATTACATTTCACAGTGGAGTATGAAAGTGGTGTAGAAATTGACGACTCCTTTTAATGGCAGAGAAAATGCTGATGTTTGCAGCGCAAAGGAGAAACTTTGGTGTGACAAAGGCGGACGAGAGGTTGCCTAACAGTCGGCCCTTTTTAATTTTGACGCTTGTTTTTGCCCTTGAGGGGACAACTCCACAAGACACCTGTAATATAGTCCTTGTGTGCCTTCTGAGCCTTGCAGCGAAAGGACTGCCCACCCTCCAAGCAATATCATCAAAAGCGACTCAGGCCAAGTGACCTTTGACCCTTCATACAGTTCTCTTTGTCTTTCATATTGACCAGCCAGAGAGGCCAGACAATAAGATAACTGACACAAGGTAAAGTCTTGGCGCTTAAAGACAACCTCAAGGGAGTTTTCCAATGCGAACAAAGAGACACATTTTGACTTTCAGTGAACACTCCGATGAAATGCATCGAACCTCAAACGTGGTCCTGACAGCCCGCACAATCGTAAGTGACATGTACACAGTAGAGAAGAGATGCATAATGAGAGGAGGGTCTCTCCCCGGCTGTGTACTGACGGCTTTGGGCATTGACAGGGCAACAAAGCTGTAAATGAGAACATAATTATCCATCTTGACACTCACTGGTGGGAGCCAACCAGATTGGAGAGCGGAGGCTGAAATCCCCCCTTTTGAATTCCCGAGGGAAAATCCTCAATTTGTTTCCATTGCGAACATTTACCGTTTTCATCATCACACCATATTCATCTTTCCTGGTGCTCAACCCTCTCGCATTTCCAAAGAGTTTGGAGACATCCCAGTGCTTGTAGGAAGAGATGCGGCAAAAATTTTGTGTGAGTGTGTGTGTGTGTGTGTGTGTGTGTGTGTGTGTGTGTGTGTGTGTGTGTGTGTGTGTGTGTGTGTGTGTGTGTTATGATGAGTGGATGACAGGGAGGAAGTCTTGATTCACACGGACCATCCTGTCCCATCTGGGTGAGTCTCCATACATCTCCCCTTTCACACACTGGCTTGCCCTCCCTTTCAGACTTTTCACAACCTCCTTCTTCGCTTCCTGCACATTTCCTCCACGGCGTCCATTTTTCATGCCTCGGATCCCCCGATAACTCAATGTGCGCCAAACAACAAGTAAGCCGGGTTTTATAGCCTATTGATGCCAGAACAGCCCGCACAGAAAGCTGTTCTGTAAATTCATTAACATAAATCCAATAAAACAATAAAGATAAAGTACAGCCCAAGCAAGTAAACAGCACAATGAGGAAAAGAGAGTCGTAACGAGACAAGAGATAAGATTCAGAGCTGCTGAGGTTTTTTGGGGTTGATTGCAGGGCTCAGCAATGCTCTGGCGAGGGGCTTGGGTGAGGGGGGGGGTCTAGGCTAGCACAGCATCTTTGTCGGTATCCAACCCAATCACGCGTCCCTTCCACCAGCACCGAGGTCTGAATAAGGGAGGACGAGAAAGAAAGGAAAAGGCATTTGAAGCCGTAAACTTCCTTCAGCGTCCTCTCATGTCTCCCGTTCTCTCTGTTGTCTGGAGGCTTTTCAGTGGCTTTTGCGGCGGTTTCAAAGTGTTCGAAAGGAGGCGGTTGGGGGCGGCTGACCCGGAATAAGAGTTCATGTGGACATCATTAACCCGGCGTGAACCCTCATGCTAGTGAGAGCTGTGTACAACCCGAATGCATAACTCATGGATATGGTCAACACAAAGTTCAACATTGTTCCATTTGGCGCGCGCTTATCGCCAAGATCGGCTTTAGTGCCCTTAACACAACCGAAAGAGATGGTTGATGTTTGTCTTAACCCAGGTACAGACAGCCTTTAGCGTTTATATGGATGCAAACATTTGATGTCAATGCATTCTGATCCAAATGAAACCGGCTTTCACATGTTTAGAGACAAGTGGGGGAACACAAAAATGTCTACAGAGTGAGGGAACCTTGCTTTGAGGAAAAAAAAAAAGAATGTCGATGAGATTTTTTGCGATTAAAAAAACCCTAGGCGGAGAAATCTAGAAAAAGGGGGAGGGACGATCGGATGAAGACATGCAGGAGAAGGTGCCCTTTGATTCCTATCAGCATTGTCGCCATTTGCATATGCATTCTTCTTCCATCTAAAATGCAAATGTGGCTCATTGCAAAACTGACTAAGAGCCTCGTCGGCGCACTGTATGCATGACTGCATGTGTGTGTGTGTTCCTCTTGAACCCTTATCATCTGTCAACAAAGCCTTGTTTCCACCCAGCGGACGGTTTAGGCGCAGGAAGTACCCCAAGCTGTTCCGTGTCTGACACCTGTCTGTGTGATGGATGGATGGACGGCGTGTGGGAGGGATTCACCGAGTGACGGATGGATGCACAAACTGATACAGGCTCACGCGAGAAGGCGGGCACACATTTAATCGCGGGGGTCGTGACCTGTTAATTGCGACCGAAAGAACGCAGGAGGAAGGACGTGATTTTGATCTCGTCCATTGTGGGCCTTCGTGTATGGCACCGCCTGAAAATGTGATGCTCCTCCGTAGTTTGGTTCATAAATCCAAATTGGCATCACGGCCTAACGGATGTTGGGCTAAATTTACAAACGGCTACTTTGGAAAAAAAAAATCCAGAGGCTCCCCAAAAGCCAACAGTTCCAACATTAGCATTTGAAACGTGGGGGTCTCTCCAACAATGACCCCCGCAAAGCCCCCCCCCTCCTCTGTGTCGCACAAAGATCAAGCCTCCAGTCGCACCCGCCACCCCGCCGTGACCGTGGATCGGGGAGTTGGGGAAAGACAAAGACGGGATAATGAGGGACAGAGAGAGTGCACCTTGTTGTGATGCCACAGAAGGACCGACTGGTCGGGTCGCTGAAGCTTTTCGACCTGAGAGAGGCACCTTTGATGGTGACGAAAGAATGCTAAACTGTTACGCCAACAGCTGAACGATCACTCGTGCCATTCCGGTTTCTTTCCCAACTTTGCAATCTACCAAATACAGGAAGCGAATCGTACACAACAAACAATATGCACTCCTACACACACTTCTGTAAGCATGGCCGGGCAGCGCTCCAGAGTGTGTGCACACACACACCGAATAAGCAAAACCATTTTGTTGCCAAAATTCAACACAATTAAAGGGGAACCCTCAATACAGCATCATTTCGATCCTCCGCTTGCTCACGGCCTTTTGTACACTACACAGATTACATTTACATGCAGTCAATATTCGGGTTAAAGTCAAAATTCCGCTTTCTGAAACATCCAGGAAAACCGTTAGCCGGAGTAAACATGAGCGTGAGCGGACAGAGTTGCTCCCGCATTTGAATACGTATCCCCATTCGAGCGGCGAGGCAAAATGGACGCCATTTCCGTCTGTTTCTTTCTACCGTCAATCAAACACATTCGATTCATGTCACTCAACACAGGAATAAAGCAGTTGTTTGTTTGTTTGTTTTTTTTTCTCCAGGCTCCAAAAATCTGGTTCTTTGCTGTGTTTTGCTGTGATTGGTTACCTCTGCTTGTGTATATCCGGCAAGTTGATTTATACACACGTATTCGTCTGTCTGCGTACAAAATGTGTTATTCCGATTCGAAAAAGGGTTTCACGCTTGTCCCGTACGATTGTGTTGAAAGCAATATCGCCACCCGACAAATGTTGACGTTGTCAGACATCTAATTCTATGCTGTGTTACCGTGTGAAAGCAAACCGGCGCTGTGTTCGATGGAAAAAAAGCAAAAGGCGGCTTAGAGTCTCTTCTTTCATGTCAATCGTGATCTGGCTATTTTGCTCGAAGCCTCTTTCACGCAGCCTTTTTTTTTTTTTTTTTAGCACCCGTCTCTCTGTCGTCTCATTCCATTTTCTCTCTGTGGTCGATGAGACACTGCAGGTGCGCTGGAAAGAAGCACAAGCATGAAATCTGTCTCGACGGTGGGGACTGGGAATGCAGAGACTGTACACAAAGAGGCATTCCAAGCCTCCCAGGCAGTGAGCGGCCCCGGGCAGCATCAGAAAGCCAAACGCAAGGAGGAGGGGGCAGGGTTGGAGGGGGGGGGGGACAAAAACAGGAGGCTCCGCTTCCATTCTTCAGCCATCCCCATTTCAAACTCTCTCTGTTGTTTCTGCCGCGCTCGCCTCGCGTCTCTCCGCCCTGGTTTCCGATCTTTCCAGACGGATCGCAGCTGTCAAACTTTTGACGACTTCATCTCGCTCGGTCGTGACCCTGCACTCCGCCTGTATGGGAGTGTGCGCACGGCTGTCAGTCAAGAGCGTTTGACGTCTTCATCGGGCTCAGTCACGACCTCGGTCTTAACCGGGGGTGTAAAAAAAAAGAGGGGGAGTTCCTGCACTCTTGTGTTTCTCTACTCGTCCCCTTTGCACCCAGCGATGACCCCCTCTGACGGGGGTGGGGCGGCTCTGCCTTCTGCTGTCACTGGCCCTTTTTCAATGTCCCTATCGCACCATTCAACATCTAATCCCTTCTTCCTTGCCACGGCGTTTAGCATTTCACCAGACGGTCTGAGTCTCCTCTTGTTTCAGGATTCAGAACTAGTCTGGGGGGAAAGAAGATTTGGAATCTATGGTTGGATTAGAATAAGCATCGCAGTACAAGAGGCCGAGGATACCTTCCATCGGGCCAAACTTGACTACGTTTTCACGTCATTTTCGGTCTCTATTGGCAAAAACAACACAGTGTGGATAGATCCATCCATTATATGAGCCCCTTATCCTCACGGGACACATATATATGTGTGTATATAAGTCTGTGCGCCTGGTACTAGAATATTAATGGTGGAAAGTAAGAAGCGGAAATGACATCTATTTTTTGTCATGACATTAGCCGTACGTCACGGTTTAGATCGGGGTTGATGACAATTAGCATTTTGACTTTTGCCTGACTGTATGTAAATGTAGTCTGTGCCGGTATAGGGAAGTGTTGGCGCCTATGGCATTGCTATCTTGCACATCTGTGAAGACACCATTCATGCCGGAGCTGCCATTTCATGCCATTTATTTTCCAGGGACTTCTCGGCAAAACAATGCCAAGCCGCATCCGTTGTAAAAGAGTGTGACTCCTTGACTGGCATGCCAGCAGTCCATACCTGTGTCCTTTTGAAAATGTGTGGCGCTTTATGAAGCTCAAAATGCGACAACGAACACCCAGGACTGTCGCGCAACTGAAGTTCCGCCTACAAAGCTTCTCACAACACATTCTGTTATTCGAGGTACACTTGAAGTAGCAGGTGCCTTTCAGCCTGTCTCTTGCGCTGACAAAGCGCAGGCGCGAGAGTGAAGAAAATCCAGAAACCTTTCGACCTTGACGCCGGGTGGGAAGAGAGAACGTCTAAATCTCCTCTCCAGCGTCCCCCTTCCCTCATTGCCTCTCCGCACCGCTGCAAACTTAAAATGGGAGAAGGTGCCTGTCTGACACCGCCGGGGTCAAAGACTTCGCTGCGGCGGCATTTGCTATTCACACGCACTTTGATGGATTTCCAGCCAGGCAAGCTGAGGCCGGCCAGCGAGCTGACAGGCGGCGGGAGGAAAGGCAGGAAGAGAGAGCGCGGCTGACAGATAGATGGCACTTCACATCTGCTCCTGGTTCAACGGAGTCAAGGGTTTCTCCTAAATCTCGTGGAGGAGAAACATCTTTCAGACCTTTAGGTCCAACCGGCAAACCTCCTCCCTCCTTTCAGAGTGAACAAACGGGGTAAATGGGGTGAAGGTCTTCAAAAACATTTATCACACACACGCCGAAATTTGGCTACTGCTCATCTTATTGAGAAGAGGAGAGAGAAAAAAAAAGAAGAATGCAGTTTTACAGTCCGCGGATTGCCAACTGGAACCAAGTGCAATTCCCTTTATGTCATCGTTTCTCTCTTAAGTCTTTCTCTCTTCTTTTAAACTTTGAATTATGGCACTGTTTGTTATACAATTAGCCTTCTGGGATAGGCTCCATAAATAAAAACGGAGGGAGCAGTTCAGCAAAAGGCTCCCCCAGGTCCCCCGACTGGTCTCTGACCATCTGTGTGGGAGTGAATAGGGGGAGTGACACCGTGTTGTATGAATGTCTCCACATAAGACTTTTGTCGAATGCTTCACACACGCACAGACACACACACACACACACACACACACACACACACACACACACACACACACACACACACACACACACACACACACACACACTCAGTTGTGTTGTCCAAGCCACCAAGCTCTCCACTTCCACGTCATCCACGCGTCAAGGATGATGGTGAGAGGTGTGAACAGATTGCATATTCGCTACTGTAAAGTTTGCACCAAACTTATAAGTGACAGAAAGGCAATTTTTTTTTCTCCCCCTCGTCCCTTTTTGTCCAGATGGCGATTCACAATGAGACCTAACAACTTGATAGTACCGGAAATGGAACACCAACTGTTTCTCCTAAATTGACTGGAATTCCTCCTCAAGTCAAATATTTTTTCCATAATGAATTTAGTAACTTCATTACTTTTCATGTTCAATGAACACCTTTAAAAACATTGAAAATGGCATCATACAACATCGCTTTTAACTACTTTTCACAGTCTGTACAGTGGCATCTCTACTGATGAACGTCTCTTCACACAAAATTTTTAAGTTACGAAGCGCCTCAACAGGAAAATATTGCCTCTTGTTACAAAAGAAATTTCAAGATACGAAAGGTAAAATACAGTATGGGCTGCTTGTCGCCGCTCCGAATTTCCTGAACGCAACATACTTATAGCTGCTCTGCCATTGGCTATTACCTAGCATTTTCCTGGCATCCCATTGGCTAAGAGAGACCTCTGTCGTATGTGTCTATGCAGAGTCCTCGTTATTCGCCACTTGGGCCATGAGGCTAGTTTTACGTCAATGTGAATCACCCAGAAAAAGTGTTGACCAGTCGGGCGATCGCTCACTATGCTGATGCTTGCCTTGGACATTTTCAAAGGATTGTTAAAAGACAACAAAAGCAAACATCCTTGGATCAGTTCTTTACAAAATGCCCGGCAAAAACCCCTTCTGAGAGAGAACCTGAACAAAAGAGGGAAAAAAAAAACCGATGAGGACGCAGTTAAAAGTTAAATGACCATCATTTTGAATCTTTATTCTTTGTTTTTTACACGATGCACAACTCTCATTTATTGTGCACTAATCTAATTGTAACATGTATTTGTTACCTATTTTGATGCATTTTTATGCTTTAGAAAACATTTATGTCTGAATTTTGGGGGGGCTTGGAACGGATTAGGGTATTTACATGGAAAACGCGTCTCGACTTGCAAATTTTTTACTTAAGAAATTTCTCCCAGAACCCAGTTGATTTCACAAGTGGAGGTACCACTGAACTATTTTTAAAATTATGTTTATCAAAGTTCAGGAATCGAATCTGTACCTCGACTTCTACCAGTCTATTTTAAACATAAGTATCTGTTCTTCCACTTTGGTAAAGAGAAGGAGTCTGCTCAATTGCGCTGTCGAATCCAATTTGAAGAAAGCAGAGTGCAACGTTTATTGCTGTCATTAGTGTTTCAGTTATAGATAACAGACGGGCATTTGCCAATGTACTTGTGAGCCTTCAACTCAGTTTACTACGTAATGACGATGTGACAAGAACAGCTGAATTAATGTGCCGTGTTTACCGCGAAAGCCGCATCACTGTCGGCTCGGATGAGTCATGCCATCATAATAACCACAAACAAGCTGCTTACCTTTACATGAACTCCCTTTTTCTTCATATCCTGCGTTACAGAGACATCCACCAATAGGAACCAGCCACTCTCCATCGGCACCGCAGTACATTTTGGGCTCTTCTCTCTCCTCTGATTGGTCGACGCAGGACCCCCTAACCTCCACTAAGGACGAAGTGTCAGCCCCTGTCACTGTGTCCGGGAAGGTTGCCAGATTGCGAATAGTCAGCGGGCAAGTTTTGTAGAAAACTCGCACAGACACCAAGGCGATGCAGGCGCCAACATCCTGGAAGGCCAAGTAGAAGCCCTTCCTGTTTGTCACCTTCACGTCCCGCACCTCGGTGTTGAGTTTCATGATGCGGTCGCCAACGTCCACCTAGACATGCAAAGATACGATTTACGCAATGCATTAGTCTGGTTGAAAAAGAAATGCCCCGGCACCCCACTCCCCCACCCACCCAAAAATTAAATAAATACAACCTAGACCAACGTATACCAATAGTATAGATTTGTGAAAAAATATGAAATTTACCGAATTGAGATGTCCTTTTTTGAATGATCTCAAGGAACATCAACTGATTCCTTTTTCACATTTTGGTGTTTTGGTGCAGGTAAATAAATAAATAAATAAAATCCCGGCTGTCCACTTTCATCCTCAACAAAACGTGATTCATTTAATGTCATTTAATGGACATCACTAACACAGTGGTTGTGCAAATCCTCCTCACTAAGAAATAATCAAATACTAATGAAAACATAAACCCTCTTAGGAGAGGTAATTAGCAAGGCCTGAGAAATATTCCTGCATGGTCCAGCTAAGATAAAAGTGCTTGTTCCACAAATAAAAACATTACAGCTAAGTGACTCAGGAGGCTTTTTCTTCGAGATAAGAGTGAATTAAAGTGAGCGGGGGCGGCGAGATGAAGAATTCGCTCCTAACCTGAGTGAAACTCTCGTCTGCTGCCACCGTGTCCACCTTAATGAAGCTGCTCTCTTTGATGAAGTTCTCCCTGTCTTCGTTGGACTCGTGGTAGTATAGATTGAACGTCTCCTGCAAGACAAAAGGGATTTAAAGAAGAGAGCCATCTATTCATCTCTGTCGCTGCTCATTTTCCCTCTTTATATGATAATGAACCAAACTGAGCAATGGCGGGAGAGCCAGCCGCGGTAAAATATCATAAATATCCATCAAAAGCTGCCTTAGGGAAATTCGATACATGCTTGCATCTACACTGGGGGATACATTCCAGAAATGCCACAATAAGTGAGACCATATGGATCGTTTTTATCGTTCGCATAAGCTTGAAACACATTCACACAACTTATAAAATACACAATACACTAACATACAAGCACAAAACATTCAAAGTGAATGTATTTTGGTGTTTGTGTTAGACACATGATGTGCCTTTAAGAGGCGGGGCCTAGTGGTGTGGTGTGCGAGGGCAAACACTCTCAAACACAGCCTGCTCTCAAACACTCGTAGCATTTCAATCCGAAATCCGCTTGAAATAAATGGAAATGTCTTTAATTTGTTTGACCCTGCCCCCAAAGACAACAAAAACCAATGCATATAAACATGATATCACAGAGTAATATGATAAGCATATTGAATGCGGCTCTTTCTGGTTTGCGCAACTTGGCCAGTGGGTGGCAGTATAATACAGTCATGCAGACAAATGAAGAAGAATTTCAATGACAGCAAGTGAGTCAGTAATCTGCAGCAATGTTGTTTTTTTAGACGATAAAGAATATATGCCCGTCAGCATTGTAATGTCTGTCTACATAAGTGGCGGCACTGTTGTTGTTGAAATATCTGTCCCTTAAAAAGTCATTACACCGCCACGTAGAGGCTATTTGTCTATGACCCTGGCGTTTCCCATTGTGCCTTTGCATTAAGCTGTAGTTATGTGCTTGCTTTAAAAACACAACATGGAATTCTCTTTGTTATATGTTTAGTTTGACGCTGAATATGAATTGCGACTGGAAATGAACCTCTTTTTCAAGAGTAGTTCGGATAAACTGCTACTTGTTGCGAAACGAGGAGAGTTGAGTTTTTAAGCCATCCATCCTGAAGTTAGCATCTCTAAAGAAAATCAGGTCACTCGCATCTTGATATACTATATATTGTACAATCACATTTAAAAAAAAGAAAAAGAAAATACAATTGGAATTATTCGGAGACTTCATACCTTGCAGGTGCCGGTGACCCCCGGCAGGCTGTTGCAGTCTCTTAGCGTAAACTTGACCTCCACGTAAACCCTCTGAGCACCAGACCTGGGGATCCAGTCCGTCCTCAGCCAGTTGTTCTGGTTGGGTTGCAAGACGTTACACACCTGGTACGTCCTGATGGGTATGTTCTTCTCATCCATGATGCTCACTTCTTCCCACTGCAAATCCACAACCCCACATTTAGTCTCTGCGGCTGTTTAGCAGGAGCACATCCAGCATGACAATGCAGTGGAAAATCAAGAGAAACAAATAATAGCATCCAGATACTGTATATTAAATATCCATCGGTTATCTAATCCGCTTATCCTCACAACGGTCGCGGGTGTGCTGGAGCCTATAACAGCTGTCACCAGGCAGTAGGTGGGGGAGACCCTGAAGATATATAAAAGAGACTTTTCAAATTAAAATATAATTCTTTAAATGTAAACTCTTGCAGTGCCACCGCGATGTCTCATAGTTCTTATATTGGCTGCTTTTTAAAATTTAAAACATCCATCGATTCATTTTTGGAACTGCTTCTTTAAAATAATTTTTTTGTTTGACTTTGTTCCTACGTTTTGTAGTAGCGAACTTTTAGACTTAAGACACGGTTATATCGCAGTTTTCAAATGTCGACAGTTCTACCTGGCAACAGGTGTCTAAAATCTATTGGTTATGTCTCCGATTTTTTGGTTTGACCATGGAGGGTGGTGTTTTAGTTTTTATTTTATGACAATAAAAGGAAATAATATCTCACCAACTACAAAAGTTATTATTAATCAGCATATGTATTCCAAAACCTCAGACTCAAATGCTGCCAAGTGGAGATGCTTTGAAATGAAGCTGCCAGAAAATGAAACCCGGGAGAAATAAAATGCGGTTAAAAATAAACCTCATGAGCATGAAATTGTCTTTTGCTCTGCAATTTCAGACACCTTTCTCTAAACGCTCCCAAATAAATAATTTCACGAAACCGTGCATGCTGGAAAATTCGGGTAAGTCATTTTAACAAAACATTTGATCAATATGCATTGGTCTGTTGCGCTAATCCGCATACAATGGACGGACAAATAAAAAGAAGAAGTCAATCCCAAAATGGTCCTGACAGTAATATGTTTTTTGCTCCTCCACTAGTCTAGACACGGCATTCTGATGAATATTACATTTGTGGAAGATGAGTAAAGCAGCAAAATCCACTTGTTTTTAGCTATCTCAGGGGGCGGCCATTTTGCCACTCATTGTCAAATCACAATGACATCACATTTGCTCAGGCCTCAGGTCATGACCAATCACGGCTCACCTCTTTTCTGAGGCTGAGCCATGATTGGTTGTTATCTGACCCCTGAGCAACTGCAATATCATTTTCAGTCAAGAACAAGTGGCAAAATGGCCGCCGTCTGAAATGGACCCAAAAAAAGAACCCCGAAACACTTCCGCTTTATTTCTTGATTTTGGTCTAAGTAGAAAAAAATCCAAGAAGCGGAATCAATAAACTGCACATATTTCCCATGTGCATGGTCTAAATGACTGCAGCCATTCATTGTTGCATCACTATTCTGCTGCGGTATCCCATTTGTTGCCACTCCATTTTTTTCCCAGCCACATTTCCATGCAAGCGAAGCAGGCTCAGCCTTCACTGCATCATCCATCTCAATAGACGCAGCCACTTGCCTTGTACCGCGACCCCTCAAATGACCGCCGAGCCTCCCAACTCCAAATTGGCTTTTTATTGCCACTGAATAATAATCTGCTCTCTCCCTACAACCCAGAGCCACACAAGCTTAAATGTGCCATGTCCAACGAGGTACAACGGGAGGGGGAGCGCGTGAAAGAAGGAATGAGCGAGCCTGCTCGTGCGCTGGTGACAAGGAGAACTGGCGTGTGTATGCGCGCGATGAACTCTCATCAACATGGCATCGGTGCTGATCTCCTCAGTTAGCTAATTATGGCCTTTAGTGCGACACATCTATTAGTGAATTGATGATTAGACATTAGACATTGGTGAGGTCATTCTACCGAACTAACTATAATTAACTTATGGGCCCCTCAAACATCGGTACTGTATGTCAATGTGATTGTCATCTCCTCTTTTGGGGTGCCAGTAGGTCAATCTGTAAAGACTTGAACTAAGGCGTGAGAGTGGAGCATTTTCGTTAACAGGACAAACTGTCAAACAAACAAATACAAATTGAGAATTCTCGCAAGGTTCTGCTGTAGCTCACAACTCACGCCCAGACCCCCACACTGAGACTAACTGGCCAACATGGCAACGGCTCCTGATATCCCTCACTAGTCAATGCCCCTGCACATATCCACCCCACGAATACTACAGTCCATACAGTAATTATTTCTTTTTAATGAACACCTAAACTGCACTGTACATACTTTTGTTTGCAGCCGCCTCCATCTGATATTTTAGCCCCATTTAATGGACTTTGCAATTGGGTGTTTATATTTTTTGTTGATTTACATCACACCTTCTAATGGTCGATACAGTATTAACATCGGCATGAGCATAATAATCAATTACTGCCGTAAATTGAAGTAAAATGTAGCTGGCTGAAGCCAGCGGCGGAGCTGTCGACTCAGTCTCAGCGTTGTTGTTTGTGACCTGAAGATATTCGCTAAGGTTTCAGCCATACAGACCTTTACTATGTCTTAACTGCTCTGGGCAGTTACGGTGTGGAAACAAGAGTTCAGAACAATCAAACGCTTTCTCCCAACCCTTAATTGCAACGCGGTGATGTGAGTGAGTTAAACCCGGGCTACCACGCTAAGGCTAAGTTAGCACATCGGTATCTCTGCATGACATCAGTTTTCACATTTGCTGGACTGCCAATCTCTCGTTTGTGTTTATTTTGTCATGCTCATGTTTATCAAAGTGAACGAGTGATCTGCATCATTGTTATTTTTTTTTGATCAATAGAATGAAATGATTTCCACATTGTCTTTCAGAAAAGACAAGAAATGTCGTCACTTGCCCATTCTTTGTAGATGCATGCATATTCAGACCCCTCAAAACAATTTCCATACATCAAATTGGGCTGCAGCCTATCCCAGCTAACTTTGAGTGAGGCCCACCCTGCACAGCCAATTGCCAGGGGCGCATATAGACAAACAATCACTCACACCAATGGAAAATCGAGACTGAACAATGAACCTAAAACGTGCATGTTTTTTGCACCGCCGGAGGAAACTGGATTATCTCCATAAAGGCCATTGCATTGGTGTGTGTTTGGGTTCATCAGAAATAACATGTGTTTTGTTTTATTATTACCTCTGATCTTGCGCCGGGTGTATTATGTGATAGATTTGTTTCTCTACATTATAACCTGAAAACTGTTTTCCACGATATGATCACAGAGGGGGAAAAAAACACGTTTTTTGGGGGGTTTTTGCACTTCTCCTAGTTAAAAGCTCCAATAGAGAGTTGAGCTTCAAGAGATGAAAATTTTATGACCGATATGATGGCCCATGCTTCGGAGGGTTAATGTGCAGCGCAAGAGTGTACAAGGGCACGAGCGCGCTTCTCGCGTGGCAGGCGTATTTTTATGTGTGGGTGTTTGAAGGCCGGGCCGTAAAGAAAAATGAGGTGTGATGCCTCCTTGTCTCGACTCATTTGGAGTCTTTGTTAGCTGAAGAAAAAAATCGCAGCTGCCAGGCGGGGGGAATTAAGCTTTGGGCCTGCAAAGAGATCCCCTGCGATATGTGTATTTGAAGCAAGAAGATGCAGAAAGTGTCAGAAGGGCTGAGGGGAGCCGGGGGGAGGGTGGCGCTTGTAATCAAAAGCTCGGTGTGTGCGGACCAGGACCCTGCCAATCAAGTGGCCTGTGAGAGAATGAGCGTATAGAGAACCAAGAAACCGGTGTCAAGTTCAGCAATAACTCTTAAACCAACAACGAGGTGAGAGAGTCACTGCACGGTGAAAGCAGACAACGGTGAGATTTTCACAACGAATTTTAGCTAATGCATCGCAGTTAAAAAAAAAAAAGTCTAAAGAAATGACACCCACCACCAGGCTGCTTTATGCCACGTGGCATGCCAAACACAATGCCAACTTGCTCATCTTAGCACTTAGGCTGTGTGGACAGCTCATTTTCAAATCTGTGGGATGAATATTTAGTTTCCAGACCTCATGTGTGCATGTTTGCGTGCGTTGTCCAAAAAGCCAGCAGGTTGTCCAAAGTGATTCTGATCAAAAAACTAAAGAGGAGAAATAGAGAGCACCCACTCACCCCTCCTTCTGAGGGACTCGCTGCCCATTTCAGCTCTCCTGGCACTGTCCTGGTATCCAGCAGGGTCACTAAAATGACACATACACTTTCAACAATGCTTCAATTAAAAAAGAAGAAAAAAAAAAAAAAGAAATGTGCAGTTTAAAGAATCAATATATATCATTTTACTAGATTCTAATGTGGATTTAAGAGACACCTGTATGTGACTCAGTAAGCTCATGTTATTCTTTTTTTTTAGCAAAGGATAAGGAATATAATCGATCTGTTCATCCCACAAACACTGAAAATCCATATAAAAGTGATGCCCGATGAAATACAATGGGGAGAATAATAATAATTTTATTTATATTATTTTTTTACAAACCCAGACAATGTTGAACATATGTTTCCCACAAAAAACTACCATAAATTCCGGACTATAAGCCGGTACTTTTTTCCCAAACTTTCAACCCTGCGGCTTATCCAGTGATGCGGCCAATTTGTGTAATTTTTCTAACGGCTGCCAGCGCTCGAGTAGAAAAGGTAAGATTAAGACCGGTGGAATATATGCGTCGAGGAAGACTGCAACTTCTTGTCTTGTGCATAAATTAAATTAGCGTGAACATACCCTCATCATGGAAAATGCAAAAAGAAAGGCATATGACGCAGCTTTCAAACTAAAAGCAATCGAGCTGTCCGATAAAGAAGGAAACAGAGCTGCTGCACGTAAACTTGGCATAAACGACGGCTCACCATGATTTTTACAAGTACCGGTATGTTCTTTTACCAGACCTGTTATACTGTGTTGCTATTCTGTTGCTAGCGTATTGTTACCATGTTGCTACCGTTTTACTGCCGCGTCACAGGCACCGTTTGGGAAGAAAGTTATATTATTATTATTGTTAAGTTATATTATTAAAATTTTGAAAACTCTCTCTGTGTACCGTCTTTCTTTGTAAATATATTTACATGTTTTAATGTGGGCACATGCGGCTTATATACAGGTGCGGCTTGTGTATGTACAAAATTGGTTTTCATCTAAAAATGTAGTGGGTGCGGCTTATAATCAGGTGCGCTCTATAGTGCGGAAATTACGGTAGATATATACACATAAAATCCGGGGGTTCCAAACTGTATATATGTGTGTGTGGGTGGGGGGTCTATCTGTGCTGATACACCATTGGTGTGCAAATATCAGTCATTTCAACGTTGCCACGTTTGATGTTATACATCTTACATACGTTTTACATGGTTTGTTAGCACTAAGCTAAGTGGGCTATCGTAAAACAGAGTGGTTGCTTTCCACTGAGAGTGGCATGAACAGCAGCTCCGTTTTGAACTCACAAGCCACTACCTAATAGAGAAATAAGCCGTCCATCAATTTTTCGAACCACTTATACCAACAAAAATATTGGGCCACCTTGCTGAGAACAAAAGGAGCATTTTGCAATTATCCACATTTGTGGCGAGACTTTTCTACAAGTTAGAGTGTGTCTGGGGAATTTTGTCAGAGATCACTGATGTCGGGTATGAGTGTAGTCCTGGCTCAGCATTCCTACTCTCACTCATCACTAACGTGGACGACTGCGTTGACCAAATCTAGCCTTTTGGACCTTTGACAAAAATGCTATGGCCCCCCACCCACTCCCCCCACAACCTCCAAAATTTCTGGATAAGGTAAAAACAGATTTGTTGGCATTCAAATCCAAATGGAATGTTTGATTAAAGGGTGTCCGAAAACTTTTATGTCAAGACGAGCCATTCACATGAAACATCCCCAAGTGCTTCGAGATGCATCACTACGCAAGGAAGCAAAAGAACGCTGCAAATGTTCCAATCTGTCAACTTTTCGTAAAAGCGAACCATCAGCGCGTACGGAGGGGCACGCAGCCTCGCCTCGCCGCGCAGCAGACAGTCACACCTTACCTTCATTGGCCGGATAAATCCTCGTCCTTGAACTTGAAACTAGAGTTATTATCCACATAAACGCCGTGAATATTCGCCCTATATGCGCAGCCATGTGTGACGAAGGGATGCGTGCCTGTTGGCCGCTGGCTGTGCGCGCTGGCTGCGGAGGATCCATCCCGGTGGGAAAAGTGTGTGTAAATGAAGAAGCCAAGAGTGTGTGTGCGTGTGTGCGTGATGTGTGTGCGTGTGTGTGGTGGGAGTGAGTTGGATGATGTGGATAGTGGGGCGGTCTCACACTCGCGTGCTTGCCGTAATGGTCATTCAAACTGCACGAGCCAAATGGAATACATACACGAAAGACAAATAATGAACGAATTGTACGTTGTAAAAATGTGTGTGTTTGTCAAATGTAAAAAGATCGTTATTTGGAATGTATATATATTTTTTAATGACGCTCTATTTTTAGTTTAAAACACCTCCAAACTGGACCACAGACCCGAGATAAATATTTCATTCGCTCTATTTCTTGCACTGAATTTATTTTTTATAAGGGGCATTCCATGGAAACGAATCCATAAAACGCCACACAAAAATCACACGATTAAGCTTTTCAGGACATCATCTTTGGCGTTTTAAGGTTTGAGGTGACTTATTGGTTATCTCTACAACATCCCGAATCCTGCCGATTCAGTACACGTAACTACAGCTCCCCCTTTTGGTAGTTATGGTTCATGGAAGTTTTCTAAATGTTAATCAATCCATTTTAGACTATCGGCTTTTATTGCGTTTTCTCTGTACTCGTAAAAGACGTAAAGGAATGGTCCATCCTGGAATCATATAACCACAACTGCGAGCATTTGGGCAAGGAAGGGAAAAAATAGCACAGGACTGCACGAAAACACGGCAAAGCAAAACAAAGAACAGCCTCGTGGCCTGTCCTCCTACACTGTCCCCTCCCTCAAATAGAATTGAGAACAATCGCTCTTGTGAAATCACAGCAAGGAATAAATGTTAAGTTACAGCGAATCGTCAATTTATTTATTTCTTGTAATTTAACCTCTGGGAGGCGTTGAATGACATTTTTTTTGTAGTGGACTACCATGTGATGAGTCAAATAATAAAGAAATAATTTTATTGTCACTCGCAGTTTAAGTGTAACGTCAAAACATAAAAGAAATAGTTTTGTATTTTAAAAAACACATTGCCTGTAAGACTGCCAGCTTAATGCTAACGCATAACGGGAAACGCCATAGGCAGGCTAATGAATAACATCTGTTTTGCAATTTTATAACTCTTTCATGTTTCAGATACTTGAGCACAGACGGTGGAGCAACTCATGTAAACAAACAATATACTAGGGTTCGCACTCTCCGTTCACCACGTCGTCAATGACAAGTTGAAACTTATTATCTAAGAGATTTTAGCCCAGTTGGCTAAGAGGTTTCATGGCCCAGTGCCAACCCTGTATCCAGTAACAATACTTACAGGCATACAATATATACTTTATTCTCTGCGAAGAGAAGATCAGACGAACTGGCTGTGCTGCATATCTGTATTTTACCACCCCCAGATGGCCGAGGGAAGCACGACAGAAGGAACAGCACAATGCCAATTGAATTTAAGCAAATATGTAGCAAAAAAACTATGCCACTATAGTAGTATTTATCTTTTAAAGTACAATACTGGAGTGCTATTATCCATAAAAGAAATTCAAACACATTTGTTCAATTTGGGGGGAGGCTAGAACATGGATTATACGTATCTCAAAGCAACACAGTATCAAGATTGTTATTGTCTCTATGCTTTGCATTTGCATGCTCCAGTCTCCATCTTGTTTTTGTCTTTGCACTTGCTTCGCCGAACCCATGTCGATCCTGTGTCAGGCATTCTAATGAGCCAAGAAGAGCATCTGGCTCTTTGAGATTCCGAAATAAAAAGAAAGTCCCGCATTCGATGTGCCATTCCACCCCCGATCTACCATAATACCATTTTCACGTTTCTTTCTCCCCCAATGCCGCGATCGACTGCGCAATCACAATGGCCAAATTAGCCCAAACGGGGAACGTGATTTCGCCCGGGAAGGTTCGACCAGTGGCGTTGGCCGGCAAAAGCCGAAGGCCTGTGGTGTAAATGGTGTGGGTGGGCGGTCCTTGGGCAAGCTGTTGTTTCTGGTCATTTGTGTCACCAAAGTTTTGATTGATGACTGTTGGGATGTATTTCCCACTCTCTCTGGAGGACAGGGGGTTCCACAGCGGGTCCCTGGCACTCCATCGTCACACACACACACACACACACACACACACACACACACACACACACACACACACACACACACACACCTTTTGTTCAATTTTGGTCCCCAGATGGCTGCTGCCCACACATCTGTATTGTGGGTCTCACACAGATGGTGTGTGTTTGTGCATTTTGTATGTTAACATGGATGTCTGCAGTATTGCTCAGTATCTAATATGATACAGATCAATACGGGAAGAACGACTGGAGGAAATAAAACAGTCTCCAAAATGTAAACGTGAGAATGTGTGTGAGAAAAAAAAAAAAAGCCCAAGGGACGCTAGGTGTGTGGGCGAACAAAGGAGGCTGGGAAGAGATACCGGGGACAGCACACTGCCAGTGAGGAGCTGATTGGATGGGTGGGCGTCGGTGGAGTATGGATGCTGATGGTAGTGGGGGAGGGGGGTTGTTGGGCGTATGAAAAGGATCTTCCCTCAAAGCCTCGCTGAGATATTCCTGGAGCGATTCCGGATTTCTCTCAGCTTGCAGCCCAACATGGAAGCCCGCCATCATTGTGGGAGCTAAATATGTTGACAGCCTCATTCCCACCAAGCAGTGGGATGCGATGCAATTTTAAAGACAGGTGGTCGGAAAAGAAGACTGGTTAACAGCAAATTTTAATTAGAAATGGCTTTTTGTGTCTCAAAATGTATTTTTGATGTTGTTGGATAGATAGAAATATCTATCTATCTATCTAGCTAGATTTATCTAACTTCATACTTGAACTGTGATGCCTCGCCTCGTTCAAACTGGCCTTTCGTGAAAGATTGAGGTTTGCGATTGGCTTCTTGTGCTCATGGGAACATGTCTCTGTGGTAGTGCGAGAGTGTGTGTGTGTGTGTGTGTGTGTGTGTGTGTGTGTGTGTGTGTGTGTGTGTGTGTGTGTGAGGGTCTTCATTGTTCCTCTCCTCCTTATCTGCTGCCTTGGCGGAGAGCCTGGACCGTGTTCCCCTCTCAGCGATGTGACCCGGCTCCTCAGATAACAGATCACCCTAAAAATATTTCTCGGTGCACCTCTCCACTGTTCCCCTCACCTCTCCTGACGTGAGGTATCCGCTGTAGTCTGCCAAGGCTCTGCCAGACTAAAACACCCCCGGGCACCTTCTGATGTCACACAATAGAGCAACGCCCCCCGCACCCCCATACCATTTTTCTTTTCTTCTCATTCTGTGCCTTGGTCTGGACAGCACAAGTGGAACGCAGACTGTTACATCACAAGTTTCCTTATCGTTTCGCTACAATAATTCCTCATCACCCCCGCAGCTCTTGCAATCACCCACACTGTGGACACGCAGATGGGATGTAGGAGGAGAAGGAGAGGACACAAGCTTCTGGGCTCACTAACAATTCCATATCAAGTCATTTACAATTACTCTTCACACACACACACACACACGCACGCACACACACACACACACACACACACACACACACACACACACACACACACACACACACTCACGAAGTGAGGAGTACGTTGTTTGGCTTATTGTACAGGTTTGACTGTCAGGAGGAATTTGCATAAAGGGTTTGAAGTCAATGCCAAAAGCATTTTAAGAGCTTTTTGTCTTCTCTGATGTGAAGCGCTATTACGATATTGTACTTTTTTTCAGTCTCACGATGTTTCTTGGTTATATTTAATGTTTCAACTCCACATTTCACAGGTGAAGTTAGAAGGGTATCATTTTTTTCTTGTGTGTGTGTGTGTGTGTGTGTGTGTGTGTGTGTGTGTGTGTGTGTGTGTGTGTGTGTGTGTGTGTGTGTGTGTGCACTCTTGCCTTTCTTTGGCCCAAACCCACGCAGGTGACCAGAGGGGGCTTTACGTGGGTGGACAACTCAATGGTGATCCTTTCTCTTCACCCTGACCCTCGTTCCCCCTAAAAAAAAAAACCCCAACAACCCCCACCCATCTTTTCTCAACAATGGCGAAAAAGAAAAAGACTTTCTCAAAAATATTCAGCTGCAGTGCCAAATTAGGTTAATTTTCTCCCTGCTATTCAAACTTCCAAAACATAAATTATTCAAACTGTGCCCAAATGTTGAGTTCATGTTTATTTGGTGAATAACTAGCTGGAAATAACACAAGAAAGTGGTCAACAGCTTGTTGTCCATGTTCAGTTCTTTAAAAAGATTACATTTTTTTCCTGAAAATAGCATACATAAACACACTATGCTCTTATATAATTTTAGCAAGTAGATAACCCTTCAGCCAACAAAAATCCCTTTAACTTGTCCTGCGCATATTCAAAAACTAAGAACGTAGGCACACTGTAAACACAAAACACATATTAAGTGCAACAAAAGTGTGCCTGCTTAATGATCAATAAACTGTTCTGTGTCCCAACCCCAATTTTGTAAAAGGCTTTTCAAATTAACTTCTCTTCATTGCGGTTAATACACTCCATTTAAAACATTCATCATTACTTTATCACTACTAACGGGTCCAGATGAGAAAAGTCGCCTTAAATTGAACAGCTGGCAGGAAGAACACATGAAGGTGTATTTTTTTATTTATTTTTTTCTGAGGCGGACATGCTGGTGATAAGAGTTTGTGTTTCGGCGGCTTAGGGAGGATTAGGCTGTCAAACCATATGATTGTCCAGTTTATCAAGTTACCTTTTCTTTTATCAGTAAACACAATAGCTCACACATACACACGTATGCAGACACAATAAAACGAGTGAAACTGAAATCCCAAGATGCCCTGCACACAATTACGCGTGGGTGTCATTTTATCTCGTGAACCTACCTCAGTCGTGTGACAAACGCTTGCCATTTCCAACCTCCGCGGAGTGGAGAGGCCCCTTCCCAAACAAACAGCGCCCCCCGGTGGCCAGACACTGCATCATTGACGTCATCCACATTGTGGCAGGAGATGGAGGAAGGTGCGACATGTCGACGTGTGGAACTGCGGAAGGGCAGAGGAGGGCAGTAAGTCTGAGGAGAACAACATGAGTCACTATCTCTCGTCCGAAGTTAACTACATTCGTTTGTAAACAGCTGAGTTCTAATGTCAATCAGAGGAATAACTTTGAAAACTGATTTGAAAAGAAACCCCGCAGCTTTTTGATGTTTGACAAAAAAAAACAACAACAAAAAACGATGCCATATCAGCTGGAGGGTGTCTTAAAATGTTTAATGAGACGTCGTGCCAGCTAACGCATGCAAATGCATGACGTGACTGTCAAAAAGCTGCCCAGTTTGCTATTTCTGCTCTGGAAGCCACAGGGCTTGATGATGCTGCAGTCACGCAAGGTGACTCCAGCCACAAGTCACTCGCTGCAGTAATTTAGATTGGCCACTGAGTGGCAAAAGAGATCCAAAATTGTAACCCTTGAACCAGACTTGAATCATGACGTTCACTTCAAAATGATTCATATCCGGCGGGCCAAGTCATTTTTGATTTGATGAATGAATGAGAGAATGGGCAATGAATCTTCTGGATTAGGAAATGACCCAGGAAAGTGAGAAAACAGTGCTGGACGTTGTTTTGGGAGAGACATTGAAAAAGGTCCCATCTCCAAAATGCTATATATTGTTTTTCAAAGTATACGTTTGCAATCTTATGTTTATAGTAGATAACAATACTCAAAGTCAGCGGTCACCCCCGTGGTGAAACTGGGATTCTGTGTTCTGCGTGTCACAGGCAACAATGAAAATGCCTTTGGTGGCGCTAGTAAACACACAAAATATTATGATCAGGAAAAGGTATTTTTATTCAATGGAAACAACAGAACAGAGTTTTTGCCACCACATCGTCCATCTTTCAGACTACAGTAGATTCATTCTGAACCGGTAAATAAGACAAAAATATAAATAAAACTGATGCCAATAAATATTAAATTAAAACCTGTAAGTATATTTTAAATATATGAACTCAGTATAAGGCTGTTGTGTTTGTCTCTCCGTGATGGTAAGAAGTGGTGTTTACTCTAGTTTTCCGCGCTTCCCTGTAAAACACAAAAATAAAATGCACGTCATGTCAGAGTTACGTTGAATATAAGATACGCGTTTTAAAAAAAAAACACATATTAACGGAAAAAGGCACAAGACAAAAGTTGAACTCACTCAAGCTCCATGACCTTCTTAATGATCCAGTTCTGCTTCCAGTGGCTGCACACTTCTCCATCAGTGGTCTCAAATCTGAGTGGCGGATAAAAGAAAGCGCTCAAAATCTCGTTTCGCTTCAACAAAAGATTCATCACATTGAAGCATCATAGGCTCTTTGCGTTCTTACACGATCGCATGGATACAAGGAAGGTTCTTCCTCTGGATCCTGTAGCCAATGATTGGGGCAGAAATCTGCCCCAAGGTGCTTTTAGTGCAGCAGGAGGTCATCTTAATTCCTGTTCACATGCAAAGAATAGATTTCACTTTCAGCATCGTGTGAAGTACTGCCACCTCAGCAGGATCGGATGACTTACCGGGGCCTGCGGCAGCCAATGCTAGGTAGCCTACGAAAAGGGCCAAGCATGCCAGTCTTGCAGTATTCACTTGCATGATTGTTTCTTGAGATGGTTCCAGATGACCAGCTGAACGTTTCATCCGGCAGGAGGAGAAGGCTGATCCCCTCTGGTCAGACCTCCGGTTTTTATAGGAGAAAAAGGGGAAGCCAACTGACCGCAGGCATCATCTTGTACTCGACAGCGTGTTTATGTTGGGAGGGTCGGTGACGCACTTCTTTCCCTTGATTTCATCATTACAGTTACATTACTGAAATCTAACACAGCCTCGTCATCCAACTTGGCTGTTATACATTTTAATAGTGTAGCAAAGTTTGGATTTGTTACACCAAGGATGTTGGATTTAAAGTTTTTTCAGACCCATACTAGTGCGAGTATTCGCTCTTTCAGTATTCATCTGACACGGAGTCCCGAAACATCGAGTGCTTTTGATATACAAACAACTGCCGAGGAGGACTTACTCTATTTTAGTACTTAGTTCTTCTTGCCTTAAGTAGCGGAGCCTCGTATCGGCAGCCTCCATGAGTCCCCAATAACTTAAAATAGGACAGTATCGGCTTGATATTATCTGCCCATCCCAAAGTTACACCCACACTTTCACAGTACAGGGGACCGGGGTTCGATTCTGGGCCCTGGCATTCCTGCATAGACTTCTCCCCGTGCCTGCTTGGGTTTTCTCTGGGTACGCCTCATTTCCTCCCATATTTCAAAAACATGCACGGTTGGTTAATTGACCACTCAAAATTGTCCTCTGATGTGATTATGTGTTTTAATGGTTGTTTGTTTATGTGTCACCTGTTTATGACTGTCATTGATATAGAAAATAAACGGTATGGGGCCCAAAATTGACCCTTGGGGGATACCACAAAAAATATACACATAAGATGAACGTCACCCAACTCAACAAACTGGTTGGTGGTTGAATTATCATTTATAAAGACAATATTATTTGGGGGTGTCTATGACTGGCTGTGTTTACTATTCACGGTAGGGCATGGTCTCTATCCCTAATGAGTTGTAGGGGTTTACTGTATCTTATAGCTATGGTTATCATTGGCAAAATATTGTTCCTCACCCCTGTTTTGAGTATTATGCTGCTCTCACTCAGCTAAACAAGGCAACCAGAATATTAGAAATAGCTGTCAGAATGATGCAATGCTATTCTACATCACTGCAAAGAAAGACGTCTATAACACCATATATTACAATATCAATATTACGGGTGATAAGAGGTCATATTTTATTTGATCATTTATTGTTCAACCATCCATCTGTATGATTGTTGAATATTACAGGACTCTGTGGTATCAGAGAAATTGTCAGTGATCTCACTAGAATCATGTCCTGTCTTGTCCCGACAGACTGACTGACTACTTAGGGGTGGACAGCAATCTTATTGCGAAATATGAACGGCGCCCTTGAAGTAATGTTTTTATCTTGATGATTTCAGCAAAAAAACAAACAAACAAAAAACCACATACATGCACATGCTGATGACTTGTAAATGTGCCATGCTGTATTGGTTTCCAAAAGAAAGGGGAAGGAAGGAGATCCTGAGGTTTGCACCGCAAACATCCGCCAAACTTTTTGGTCATTAGTCAGTCGGCACAAGTCTCAACTTGTTTGTGAATTAGACTGAATAGTTATCCATTCATTTTCTATATTGCTTGTCCTCGCCCGGGGTCACTGCGAAGCTGGAGCCTGTTCCGGCTGACTTTTGGGCAAGAAGCGGGGAAACATTCAAATGGGAGACTATGAACGGCAAGTCAGTCTGACATCATTGTTCCTAAGATCGCTGTAGTTGGGCGGGAAAGAACTAATGCTAGCTTGCTGATGGTAGAAAGTGACTTTTTTTTTTTACCCAAACAATGCTATCATTTGAACAAAGATTGTCTGTAACTGAAGCAAAAGGAGAGTATGGATGAGCAGAGGAAGGCGCCATTTGTTTCCAAACAGGATGCCAAATTCAGTTTGACGCCACCACGATTCGTCATCATTCTGAAAGTTAGGCCCGTGTGTCCGTACAGTGCCGGTCGTAAATGTAACGCAGCCGAGATTGCGCTGAAGTTTCTGAATGAAACATTAGAATTCGTTGCAAGTGAAAAGAAGAAGTGCCACCCACAAGGAGGAAGGAAGCATTCACTAAAATCGAGGACCCACTTCTCTGAATCATATCATGTGATTGCTAGATTGTGAATGAATGAATAAAGATACATTTCATTTTTCAGGGCCGTGGCAGACAGACAGATTTTTAATCTGATGGAGAGATTGAGAGCACTGTAGATAGAAGATCTGGTGAAACGTTCTCAAAATGACTCATTGGATTCCAGAGATCTGCAGAGATAACGAAGATGGTAAAATTACTGACTCACAATCATACTGTACTAGGAAAATAATAACTGTCGTCGTTGCGGAAGATTTCTTATGAAAAAAGAGTTGAGGCAAAACTATCTTGGTCGACTGGCGCCCCTGCGCTCGGCGTAAAAACGTGCACAACTTCATTTTGGTATTGTCTAGTGTAGACTGTTTGGGACCGCGATGCGTCTCACTGGGTGTTTTGCTTCATCATCTTCAACCAAAAGTCTGTGATGACTGCTTAATGAATATTTTTTTCTCGTGTTTCATACATTAAAGATAAAAAATGTCAAGGTGGACCTTGATAATTCTGCATGCAGTCATGCAGGAAAAAGTTGTCGACACAACCACGTGAGTACAACATGCACTTCCTTTCAGCAAAGATCAAGTGACCACAAACAAGGGGGGAGTTTTAGGGAAACTTTGTTGTTACACTGTATCCGTTAACATACCGCAAGTTGTTCTGTGAGCATCACTTTCTCTCTTAGAATGAAAACCCACAGCCGAGTTTATTTCTCACGAGCTTTCAAGGGCAGATAAAGATATATGCAGTCTGCAATTGCTTGAAAGTAACTCGATGATGAACTAGATATTTTGAGATGGGGTAAATATTGTGTTTCTATATATGAATTGAATAAACGGTGCTGAAAAATGGCGGTAGAAAAAGTCATACGTCATCATCAATAAGTGAAGAATTGTTTTGTTGCTGCAGCCGCACAGCACCGTAGCACAATAGCACATTACAAAAGCCGACTGGGGAACTTTTAAAAATGTGCCCGTTCTACTTGTTTGCTGTCATGGATGCGAAATGTCCAAGGTCGTGTTAATTATACAAGTTGGGACAAATACAAATAAAATATAGTAACTGGCTCCTCCCACCAACACACTGAGTGTCGCACTGTGGCCCTGTACTGGGTTTTTAGATTCCATAAACATTATACTGTACTGTAATGTCTTATTTTTTTATTGAACCGCAAAAACATGGCATGATTGTCAAGGAAGTTGCGGATTACCCCCCCAAAAATAATGGAGAGCATGTGGATCGTTTGAGAGGCTTTTAGCAATGTTTGCACGCTGGTACTCACTGACGGGCATTCGTGCATTTCCGCGACAGATACTCTACACGCTTTGCTTTTATATCGCTTCGTGTGCAGCGGGGCTTCATTTCCTCCCTTTGCGGCAGTTCACTTCTTCCTCGACAATGGTGACATGTTTTTGTGGTTCAGTACAAGACATGTGTTTTATGCTTTTCTAAAAACCTGAGAGATGGTCGCAAATCCCAAGTCCTAAAATTGGTGACCTAACACTGACTCGAGTCCAGTCCTGTGTCGAGTGCCCCAACTCTGCTTAATGCACCATAAAACACACATAAACCAACAAACAGACACAAAAAAAACCCCTAAAAAGTGGATCTGTTTCTCCCGTCATGCACAAAGCCGAGAAATTGGATTGACCGCGAAGATCAAGATGAAATATTGGCTGTAATTCACAAATTTAAGGTGGATTGTAATTGCAAAAGAATGTGCTCTGACACGAGACTCCTGCAATAGAAAAGTAGGCCATTGACACCCTCGCTCTCGGTCGAAAAGAAGGCCAAGGGCTGTTTTGGCCTTTTTTCAGTGGGAGGAAAAAGGTTTGATTATTTCCAGGTGTATGTGCAACTGTGGGCGCATCATGCCAGACTCGCAAGTGACACAAATTCACATATTTGACGACGTTCGCGGGCTTTAAAAGCTCGCAGCGCAAACATCCACTTCACACCTGATTACGTCCGACATGTGCGATGACAGCTCTTAACTTGGTCGTCCTTTTTATGGTTGCTGTCATGGTGCCCGGCGCCTTAGCTCGAGGTAGGTGCTATGTCAAGTTCGCTCACATATGAGATGATGTGTTATTGATTTGACGAGTTTTTTTTTTTGCCCCATATTTTTTTGTCAGGAGGGATAGCGAGTTGTTGTCGCAAAATCTCCGACACGCAAGTCCGTCGACATCTGCTGGCCAAGTACTATATCCAACGACCCCCCTCTTGTGCTTTGCATGCCGTGGTGTAAGTTACATTTGAAATATTTTCGACATTGCTTCTGTTCTCTTGAATGCATATTTAATATATTATCTCTATTATGCGATTTATTACCAATGAGAAATTACAAGGAAAATATTTTAACCCTATGTTGCATACGGGTTACTTCAGCAACTTCAGTAACTAACTCATATTGGTTATTCAAGTTACCAGTTTTAGTTTTTAAATCCACCGCGAGATGTCACTAGCGTGCGCAACAGCGGGAGGAAAAGGTGAAAGAGGGTCCACAAAATGTTGAATAATTTCTATCTGTGAGATGAAAAGGTCCAAATACCCTATTGTACTTGTGCAGAAGAGTATATAGAACATATAGAACACAATAAATAACAGTTTCTATGTGTTACCTATCAGTACTGCCATGCTTTTTGGCAAGGTAATTGTAGTGACCATCATGCACACAAGTACCCCCCTATTATGTATTTGTTTTCCCAAAATTGTGAATTTATTATGATATTTGGCCATAATCTATCCTAAATTTAAAAACAAACCACAATTGAATAACTCCTGCAGAAGCCATGCAACATAGGGTTAAGCAGATGTGTCCAAACTCCAGACCAGGGGGCATTTGCTGCCTGCTCTATGTTATTATTAACCTTTTTTTTTTAAACTTTTTAAATTGACTTTTATAGTCATATGTCTGAGATTTAATGTAAGGTGTGACATTATTTTTAAAAAATGTAAAATTGTAAAAAAATAAAATAATAATAATAATTCAAAACAAAACAAAAACCCATTTAGATTTAAAAAGATAATGTTGGGAAAGGTTTTAATTTACTTTTCTCCACCTTATGTTTTTTTGTACTTATTTCTCAGTTTCGTCACATTACAAGGCAAGAGAATCTGCGCCGACCCGACCAAGTCGTGGACCCAAAGTAGCATGGCATACCTCGACGGGAAGAACTGTCATGAACAAAAGCTCGGCACACAACGGAAGCGAGCACACCGCTTCACATGAACTGTAGTAATGTCTTCATATTTTCTACATTAAAAACCTCCTTTAAAAAAAAAAAAGTCACCCCTCTAGTACAGCCTTTCCATGTAAACCAGAAACAGACCATGCAAATTAAGAAAATGTTTTTTTTTTTTTTGTATTTTTAGCAAAGTTGAAACTAAGCCAATGTCTGCAAGAGCTCTCTAAATAAAGAAAGGCTTTTGAAAGACATTTCTTGGAAGAAAGTCAATAAAAGAGTCGCCAGCTGTCAGATCTGAGATGCGGCCATTCTTTGAGGAGCTACTTAGATATGCCAGAGCGTTACCCTCGTTCGCCGGGGTAAATGAAATTCGATACGTCTTTGACCACAAATGACTCAGATGGTATTCAGATGTTTTACACAGCCCCCCACAGCCCCTTTACTTCCTGGTACGTAGATAAGTCAGGGCGGTCTTCTGGCCGCCCAGGTGGAGGTTTAGGGGGCTTCCAGTCCAGACATATTTGCTTACAATGTGTGGGAAGAGAACTGCTGCTTCTCGGTGGAGCTTTGAGGAGGTGAATGCATTTTCCTTGATGCAGACGTCAATCACAATGATAGACTCCCCCCACCCACCAGCCTATGGAGCATTTATGGGGCAGTGTGTGAGACTACGTACTGGATTAAATTTGTGGTTTCCGGGTAATGTGTACTCAAAGTTTTCCCACATTGGCTGAATTGAGGGCTACCATGAAACGGACAACTTTTAAAACGACCTTCCGTACTTGTAACAATTTTATTGGGGGCTTTGTAAAATCAGATGAATCGACTGTCATTCCTTTTCTGTCTTGCATTCCACAGATTTGCACAACTGGTACAGTATAGTACATCATTGTATTGTATTGAACAATATACTGTACAATAGTGCAGTGAGGGCTTGCATAGTACACTGGAGTATAGTACAGCCAAGAATAATGCAGCATAGTACAGTAAGGAGGAAAAGTGCAAAGACCTTCCTGTGTTGTGTAAATAGCTATTGAGCTAGCTAGCTAGCTAGCTAGCAAGCTCGATAGATAGCTAGGTAGCTAGATAGATAGATAGTGCCAGCGTGGGTTTTCTCCGGGTACTCCGGTTTCCTCCCACATTCCAAAAACATGTGTGGCAGTTTAATGTGACACTCTAAATTGTCCCTAGGTGTGATTGGGAGTGCAAATGGTTGTTCGTCTCTGCGTGTCCCTGCGATTGGCTGGCAAACAGTTCAGGGTGTACTCCGTCTACTTCTCGAAGAGGGCTGTGATAGGCTCCAGCACACGCCGCGACCCATGTGAGGATAAGCGGATTTGAAAATGGATGGATGGATTTACATACGGCACTTAAATCATTGTTAAACCACATTTATTTAGGACATTCGGTCAAATGTAGCTACACCCGCGTCTTGCCTTTTTTCATTCGTAGCAGCTTTCCCCTTCGAGGTTTCTTCCCTTGTGAATTTCTTGACGGGGTGCACGGTACAGTCGTCCCACTGGCCCCTGTGGATTTGTCGTTGCTCTCTCCCTTCCGCCACAAAGCTCTTCCATCCACTTTGAACATGGCTCTCTGAGTCCAACATCTGTTGGGGTCTGCGCAAATTCTTTTGCGGCCGTGAGTGTCAAATCTAAAATGGAGGGGCAATATTTTAATGGTCACACAGAAAAGTCGATTTTCTTGTTTTTTGTTGTAAAACTGGTGTGGAAAATGAGGAAATGGGGGGGTTGCACCAAATTGGACTCTAATTTGCAATCATTCATTCAGTTTTCATTGAAATGAACAAAAGCTGTCGCTGTCTGTTAAGCTCTCCTTTCTAATGAAAAATTGAATGGCAATTTTTGCAAACATACCTACGTCTACTCTGTTCTATAAATATGAAGTGCATATGGTGTATCTTTTTTATCTCGATAGCCAAGGATTTACTTACACGACTGCCTTGAAGGAGCAGGCGCCCACAGACTGAATAAAGTAGCTCTTGATTCGATTCAGGCTCACTGTGGTGTTGGACAAGCCAGGACAGCAGTCCGAAACAGGCCCGTGCGCTACACAAGACAAACGCAAAGAAAACCATTACATGGACACTCAGATCAAATGATGATTTCAATTAAAAACAAAAAAAACATTAACAACACTCACCTGTGAGGGCCGAGGTCATCCACAGAGACAAGCAGAGAAGAATTAGGTTGAGTCTCATCTTTGGACCAGGAACAAGAGAGCTGCCGGTGATTTGAATGACAGACCAGTGAGAGCATGAAATTAATCCAGTTTAGGATCGAGGCTCTTATAGAATATAGAAACTCCCACCTCTTCCATGAAGTTGTTCTCCTGTGGTTGCTTGATAGGCGGCGGTGGAATTGATGAGCGAGAAGACCACTGACCACAGTTCTACCCACAATGAAACAATAGTTTAACACTCTCACACATCACCTCCTTGGAAAAAAGTCTAACGTGCCTCTCGTCAGTGTACACACCATTGTCTATTTTAAGCGGACCGCACACGTAGACGTGCAAAGACCAAGGTGTAAACACACCGAGCCCCCTGAGCTGCTCGCTTGCTCCCATTTGTATATCGAATCAGTTTAAAGTCACAACCCAATTCTTTTTTTCTTGCCATCTAATCACCCAAATTGCTGCGCTTACCTCATGAAGTAATAGTAGCACCAATGAGGCAATTAAGAGGTTATGTGCATCGATTATAAAAAATATGTATATATATTTTGTGTTTTGTCATGTCAAATTGTTTTACTAAGCCCTTAATCACAAAAGTGTCTCAGAAGGCTTCATAAAACCACCTTTGACAATAATAATCCCCTGATCTAAAGCCCCCAAGAGAGCAAGGGAAAAACCATGCGGGCGGAAAAAAAAACCCAGAGGGGACCACAGATGCAAAGGATGCAGAGTGGGGAGCATTAATCACGGAATGTGGTGTTACACAATGTTGACTAGAACGGTGGGTGGGCACATTGGGAACCTGCAGACTTCCATTTGGCTCTTGGAAATCAGCAAAAGACCAGCGCGTTATCAACAAAGGTTTCGGGACGGAACGTACAGTGCCACTAAGTTGCTTCGAAAGGATTTTGCTCAGCTGTGTTTTCATTTAGGACTAAGAAAAAAAACAAAACTTGAAATTGCATCTCAGGTGGACCGGGAGCCAGTTCAAATTTGCTCGTACAGTATTGGGATGATATTTTCTTGTCCTCGTTGGGAGTCTTTCTGCAGCTTTTTGTACGAACTGCAGGCTTTTAAGACGAGACACGGGAAAACTAGAAAGCAACACGCCACAATTGTCAAGGCGAGACAGAACAAATGCTTGTATTCTGATCTCTGCAGACAGAATGAGAGCGGATTTGGAAATATGGGCGACACTCCGCCATCGTACGACTTTTAAAAAACTAAAACTAATGCTAAAACCAATTAAAAACTCAACTAAAATCAAGCATGTTCGGAAAATTAAAAAACGAATCAGAACTAAAAATCTCCTCCCAAAACTAGCTGAAATTAAACAGCAAAAATCTAAACTACTTAAAAACAAACTATAATGCAAAATCCCAAGCCATTATAACCCTGGTTTGCAGTACCTTCATAATTGTTTTTCTTTTTCACACAAAACCACCCACCCGTAGGTCCACCTGATGCACGTGCTGCAGTGTTGTCTACTGACATGTGAGAAAGCCCACAGCGTTCACACTGATCCACATAACTCCCAACTCGCAATATGCCGGCCTCATCATTATCATTGCCGCTCTGGATTATTCATCCCTCTCCAATTCATTAGTTGTCGTCCTGGCAGCAGCCGCGACTGTCGGCAGGACGACAGCGTCGCTGATTTAGAATTAGTCTCTTGATAAAGCCGGCGACTGGAATGTTGCATGGCAGCAAATTGCAATCAATACTGACTCTCATATTCTCGTTGGATATTGACCGCACGTAGGGACATGGCAGCCCATTTTCAGGTATGGATGCGAGGGGGTGCATCCTCGCGACGCGACGCATCGTCAACAGAACAAGGAAGCGCGGGAAGAACTTTTAAAAGGGCACGGTGGATAAAAGTATTGGGACAATTGGCGATGACATCGACGGTAACTTATAGAGCCCCTTCTTGTGGAAGTACGAAATTGTGCAAAATGTCTTTGTTATGGTGAAACCTCCAGTTCGTAATTGAGCCTGTACAAGAGCCTACTGACGTGGGTCCCGAGACTTTTACATACATTGTAGCCTCATGTAACTAGACTGTAGATATCTTGAGTTCGCTATCTTAATGCTAATGCTAACAGCCGATATTTAAACGGTGAAGCAACACATTCAACATATCGTATAGTATTTATCCTCTGCGAAGAGCTGAGACATCTACACTGTCTGTTGAAACCTTTTTATTTGTGTTTAATGTTGACATTTCCGTATGTTTTTATCAATCGAAATATTGTACGGTGCTGTTTTTATGCTCCTCTCAAATTTCAAATTCTTCTTTTATTTTACAGGGACCTTTTGAGTGTAAAAATACGTCAGTCATCCTACGACATAAAACAAAAACAAACTTGGAGCAAATCCTTCTTCACTTGTATGATGAGGAGTAGTTCAATCGAGTTGAAAATGGCGCTCACACTTTTGACATTTCTCAAAAGTGTACATGAAACATGAAAATATACCACATACACACAAGGAGGATTTTATTTCTTTTTGCCCTGTCATCAGAACCAGATAATGGACTACATAATAAGCTTTTAAGAACAAGTCTGATGAACAATATGAACGCTTTTAATAATTTACGATTCAGATATGAAACCGAGGGTTCCTCAGAGATAGCCCAAACGCACCCCTGTGTGCTGCGGATGTGTGCTCCAGAAATTACAGGATGTTTGATGGCTAAATTTGGCTCTCTTTGTTTTTAATGAGGATTCGGCTGCAAACGTCTCAAGCTTCCGATTCATCCTTCTTGCCGCTCGAGGAATGTTTTTGATTCATCCCCGGAAGATAAAGATGTCATTTTTTCCCTTTCCATCACCCTCAGAGAGGACTCCTCCTTCCTCCTATCTTTGTAAACACGGTGGGAAGTTCATCTGGAGTCATGGAAAATATTTGGACCAGAAACTTTTTTTTCTTGTTGTTGCTGCTGTCTTTTAAGACGTTTATTTCTGTTCTGAAGAGCACAGATGATTTTGATTTGTAAGACTGGGCAGCGATCGATCCCCTGACCTTTATCAACAACTCCGACTCGCGAGAGGTCCATAAAACCTCACCCGTTTTATCCTGAGCTCCAACGGTTCAGGCTCTTTCTCGTGTGCGATGACAGTATTTTACTTGACCCGTTTTTATGACTATCCTTAATTTTTTTTGCTCACTTCATTTCAACAGCCGACAAATTGATCCGAAGCCATTCCCAAGGGCCTTTATGGATGTGTATTCCTACTCAATAGCACGGGATGAACACAAATCCCTCTTGGGAATTGTCATTTTCTCTTCAAATTAATATTTCAATTAGCAAAGTCATTTCCTGAAGGCGGTGAGGTTGAAATGAAACTGACCCTCCTGCCCCCCGGTATCCATCTTATTGCTATTGACCCAGCCTGCACACAAAGCTTCAATTGCGGTTCGAGCCGCCATTTAGAGCTTGGCGTCAATAATTGACGTCAAGCGAGGCTTCTATTACCGTCGGCATAAGCATAGACATTGCTCTCGTGGCTCCGGAGGCGCTTTGGATGTCTTGTGAGAGCGACTGACCGACCCGGCGCCTCTGGCACACGATCCAAAGGGACACTAAAGTCTAATCAATATATGCTTTAATTATAATGGCGCTCAGCCCGCGGTTCTTCACGCTTGGGCAGCATGCAATGCCACAGCTGATCCGGCGTGATCGTTTCTGAGGCACTGGCTTTTCACCGCCTCAGTAACTTGTCTTTCCCTTGCCAATGCCATTATAGACGGCAAATTGTCCTCCCTTCTCCTTAAGATTGGGAAAATGGGCCGATTAGTAGAGGTGGAGGGGACCGTTTTAAGCTTTCTATATAGCTTATTGTAGTTGTGTCAGGCTACCGAGACTCAAGTTGTTATCGTTTGCAGCACAATATGGAGGAGCTGCGACAAAATTCATTCATGATCTGCTGGTCCGCGGAGGCCGATTTGTCTGGATTATTTCCTCATGAAAATAATCACAATGGGAGTCATTACATTCAGTTATTGCATACTTAACGCTAATGGGCCAACCTTACATTTCCTTGCTAGAATATGGGGCAAATTAATGAATGGTCTTTTATATATACACGTCTAACATACTCATTCTTTTAAAATCATGACTAACTATGTGATGACTAATAATCACAAGCCTTTCTTTATCTTTTTTTTTTTTTTTTGTTCGATGCCAGACCGGAATAAAACGGAAACTATTGACAAGCTACAGCAAAGCAGGTGAACATCATTTCTCAAATTCTTCTCATCATCATGCCACACATTTTTGCTTGGCTGCTTTGTTGCCGTGGCCCTGAATCATTTTGGGGTAGTTTGAATCAGCCTACGGGTAGAGCTAGTCAGAATACTCGTAATTTCTTTTCCCCTGAAATGTAGGGACAGCGGGTTTGGCTGGATGCTCCATCGTTACAATTTCACATCTTCACATTCATCGTGTCTCCCTTTTCCGTTGAGCGCGTGAAGGCTCATTCTGTCCAGACCAGTCATTTAGAGTCTTTTTAATATTTGGCCACTAGATGGCGAGCTTTCCCCACAGTCTATGAGAGGATGCAGCCGGCTCGTCAGCTTCTGTTGAGAGGGAGAGAAAGCGAGCTCTCTAAATTTAACCCACTAGTTGAGTGTGGTTTAAAAATATAACCCCTCGGAGCCTCGAGGCGATATCTGAAATGTATTCCGCGTTTCATGGCCCAACAGTAAGTTGTAAGGCTAAAGAGAAACTGTCAGCTTGCCTTGAACAATTTCGACTGCCTCCTCTTCGACAACCTCAGCAGTGAACCGACGACTTTATAGAATGAGATCGCGCCAAAAGGAGAGGAAAATGTACTTTTGCAAGCAGGTAGGAAATCTGCTGATTGAAGTTTAGTGTGGTCGTCGGTCATTTATCTCCATTGCTGCTAGCGTGTGATGAGGCCTGAAAATTGAAAGAGGATCAAAGAGCACGTGTCCCCTTTTAGAGCACCGCGCTCATCGTTAATGACTCACGGAAGCAAGGTCTCTTCATCCATCCCATCATTTGTCTGCTTTGATCATATAGTCCATTTCCAAACCTTCAAAATCTTCTTTCGGCCTTTTTTCGCAGGCGAGCCGGAGCTCTTTGTTGGGTCAAGCGCGTGCTTCGTGGTTGGCCTTTTCATCCAGCGACCAATCGCCGGCGTCATTCCAAACGCTTCTCTTCATTCCGCTTTTGCTACAGCTCTTTTTCCCTGGTGACACCCCGCTATTTGTTCCTCCGCTGGGTTAAGCAGGGTCATATCAAAGCCTTAATCCTCAAGTGTGTGTATGTGTGTGTGTTTGTGTGTGTGTCCTCCTGTTTGCGCTAGATTATTCCGAGTTCCTGACCCCTTGGTGATGAGTGAGGCCCATGTTTGGCAACACGGGCACTTGTCTTTGTCTCCCAAGCCCGGCAGGGAGCTCAGCCGGAGGGGGTGGGGGGTCTTTCTTGTCACACTTGTCCACTAAAGAACACAGCCGGTTCGGGAGTACACACTTTGATCCTGAGCACTATCTTGATATCAATATTTTGAACAGCTGGTTGGGCACGACAATACTCAATAGTCCAGATGAGTTTGTCTTTCGAGCAAAACCCCCCACAAAACACACATTGATCCTGACTCCCCTCACGCAGAGTTCATCTGTCCCCGAGAGTCATTCAAGTGTATCTGCTTGATGTGATGTTTGCCGATAAGAAAGAGCCGTCCCAGGGATGCGTGTACGCATGTGCATAGGCGTGTGTGGTATTGATCGCTGAGCAGCTGCTGCAAAGATTTTAAATGAGGTCTGCGATTGAATAAAGTCCCACAAATGCAACCAAATACTTGTTTGACTGTGGCTTTGCAGATTGCATTTTCACTTGGAAGCTATTGCACTCCGTGTACACTCTGCGCCAAAAAGCTACAACAGTGGTCCCTCTACTTACAAACGTCTCTTCATACGAAATTTTGAAGTTACAAAACGTCTCAAGAGGAAAATATTGCGTCTAGTTACAAAAGAAATTTCAAGATACGAAAGGTAAAAATACAGTATGGTCTGCTACTCGCAGCTCCGAGTTTCCTGAACGCAACATACTTATAGTTGCTGTGCCATTGGCTATTACCGAGCATCTTCCTGGCATCCCATTGGCTAAGAGGGACCTCTACCGTATGTGACTGTGTGTGGAGATAGATAAATAGTGTCTATGTAGCGTCCTCCCTCGGTCATGAGGTGTTCCAATAGTTTTATGTCTGAATTTTGGGGCGGCTTGGAACGGATTAGGGCATTTACATGGAAAACGTGTCTCTACTTACAAAATTTTCTTGTTAAGAAATTTCTTCCAGAACGAATACATTTTGTAAGTAGAGGTACCACTCTACTTGGGATCACCCAATTAAACTTTTACATTGCCCTGCACGGTGGAATTACCGCAGTACGTATATTGAACCACTCGCATTTTCCCAAACGTTATCTTCCGTTATTCGTTGAAAACACGAACTCAGCTTTTGGAAATAATTCTTCGGGAAATGTGTGCAGTTACTGTACATAGTTGCAGTTTAAGAAGCGTGGTAGTTGATCACCTAAAATCTGTTTTCAAAAGTAAACGCACGTGATTCAAGTGTGAAAATCTTCACATCCACTCTTGCCCCTCAACATGAAATGCGGCAGAAACTGCTTTGCATTATGCGCGCTTTTCTGCCTGTTCGCCAGTCAGAGCGGCACGTTTGGAGTCTCCGAATGACAAAGTGTTTCTGATCTATCCCAAAAATATGGCCACCGCTGATCATAAAACATCACCAAGGGCGGGGGCTTGTCAAGGAATCGTCCATAAATCAGAGAACGCATGAGCAATCCTGATTAAATTCATTGGTGACATCTTGCACCGTGTCTAGCCCGTAAATGTCGAGCGTTGTGCGCAGGGAAGCACCAGGCAGGAAACTGGAGCACTTGTCATCCAGTTTTCAACAATATCTTGATTTAGGAATTCGTACCTGATCAGAGATCATCCATAGGCTTGAAATTAATTGATTTTATCGTATTACACGTTCTAACTGTGCATTTTCTCTCTCTGCATTCAAAAACATGCAAAATAACAAAACTGTTCTTTTTTTTCCAAACATAATGTACTCTCTCAGAATGCATATGTTTTTTAAACCTCTGTTCATTACGTTCTTTCAGTAAGTGAATGCTGAACAGTCGTCGAAAACCAATCGCACTCCAGGGATCAATAAGATCTGATTTATGGAAGTGCAGTAATACATTACGGGCGCGGGGCACTTTTCCTTTAGACAAGTGAAATGAACAAAGTTTCCAATAATGATTCTTATCATTCCGCTATCTTTGTCACTCTTATTAATCATGGCATTTATATTTCAGTATGTCACAACGGATTACACTCAATTGTCCAGCGGTGTGAGTGTGAGCGCGGATGGTTGTTCGTCAATGTGTGCCCCGCGATTGGCTGGCAACCGGTTCAGGGTGTCCCCCTGCCTACTACCCGAAGATGGCTGGGATAGGCTCCAGCGCGCCCCGTGACCCTTGTGAGGATAAACCGGTTCAGAAAATGGATGGGTGAGATCTGATTTTTAAAATAATAATAACAATCAGATTCAATGGTTACGTTTTCATTTCACATTTTATGACAGGCCGATGACGCTGGAAGCTCCCGCAGCTTTTTTTGCTTTGAATTTTAAAATAAAAATACCTAGCGTCTAAGATAATATGCTGAAAGACTTTTCAACGTTGAGTTGGAGTTTGGGTATTAAAAAAACTTTTGACGCCATTCTTTTCCCTTGGACTGAAAATGAAAACCGGTTCCAAGTATCGCAGGAGAAAGTCTTTCCTCTCACCCCACTGGCGGAGATGAGAACAGGTAATGCATCCCACAGCCCAGACAGACTGATGAGTTTATATTATGGGCTGGAGAAGAGGGGCACCCAGGACAAACAAGAGGCGAGCCGTCGGCAGAAAAGGCCGCTAATGTATACATCAGGACGACGCGTCATGAGAAAGACGGAAACAAGAATGATAAATGTTGGGAAAGAAAGGAGAGGACAAGGCGAGGAGAGCGAGTTAGCCTGTCAATCCGATTATGAACCAATCATTTGGCAGAGAATTGCTTTGACCTGAAACCTGGCAGATCACATTCTCTCCTACACAGACACACACACACGCACACACACACACACATGCACACACAAATTCCCAGATGCACTCAGCATCACTTCCACACAGTTGCATCGAGATAAATGTGTCTCGCTTGCATCCAGTCTGGTGGTGTTAAGTGTGTGTATTAGGGTGTATCAGCCTTCATGTGTCCGTGTGTGTGTGTGTGTGTGTGTGTGTGTGTGTGTGTGTGTGTGTGTGTGTGTGTGTGTGTGTGTGTGTGTGTGTGTAAGTAAGCGAATGAGTAATGAGTGAGTGATGGATGGACGGTAATGCACATTTAGCCTCTCTCACGAGGGGTTGGATGTCTCGTCTGGCCGGCACAGGCTTTGCTCTGAAAAACACGGATAAAACGGCAGGTTCGTACGCTTACTTGGTGGGAAGCGAAACGGTATAAAACACCCACTTTGCTCATTTTGTCGACTTGTTTAGCTTTCACTGAATCCATTTCCCGCTAGCTTCCCATATCTTCGACCTTTAAGTTGTCTCCATCTGTCTCTCTCACCCGCGCTGTCTGTCTCTTCGTAATGGAGCTAATTTGTTTAGCACACAAAGAGTGTTTGTCCATTAGAGCAAGCGTGTCCGTGCCTCGACGGATGGTGACAAATCACACCAACGTGTGCGTGTGTATGTGTGTGTGTGTTTCTGTATGCATGTGTGAAGGAAAGTAGGTTGGAAAATGATGCAATTTCCTCAGCAGGATTATTTACAGTATTGCCCCCCCATCCCCACCCTCTCCAGCCCCACTATTGATACAACTATGTGAAAGAAAGGGCTTTTTTTCAGCTCTGAAGCTCTTTAACGATTCAAGCAGAGAGAAAAATGTTTACTGGCCTTCATCCTAGTCCCAGTTGACTTTGTTTAATCATGCTGGTGCCTCAGAAAGTCAGCTGTTTGAGGACCTAAAAATGTCATTATTTTTCTGTGGCCTTCTACTTATTCGAGCTCCTGGCCTTCTAGACAAAGGGGCAGCACAAGTCGTGGTCCAGGTGTGCATGAAAGGGTTAATTTGACCAATACTAAAATGCCAAAAACTTGTACCAGGGAAGGATTTTTCATCAACACGTGATTCTTGGACAGTTGAGTCAAGTCGTTTTGTTTAATCACAAAAGGGTTAACACGTCTCAATCAATCAATCTTAATCAAGGGGCACCACAGGCCCACAGTCATCCCTTGGTCTTGACCCCTTATCCAGGGGTCCATTCATCTCGTCCCAATCAATTGATGCAGAATCTTTACTTCAACAACCTCACCTCAAGCATTTCCACCTCGCCCACTTTCCAAGCAGGAAAGGAAGTGGGGGAAGTAGAGAGGAGAAGCGGCAGTGAAACAGGCCAAAATCCACACGTCAGCGGGGTAAGGCAGGGCATGGGACGAATTGCATAGTAGGTATGGTTTAACCAATTGCGAGAGCAGAGGTCATCTGCAGAGGTAATCACTTTACATTTTGCAGCAGGGCATAAAGAAGATAAAATAAGATGCCAAAGTTTGGCGCATTCTCTGTAGGCCACAGGTGAGACAAAGTTGGTCCATACCGATTTTTGGGGGTATTTTCTCTCATTGAAATCGAATGTTAAAATGCTTTGCTCTTGAATATTGTTTCAATTGTTTCCCTCGTTCCCGCCGACTCTGCACGTTTTGTCTTCTTTGCTAATAGGAAGGAAGGAAAGTGATCCATGAAGGTCAGTTCTTATCGATTGTTAAATCATTCCTGTTGGAGGATGACCCAAGTGAAACGCTCCTTCCATTCAGACTTCACGTAAATATTCCTCTTCTGGGCAAGGGCAATTTTCGCCAGGCCTACCGATCGGTTGGTTGGTCTGCAGCCTCTGGAATTTGAGTGCTCCACATAAATGAAAATATGTTTTAAATGGTAACAATGGCCTTCTCTCCTTGCATATTATGACTGCATCGCCGGCTCTCTTTTGTGGGTTAAACTTGTTTTGATCTTGTCAGTCTCCTTCTATCGCTCACTCTGAGTGGCTGTCAAGACTGGAGCTTTCTGGGGCTGCAGAGACATGATGATTGATCAATTTGTTGCACGCCATCCATAAAGTCTAACATTTCCATCAATAAATCTAACAGTGGCAGTTGTGAGTCGAGATTTGCTTCTCTGGGGCAAGGCAACATCCTGTGTGTAGGGCAATTTTGTAGATTGCATTTTTAGATGTAGTACTTAACCGCTATGGTCCATTTTTAGCTAACGTGAACATTCTTCACTGTCATAAGATCATTTCACAGTTAAAAAAGACGGTAAGTAAGCATCGTTAACTAATTTCATGTAGCCTAACACGGCTAGGTCCTTTGTAAAATGAATTGTAATCCGCCAAGAAGTGGTCGTGGGTAGACACGGCCTCTCGTGCACTTTCAATCGCTTTGCTGAGGAAATAGTAACCAAGGAAACGTTTAACAGGCCCAGGCCGCGAAGCAAAAGTTGTCACACATGACCGTGAGTCACTCAACAGGTCATCCCCATCTTTTGAAGCATCATACATTCATAATCACAAATACCACAGTGTGGAATGTGACAATGGTGAGGATGGTCGCCACCTCGCTTTTTATCTATCGCGAGCGGTCTAGAATGTCACCGTAAGAGCGGCTACTGTATTGCAGTAATGGTCGAGTAGAGCTAGACACAGTTGACACAGTGAGCGTTCCTTCGTCGACCGAATTAGCATTAGCATTAGCATTTCTGTACAATAATACATATGAGTCAACCGTTTAAAGACATGGATTTCGCTCAAACAACCCTCAGTGGAACTGTAGGGCAAGAGGAAAAGTAATGAACAACTAGTTACAATAAGTCCCTCCACTGCGTGGCGGTCCATCTCAAATGCAGCCAAAGTCAATCCTGAGCAGATATTGATGAACTACCCATTGACATCTGAGCAAGCCGAGATCACACCACGATGTAATTTGGGTGCCGGTTTGATTTACTTTGTCAAACCGCTGTTTCTGTTCATTATTTTACCTCATCGCGAGAAATAAACGACCTCCCTCACAACTTTGCCTTGATTGGTGTTGTACAAAGTGGGGGATGCTTCAAGTGTCAATGTGCCTACGACGAAGACAGGAGGACAGACGGGGGCACGGCGGGCTTTGTGCACCAGCCCTTTCCCACACTCCCTTTCACCTTTTGTTGTATGGGCGCACTGGGGCTCTCCGACATGACGAATTGCACGGCCTGCTTTACCCGAGACGTGTTACTCGAAAAGTAAAATAAAAAAAAAAAAAACGGAATGGAGCGAAGTGATGAATGAAGGTTCTTGCGCGCGTGGCCTTGAAATCTCTGCGCATAAAAATGGCGCCGCTTCTCATCCAGCGCTCATGCTGAGAAATCAAGGTCTCGATATTTCAAGCGCTTGGCGAGTCAGTCGACACGCTAACCTTCCGATGGACTCGTGCCTCTGCCCAAACGCCAGCGCCAAGCTGTTGCCCGTAAAGCATTTAGCCAGCCACAATGGAGACATTACCACATGAGTGAGTGGTTTTGAATGCCTTGAAGGGCTTGTGTGTATACAGAGTGTGGCGGCAAACGGGGAAGGGGGTCGTCCCTGACAAGGCAGACGACCCTATTATCACCTCCGACCCTTGTCGGACAAGCGCTCGCCCGCCAGTGGCGCATGCGTGCGACGCACGCTTGCGCCAAGTTCAGCCCCGCTCCTCTTTATGCAGTAGATTTAAACGGAGGATGGCTTCAAGTCAAGTTGACATCAAGGACTTTGTGGTCTGGATATCGTTGAGTTGAGATTTCCGCCGCAAACGAATGAAATGTGAGGAAGGCGACAAGGAAAAGTGCCATATGTTGACATGATCAGTAAATGATAAGATGAGCACCAGTGAGATCAGTCTTCCTCAGTCTTAAATTCGACCTTCGTGTTTGACAGCTGCATGTCTAGCTCCACCCAACACAAGCAACCGACGCTGCACTTGAGCTGCCGGCAGCGCAGGAAATGTAGACCAATTTCAGAGCTTGCTGCTCTCAAACGACGACAAAAAATCCATTGTGAATTTAGCATTTCGGTCCTTTGTTAGAGAACAAGTTGTGCAAAAAAAGTAGCGAAACACTGGAAGTTGGACACGTGCATCTGAAAGGTAAAATAATTGAAGTGCCTTTAATGTTCTGAAATTTCACCTGAAAGCCGAACATCCCCAACTTTTTTTTGGGAGAAAGTACAAAGTCATGAATCTTTTCATCCAAATATACAGTACGCTTAATGTGCATTTTCTGCGCAGAAAATAGCAAGCAAAAAAAAAAATAAAAGAGAGAAAATGCCAGCTGATGACCGAGTTTGCGCACGTATTCAACTGCCGACCCTGTCAGGCCAAGCAGGGTGAGGGGTGAGCTCGCTGAGGTCGACAGAGGAGGGGTGAGCTCACTTCCTCCTTTCCTAGAAATAATAGCGGTCATCCTCGGTCCAGCCTGTGATTGTTTCCATGAGGAAATGCGCGGCACGCTTCAACAGTCTGCACCAAAGTCCCGCTCACTCAACTATGACTTTATGTGTGTACAACCCCAAGGTGTTAACATGCACTAGTAGCGTCTTGCGCTAGCAAGAGGACTCTATGCCAGCCATGTGTCAAGAGCGTCACTGCGGGGACTGCCTGAAGTTTTCGCAGTGACGAGGAACGCGGCGTCACGGCAGCAGAAGATGACGGAAGGAAGCAACAAGAAGAAAGGAAATGAGGTCATTCTCGTCCAACCGTTGCAAGGAACAAATCATCATCATCGTAATTGGATCCTTTACCACTGTGGGCGCTTCAGACACATGCACACAAACCACAAAAGCCGTCACACGTTTCTACGGCCGCTCACATCACCCTGGGAGGGAGTAAAACAGAATCCCGGCATAAATCTCGAGGCCGTTTGACAGTTTTATACCTCATTCAGCAGCCTCATTTGGAACACAGGCAGGAGAGAGAAGCGTAATTTGTGCTGTATGTAATTGTGGTCGTGATCTCTTCATAAATCACCACATGCTTACATCAAACTTGCCTGACGCCTGGCAGGGAAGGGAAAGAAAAAGTCCATCAGGGAATCAAGAGGACTAATGTACTCAGCCACATACTTCAAAGTAATAAACATTAATTATTATTATTATGATTTTTTTTATGTGAAGTTGCAGACGCATTGATTGACACATCATTGTGTCTAATACAACCCTAGAGATTGGTCATGAAAACTAATATGTTCTTTCAATATCAAAAATATTTTGTATTTTTAAAATGCTTTTATTTTAATCACACATTCCAGCCGTCAAACAGATGCGATTATTATTTCATCATATATAATTTATGTTCTATAGTGGGTGGCGTGGTAGGCGAGTGGTTAGCGTGTCGACTTCACAGTGCAAAGGTCGTGGGTTTGATCCCTTGCTACGGCCTTCCTGTGTGGAGTTTGCATGTTCTCCCTGGGCCTGCGTGGGTTTTCTCCGGGTACTCCAGTTTCCTCCCACATTCCAGATTGTCTCAATGGTGTGATTGTGAGCGCAAATGGTTGTTTGTCTATGTGTGCCCTGCGATTGGTTGGCAATCAGTTCAGGGTGTACGCCGCCTACTGCCCGAAGACATCTGGAATAGGGTCAAGCACCCTTGTGAGGATTTGAAAATAGATGGACGTTCTATAATTGACAGTGTCTTTTCTACAACTTTGGTGAGTCTCATCATAGGCTACATCATTCTGCTTCACTGCGCAATAATGATAAAGGAATTCAATTCAACGTAACACCCTCAGCAGCCACAGCAGGAGCTGCACCTTTAATTGTCAATTTATTGTACTGATGAGGTGCTCTCAAGGGAAAATTCAATTTACACTCGTACATGTTGTGTCACACGCCGCAGAGGCGCAGGCCACACATGCACGAATGCAAGAAGAGTGATCGGGCATGCAAATGGTGCTGCGCACCACATCTGAGGTTTGGTGATGATTCGGTGCCTTGCTCAAGGTCACCTTACTAATTATCAGGATGCAGACTAGCAGCTGTAGTATAGTTGATTTTTTTTCTTTTTTCTTGACTACTCATTAGGACACAAATACAAGGGCCATAACCAAAATTCTGCTTTCAATAGATAATAATTCATTCATTTTCCGATCCGCTTATCCTTTCCAGGGTCCCAGGGGTGCTGTCTTCGGACAGTAGGCGGGGGACACCCTGAACCGGTTGCCAGCCAATCGCGGGACACACAGAGACGAACAACCATCCGCACTCACACTCACACCTAGGGACAATTTGGAGTGTTCAATGAGCCTGCCATGCATGTCTTTGGAAAGTGGGAGGAAACCGGAGTACCCGGAGAAAACCCACGCAGGTCCGGGGAGAACATGCAAACTCCACCGGGCCGCCATAGATAATAATAATTCTCCTCTACAAAAAATCTCTGATAATGGCAACCAAAACTGAATGCTTTTGATTTTCGGAAAAAATGTCTTTATAAAAATTTTTTTGTCTTGGTGTACCTAATGTTATGGCCGGTGAGCGTGTGCAGAAGCAAGTGCCAAGTGAAATCCTCTTAAACAGCGTCTAACATCAAGGGCAGAGGTTTCACCGCATGGGCGCTGTCAAGTGGCTATTGCACGAAGTGGTAAAAGACTGCGAGCTTGACCTCAGCTCCCCCCTCGCACATTTTATATGAGGCTTCGCACATTATTTATTCATATTTTAAAGACGGTCGGTTGCCGGCATCCCCAGAGCTGCCAACACATTGCGCACGGCCCTGCGTCTCGGCTGAATTCAAAGTTGGGTAATACAGGCTGAATACATTTTCACGTTTTACTCAAATGTATTAGAAGTCAGGCTCGGTGTATGTTGGTGACATTTACAGGAAGCATGCGAACAAGCGGAAGAAGACCGACTTGACACTAATCCCCACAAAAGCATGCGCCTGCCTATCTTGCCTGGGCAACGCTAATTGATAAGAAAGATTTCATACAAGCAAGACGCAAGTGTTTATCCTGGTCACGGCCACACTGCCTATTGTGCATCTTAACAAGCGTGGAGCAGTAATGAGACGTCTGGAGTTGTTGCGGTGTCTTTGTGGCGGCGGTTACACGCATCCACTCACTTTACTCCATTGGGTGGTTACATTGTTATAGAACAATCGAACGGCATTTTGGGCACTGTTAATGTTAAGTTGTCGAATGGAATGAAATGTTGAAAGGTTCGAAAGGTTGCAGGTAGAAATACTTGGTTACTAGCGCCTACTAGTTTGTACTAGTGCTGGAACTGGCTTTGCGCAAAAACAAAATGTTTCCGCAACTATGATAAAAATTGTGAACTGAGTGTAAAAAAATGTATATACATCTACTTAAGTAGACTTTTTCCACTTCTGGACATTTCTCAGTTGCCCTTACACGTGTAAGAATGTGTATGCTTGAAGCTGTTTCAATTCAAAGTAATAGTTTGGTGTTAATGTTGCACATTTGTTGTTCAACGGCGCACAGACAATCCCAAGTGTCATTGTAAATAAGGCTCACTTTGCAGCACTGTGCGCGGGCGCCCGCAGGCTCCCAATCAGCTAGAGGGCCAGGGAGATGATTGCGGAGGTGGTAAAAGAGATACTTGTCGAAGAAAAAAAAAAAAAAAAAGAAGACTGTGATTAAAGCAGAACTATTGATTCAGCTCCTTTAAATGAAGTAAAAGTACAAAAGTAGAGATTCCGAAATGCACAAAAGTAAATATAAGTCTATGCTGTCAATTATATACAAAACCAACTTGGCACAAATGCGGGTGGGTGAGTGGGTGGGTGGGTGGGGATTCCCTCCACACAAAATAGTCTCCAACTTTTACGAACTTGCTTAGTGTTCATACCCAAAGCTTTGCTGATGCTCTGAACTGAATGGAATCAGATCATTGAATCCGATTTGAAAGATTTTATTTTTTGTTTTTGAATAGATGTCCTTCTCAAAGTGCTAGAAAAGGGTAAAGCCATACAGGACTTGTCTGAAATGCAATCTTTTATAGCAACACCAATACAGTGATATGCAGCAGTCGTGTAAGTACCTGGCGTAAACCAGAATATGAAACATTTCTTATCTTCTACCATTCACTACGAACACAAGCCTCATTTTGCTGTATTTTTCCGCCCATGGATCAATATTTATATTTTGAGATAGAAGGTACCATTTGTTTTTTTCCCTTTGAAACATTTCAGGATTACAGAAAATACCACTGTCCCCTGCGAAAACTAACTAACATTACTGTTGCTTACTAAACAGTCGTGACCATCTTCTTCCTGTATTTTTGTCAGAAGATAGTGTCCTGCGAGGCACACACCAGAAGGAGCTGCACAATGATTGCATGAAATCATGATGCACAATGTTACATTACTGTAAAGTGTTTTTTATCCAAAATACATTACAAAAACTTTTGCTGGTGTTTTATCACAAACTGGACGGATTACTGACATTTCCACTCATTTCAATGGGGAATGATGATTTGACATACAAGTCCTTGAGAGTGGTCAAGACACCACTGCACATTTTCAAACGTAAGGAGTAAAAGTCGTCAGAAAAAAAATACTCAACTCAACTGTATTTATGGAGCACCTTCAAACAGCCATCGCTGCATACAAAGTGCTATAAATACTCAAGTAAAAGACAGTTACCTGAAAATCGAATTACTGTAAGTATCATACAGCGTTTGTACTTCGTTACTTCCCACCACCCTTTACTTTGGAGCATTGCGCGCGGGCGTTCCAAACAGCCAGGGGGGGCCAAGCGGATGATTGACAGCACTTGGCTGGCTAGCGACCCTCCTTCCCGTCGTCCCAACCTCCTCCTCCTCCCTCTCCCCCTCTTTTCCTCTCCGCTCTGCTCCTCTCTCTCTCTCTCTCTCTCTCTTCATCTCCCCGGCTGCGCGCACACTCTCCACGCCGCCAACAGGGATGCATCGAGGGCGAAGCGCAGCCTGAAAAATGGCCCAGACTCCGCGCGTCTTGTGGATCTATCCTTCCCTTTTCCTGCTCACCTCCTCTGTGGTTTTTCATGTGTTGTCTGCCGTGTGGAGCCTTAAGGAATTATCCGGATAATGAAGGTAGGTGGGTCGGTGGCTGTGCGTGGGCTACTTGACCGGGAGGGTGTGTGTGGGGGACCGGGGTTGTCGTGGCCCTCCAGCCCCATCTGGAGCGCCCACTTGTCGGGTGAGGAACAGTGACGCTTCGCGATTAAGTGCTCCGCTCGGTTATGAATCATGCATAAAGAGCCACAAAAAGAGCTTGGAGATGGGGGGTGGGTGGGGGGTGCGTCACGTTTCCCCGCTTTCCTCTGGATTTTGACATTAAATTTGCATGACGTGACGATAGAAGGCTGATGTGTACGAAAGTGGGCGAACTTGTAGCACTTAACCCCCCCCCCAAACAACCCTGCCATGCAGACGCGTTCATTAAAACGCGCTGAGGGATGATGATGTCTTTTCTTCGGCGGACTCGAGCCATCTAACTCAGTCTGCAAATGAGAGGCAGCAATTGCATTACATTTGTCACAGCCTCTCTCTGTTATTAAATTAACATCGATGTTCGGCCAATACATTTAGTCGCTAACTACTCCTGACCGCTTCTCGGGCTGAAACATGCAAGATGGCTTGTTTACTGGCAAGTTGCAGGAGGAAAAAAAAGTCATCATTCTGTATGAAGGCAGGCGGGGAGATTCATGATGAGCACTTTATTAAGCAACTTATTGACCGGGAGAAGAAATGATGCTGTCAGGCAGTGTCAGTGCTGCATGTGTGATTTGGCCAACCTCGGAAGTTTACAAATTTAGAGGAGAGGAGAAATTAGAGGAAAGAAAGGAGAGCATTTCATAACGAGGGCCAGTACAGGATGTGAGTTGATGCTCTTGTGCTTTTGATCTTACTGTTGAAAAAAGTCCAATATTTAGGATTTGGGATTTTCCTGGAGAAAATGACTACACTGTTAGATTTGAATAAAATTCTATTTTAATATGACCTTAATTGCAGATATGTGTTCTTCAGACTACAAATTAGACAAATTAACGAGACAAAAGCAACGGTGCCTCTGCTGGTCCTTCACTCCATTTTGTGTTAAGGCAAATGTTTACTAAATTGTACACAGTTAACAAAATTATTAATAAGGAAATATATTTGTTGACGATAATTTCATACATTACAGAGTTCATTTGAAATAATTGTAATGATTCGAGGGTACTAAATTTAAACGAATGCAATGTATGTAACATTTTACTCTTCCAAGGAGTGGCCTATAAACGGTTTGAAAATATGCTTGATGCTCAGGTCTCACACCACGAATCGCTTCAAGTTTACACAACAAGCGGGCCACACCTCAGACCTCCAATTTGAGTGTGTTAAGTGCCGTGTATAGGTACAATGCCGAATGTATGTCACAGCCCGGAGGAGCTCTCCCAGGCTCGGGAGGATAGTCGGCGAGTGAGGATGAGGAGAGGCAGTCAGGGAGGAATGTTTAAACAAGTGGAGACAATGCCGAATGCATGTGATGAAATATTCATCGAGGTGAATGCAGACTGAAGGATGATGAATTGAAACTCCTGTTGATATAGATAAACGAGCCGCAGTGTTGGCGGCGTATACGACCGACTCCCACTTTAATTGATGTGAACCCCGACGGACATTTCCAAGATTTCATTCTCTCATCGTGTGGCTTATCCTCGTGTGATCTTGGGTGTCCTGCTGTTTCACACATACTGACTCCAATTTGCACCTCAAGCACCACTTCTGTATGGTAAACACCTTCCCTTCCTGGCCACATCATTCGGTTAAATGAATAAAGTGTCAATCAAAGCTGAACATGGATATCATTGTGATGCAGATTTGTTTTGATATCTCCTCGCTTCTGGATTATGAGATTGCCTAGTTTACGTGTGGTGGAGCACATATAAGGTGACGGATGGATGTGCTATCGCTACGTTGCTTTTACTTTGGATCTTTCTGCTTTTCCATCGAGATTGTTTGACTTCAGAGTGTCTATGCGTATGCAAGCGCGTGCACATGTGATAGATCAGCTACCCACAGGGCCGATGCTGTCATAAAAAACTTACAGTTCCCCATTCAGGACCAATTAAAGAGCAACAAGGCCCTCGGACGGAGCTGATATTGTGAGCTAGAATCATGTTTCAGCGTCAACAAGCTTTGTTTACAACGTGATTTTACACGGAAATTGTCGGCATTTACAAGAGAAACCGTTGTGAGGGTGGACAAGCGGAACAAAGTGCCACAGGGGGAATTGATTACATTGCTTGGAATTGGTGGTAACTGCAGACAGGGGAACATGATCTATAGTGGAAAGGATTTTTTTTTCACAAGTGGCTTTTTAAAGTCTTTGTCAGAAGCACTAAAGAGAGGAAGGGGATTAGGAGTTGCCAGGAGATGATTGTGGACCAGCAGAGGGAGCCCCACACACTCATTCAGTATTGTGCGAACCCTGAGGGCAAACTGATGTAACATTAGGATGGGTGCCCCCAGCTCTGCTCTCTGTGTGTGGCTCCATCTTTTATCATTTTTGCTGTTTAGAGCTTTCTGCGTGCCATTTTTGTCTCCTACTTTTGTGTTTCCAAATACACAGCCCCCTCAATCCTAGGAAAGATATGACTGGGTCTTCCTTTTATGTGCTGCTCATTAGAATATAGCATATAAATAATCAGTGTGGTGAAAGGAATTGCCGGTGCTTTAAATTGGAGGTTTGGTAACCACTAGGGTAGGGTGCTTTGGCCGAAACGTCTATTTATAATGGAAGTATTTCTGAATGCATTCTGTAGTACATTCGCAATGTTTCATTGACAAACCCGCGAAACAAAAACAAAAAGGAAAGATTTTTATTCCAACTAAATGTAATGACTGAATACAATAATAGACGCAGATGTGGATATTTTTTGACTCTCTAAACCAAATAGAAAATGTCCCTGGCCAGAAATGAACACACCAAAAGTACCATTTTAGGGCAGTATTTTTCAGGGGCAGTGTTGCTTTTGAATGCTTTCTGCATGGCAGTTGAACAGTTGGATCGCATCTGTAGCACATATTCGAAGCCTTCATCTTTTACTAGTGCTGTATAGTCCGGAGCAATCCACTCTGGGAGTCAATTTGTGAGTTTGCCTAATGTTGACGTCCTAGTTTTGGTCCTAAGCGAGTCATTTGATTGTGTTTGGCTTGCTTCAAACGAGATCAAATTTACTTGCTAATTTGCTGTTCATAGTTGATGGAAGCCTTCTGCTTTGACACTGTTTCAGCCTTATTTTGATATTTTGCTGTTCCACATTTCACGCTAGCTTAGTGGTTAGCACGGCTTGTCAGTCTTCCCATTTTCTTTTTGCTTATGATGTCACATGATTAGCTATGATTATTCCTTGATCTCCTTTAGTGATAACGATACTTGTCAGGAGCAGGCCCGTAGAGCGTAATTGCTGCCTTAGAGGCAAGGATCAGTGATTTAGAGAGAAGCTCCGGACAATGTTGCGCTATGCTAGCTAGCCAGCCGCAACCGGGGGCATTCCCTGGTAGTTTCCAAGCAGCCGTGAAATCAAGGAGGGTATACGCACATACGGCCGGCAGCTCTTCCAGCTCCGTGGTCAGAAGAGCTCAAAGCCATTTTCGCACTGATTCAGGTACGGCGACAAGCAGGTATTATTGTGTATTGTATATTGACTGATCAGTAGAGTCCAAATCTACAAAGTGTACTGTAGGCCAGATTTGTACCGCATATACAGTGCACCCCGAGTAAGCACAATCGACATGATCTTTTTTTCATTCCATTGGTCTTGGGTGGAGGTGCTCAAGGGAGGTGGAGGCGGGTCATGGCTGTATTGCTTTGTAAGGTTAATATGAGCAGTTTATTGCAGAGACAAGCATATGTAAAACATGCCCTCTGCTGACACACGAGCAAGCATGCACGCGCGCACACACACACACGTACACACCATCCTAATGATTCACACAAGATCCTGACTGTGGTATAATGTAGGGTCAAAGGTCTCCTCCGCTTTAATTGCTTTAATCTATAAGGGTTGCTTGCAGTTATCGGCAGAGGCATACCTCACTGTGAATGTGCCTTTGTGCGCCGGCGATGGTGGCGCTCCCGTGTAACAACCGTGACCTTGAACAGAAGAGGCTATAGATCGCTGTTGTCATCAGAGAGCAGTAAAGTAAAAAGAAGGAAAAAAAGCACAAGCAACCACCTGATTTTTTCCCCTTATCTCTAATCTCCTTCTGTCATATGTGCCCTACTTTGCTTTATCTCTTTCTTGGATTGTTTTCCCTTCGGTTCTTAATTCAGCTCTTTCTCATTCAAGCACCCTTTCCCCGCCTCCCTCCCTCAGTAACACAAAGATCACAGGATCTCCCTGCACTTGGAACAAGGTGGGGCCGCGTACGTGTAATACATCGGGACACTGAGATTGGTGCCCGTGCATTGTGCATGCACGCCCACAGACACTCATTTCATCCTAATGTATGGCTAGGGGGCAGTTTGGTGGTCTTGGTCCAGAGAATAATGTCAAGTATTCCTGCGGCTAGCTGATAGATGAGGCTATAAATACAGCATAGTGACAGGGAATGATTCTGGTGCGAAGGCAAGGAGCACATACTGTGTTTCTGCGCTTGGGTATGTGTGTGTGTGTCTGCGGGTGAGCTATTATCAATGAAGAGCAAAGGAAAAAAGCAAATCCACAGGAGTGAGTTGAAACAAGAGACAAAGAGGAAGGCGTAAGCCCAGGGAAGCTTTGTCTTGTTTCAATAAATAAACCACCCTACTCAGCCTCTATTATTTGAAGCATTTCTTATTTTCTGCAGGGAGCGGAATACTCGTCACATTGATCTTTGCTCTTTTTTGTCTTTTAACTCGATGGCTCTTTCGTCAGATTCTCGCCGAGAGTGAAATGACAAATACTCTCAGTGCGTTTGTACCGTAGCCTCAATAGGAATGTAACGCAAGAGGCTGGGTAGATTATCTTCGCACAATGAGCGACGTCTTACAAGCGCCATTGCATCAGGCCGTATCATCATCGCTTAACACATTATACGCACAACTCTTTCCATTCTTTGCTCCAATTAGGAGATATTCATTCACCATACAATAAATAAGGCTGACATATTAAGCAAGTGCACAGCCAAAAGAGTATGGACCGAATGGACATTTCACCTATAGTACACAACCGTCCCCCCAAAAAAAGTTAGTCTGCAGCCCTGGCTGGTGTAATGACGCTTTAGGCAACGGATAATGACGACAAACTCAACAGCAACACATGTATGTCATGATTCGGTTTGGGACCAACAGGTGCCACTGCAGGGCTCTCCCTGAGCTGCACACCTGTTGGTCATTTGGCAATTAGTGCTTTAAAAGGACTCCCACCCCGAGCATTCAGTGTCGGGTCATTGTAGCTTTTGCTACTGTCATGATTGTTTGTTGCTGTTGTTTGCTACTGTCATGTTTGTTTGTTTGCTGCCATCAGGTTTGTTTTGGTCAAGGTTCTGTTTTAGCTTCAGTTGTGATTTTTGTTTGATACTTTGGACTTTGTTTTGGACTTAGTTTTCTGTGTTTTATTAAATACAATTCGTCAAGTACACCCTGCTCCTTCCTCCTGCCTGCTCCTTGGGGTCCACCACCACCACGCAACGTGACAGAATGACCCGACCACCTGGATCCCGCAGGTACAAAGGACTGGTCCCTATTCCACCATGTGCCTGGCGGAGCACGTCTGCGGCCGACACCCTTTTCCCCTTCCGGCAGTGCTGGTGATGCAGCTGTCCTGTTTTCGTCTCGTCAAGCGCGCTTCACGGTGGGCCGAGCCCGTCCGCGTCCACGTTGAGCCGAGGCTCGCCACGTGTCTGTTTGAGCTGAGTCACATTCACGCCGACGACGAGCCGTGCCACGCCTACGCCCACGCCAGGACGAGCCCCTGTTCACGTCCGGCTGTCCCATGTCCCCGCTACGCCGTGCTCCGTCCACGTCAGGCCAAGCCCAGCCAAAAGGTCGCCGTCGCTTTTGTTCCTGTTCTCCGGCGAGGCGAAGGTCGCCGCCGCTTTAGTTCCCGCTCGGCGAGGCAAGGGTTGCCGCCGCCGCTCCTGTTCACCGGCGAGGCAAGGGTTGCCGTCGCTTTTGTTCCTGTTACCTGGCGAGGCGAAGGTCGCCGTCGCTTTTGTTCCTGTTACCCGGCGAGGCGAAGGTCGCCGTCGCTTTGTTCCTGTTCTTCGGCGAGGCAAGGGTTGCCATCGCTTTTAGTTCCGTTCCTCGGCGAGGCAGCCTTTTGGACAACTTTGGGACGTCTGGGATCCGTCCCTTGAGGGAGGGGTACTGTCATGATTCGGTTTGGGACCAACAGGTGCCACTGCAGGGCTCTCCCTGAGCTGCACACCTGTTGGTCATTTGGCAATTAGTGCTTTAAAAGGACTCCCACCCCGAGCATTCAGTGTCGGGTCATTGTAGCTTTTTGCCACTGTCATGTTTGTTTGCTGCTGTCAGGTTTGTTTCAATCATGTTTCTGCTATTGAGTTTTTATCTTCAGTCATGTGTTTTGTTTGATACTTTGTTTTGGACTTAGTTTTCTGTTTTATTAAATACAATTCGTCAAGTTCACCCTGCTCCTCTCTCCTGCCTGCTCTTTGGGGTCCACCACCACCTTGCAACGTGACAATGTAGACACGCAATATAACAATGCTCGTTTGCATATATTATTTATCCTCTGCGAAAAATGACTAATATTGCAACTTAGTAGTGAAACGTTTCTTTGTTTGTGTCTGGAGGGCTAGATTACATCACAGCACAATGGTCAAGACCGGCACACCTCAGGAGCAGAAAGAGCTGGAACAGATTATTATTATTTCCATTCATCCCAGTGGCGAAAGATGATTTGTGATATAAGTGTTTCCAGTGATGAGCATGGTCAAGAGTCAAACTCAAGTCAAGGCACCATTGTAGTATATGAGAATTAAGCAAATATTTTTAAACTTGCATGTAGCCGGTTTCAATGTACAAGCAGTATAATCTCTGCTAAAACCAGATTTGACTGTCGGTCACATTTTCAGTCACTCACATCTAAAAGTCCACTTCACGCATGATCATACGAACAGGCCGCAACAAAGCCTTGGGACTAAAGTCCTTTGGATGTTTGGCAGCGACAGATATTGCCATTGTGGGTGTGCGTGCGTGTGTATGTGCATGACGAGTAACAACCTGTCTGCCATGTGATCTCCTATCCGTGTCAACTGCTAAGGCCCACTGCTCTAATTTCCCCTCCTGTGGCCAACCACTGTGTGACAGAAGTGTGAGTCCACAGGCTATCAGGACTCCGCTCTCATAAGGAGAAACGGCTTACGCTGTAAAAGGTCAAGAAGAAATCCCGAAACCTCGCCACAGAACCCGAGCATGGCGACGTTTCAGCTAGCAACACATTGCGTAGTCACCAAAGCTGTTTCATTTGTCGGCGCCAGTGAACAGTCATTTGTTTAATTACTTCATTTCGTCTGCATAATGAATGCCGGGACCGTCAAATTGCGCGTCGTGTTGATAGTTCGGACTGTTGTGTTTGTGAATCCTCAAGGTCCCCATTCTGCAAGTGTGTGTGGATTGTGTGTAAATGAAGGCATGCGCTCACACGTGTGTGTGTGTGTGTTGCTCTCCGACCTTGATGAGATGTCGGCATCACTTATTAAAAAGAAACAAGTGCCTGGGTCTGACTGGGTGTCACAGTTCAACACAGCAAGCATTCAACCAACAGACAACCCCCCCTCACACGCACACACACTCGATAGCGTCTTCAAGTGACAAACTAAAGCAGTGCTGTTGACATCCTCTGTCAGAATAGCGTTGTTTTTTCCTGTGTGGGTTTGTGTTATGTTAGTGTTGTCAGTGTACAGTATGCGTATGAAAAAGCAGCAAATACATTATCCAGAGGCAAGAAAGCTTGACAATGTAGTCAGGGTAATGTTACTAGGGCGATGCTGGGAAGCAGAAGTACTGATCACAGCGCACCGGGGGCATACAGTATGCAACGTGGCGTTTGGGGGTTGGAATATGTTGTGATGTGATAATCAGCAGTACCGTCCTCTATTATAGTCTTTCTTGGACATTTCAGCTCGGAAATAGCTTCTCTGATATTCAAGTGTCATTTCAAAGGAAAGAGTACGTTGGAGTTATTTGTAGAATTCTGCACCATCGACTTTGTTGCGGCTGCCGAGCTTTTCATCAAGGCCGCCGAGAGCATCGGCATCAATACGCCACACGGCGTCTTTGAACAAAGGCAGTGTTGTAATTGTCGCTTTTTATCCACATGAAATGTATTATGACTTAATTGGGGGAAGGCGAATTTGAATCATTGCTCCGTCTTACACTAATGTGAAAATAAGCATACCGTTTTTTCAAACTGCAAAGGGGTTGCGTGAGATTCCTGCTTTTTAGTTGGTTTTGGTGGTTTTGACAAATCATGTAGTCGGCGATATCCCTCATCACAGTCGAGCCGCTCCTAGGCGTGCCTCTAGTTGGCTGCAGGCTGCAAGTACGAGCTGCAGGTGATCGTTTTTGTTATGATCAGCTATAAAAGTAATTGATTGACATTTGCCGACCACATATTGCCGATTGGTCCGAGCACCCAAAAAAAAAAATCAAGCACAAAATGTCTTCAAGTGCACCAGCAATAGTGGCTCTCCTTTCCCACATGCAAGGGCATCACTCTATGTAAGTAGACTGTAGAAACCTATCAAAAACTTTTGAAAAAAAATGCAATATGGCAGGGACACAAATGATGACTAGCGGTGGAACGCTGTGCTCAAAAGCTTTTTCAAAATTGGCAACAACTTTGTAAAAGTTGAAATGCGTGCCCCCCCCCCAGCTTTACAAAGCTCAACCTTAATCTTGCTGCAATCCTTGCTGGCTCGCATGTGGAAGACCAGTTATGAAACAATCATGGAAAGTCATAAGCACAACACACACACACACACACACACACACACACACACACACGCATACGCAATCTCCATTAAAGTGACATGACCAGGGGATGAGCACGGCGAGAGATAACTAGAAGAAAAACGAGTGCAGAGCCTCCGGTGGGTTGTGGATGAGTGGAGAGAGGACTGATGAGAAGACAGCAGTGAGTGGAGCGCTCCTGCTGCGGGGCCGCCTTACTCGGAAAGTTCATAGCTCAACTGCTTGCACTCCTCAGTCGTGCTCTCTGACGGCCCGTGTGTTGCCCTGACAACAACTTCCCGCCCTCTCTGGGCTCAACGATCAGACGAGGGGAAGCACGTTGAAGTCTCTGACTGAGTGGACAACAAGGACTCAGATGTCACGTCTACTGTTTGGGTTGGCTCCTCGCGCAACGTGGACAAAGTAGTGGCTTGTTTCCCGTAGTCAGTTGTTTGTACTCAATTAAAAGCGACCCAATTAACTATGTATGAAGTTATGTATTGCGCTTCGCATCCCTGTGGTGGTCTTTTTGCATCATCTAAATGTGTGCACGCGCAAGTGCATAAGCATCTTGGTCTCTTTGTGAGCCAGCCGGGCTATTGGCATCGCTGCTTGAGGCTTGGCAGGGGCTGCTCAGCTCCATATGCGGATGCCCACAAGAGAGAGCGAGACAGACAGAGAGAGGCACTCATGAAAGAAATGACAGGAATCATCAATAGACACACAAGGACTGATTGAAATAATGATTTGTTCGGCAAAACTAGTCTGTAATAAGTTGAGCATTTTGTAAAGAAATGCGATTTTCCAACTCAAGGTGAGGAACAGAATCGCTGCCTGAGTACAGTTCAGCTTTAGCTACACTTTTACGCCAAGCAAGGTGGCTTTATTCAGATGATGCAATTCATACCAAAGCTAACTCAATGTGCTTCACGAATACTCGGAAAAAGAAGCCTATTCCAGATGTCATCGGACTCACAAGAACACTTAGGTACAATTTTAGAGTATTCCATTCGCCTGCCATACCTGTACAGTACATGTTTTTTGGAATGTGAGAGGAAACGGGAGTACCCGCAGAAAACCCGTGCAGGCACGGGGGGAACATGCAAACTGCACAGAGGAAGGCCAAACCTTCGGCGGCCAACAGGCCGCCATAATTTAATCAACGTATATTTTTGCATCACGTATAGCAACGAGATCGTTACAACATTTAAAAGTTATTTGATCGATAAACGTCGTCAACGTGTTCTTGCCTCCACGCGGCAGACATGCAAAACAGAGAAAAATAGGAGCTATAACAATAGTCACCGAAGGCTTGGACCTAGATGAAAATCTTTTTAGGAGCCACAAGCAGGGGATTCTGGGACGTTTTTGTGCCGGGAGAGGTAAATTTTCTCGAAAACATTTCGGGCTTGTGTAAGTAAGGGACTGAATGGAAAAAGCAAGGCTGCAGAATCGTCAACAACTTACAGAAAGCGTCGTCCTTCTGCTTGTATGCCACGATACCTTATATGCTCAGCAGGTATGTGGACACTATGTGTGTGAGGGAGATAAGGAGAAGACTTACATTGGGCGGTTCACCTCAAAAGTACCGGAGAAGCCAAGCCATCAGATTTGCAAGGCGCTCTCCGCAGCTGCTATGTGATGTCATATTTCGATTCTCATCAAAGTGGAAATTGCGCGTGATTGTCAAGAGGCATAGACTGCTCATCAGACTGAATATGAGTCTGTCTTAGACACACACACACATGCACACGCACATTAATGCCATTTAAGTCCCAGGAGGAGAGAGAATGGCAAGAAGGGAGAGAATCATGCCGAGGCAAATATAGACACGGACGCTTGCTGATGTTTGCTTACGGAAGAGCTGCACTCTCTCTCTCTAATTCATCAGTTCCACGTGCAATCAATGTAAGAGCTCGGTCATGAATGCTATCACCGTGAGGCTTGTGATTTTAAAATGTTTGTTCAAGGTAATAGCTTTGCTCTGTTAAGGTTGCGGCAGCAAATTTTGATTTCAACGTTTTCGACAAATGTTTCATGCGCTGATGATTAATAATAAGTGTGGATCAAATGCTTGCATTGGCCAACAGCATCCACGCAATGGCGCGATGCTGCGTCAGCACAGTCAGGAAGGGATCTACAGCGCTACATAATTGATAAGTGCGCCCATTGATTATAAGGGATAAGTGGTATTGACCAGAGGTGTGAAGAGAAGAAGAAAAACGTGTTGAGGTGCATCTTAATGCATGTAGCTGTTTGCCCAAAAGATTTTGAAACGGGTTCAGGAAATGTAAACCCTGTGGAGGGGATCAGGCCGCAAGGTCGTTTTCCTCTTGTGAGGTACAAAACAAGAACTGGTGGGCAGGGCGATATGGCCTTAAAATAAAATGATTGACTTTTTTTCCCCCCGCCCTAAAATCCGATGCTAATCGATGTTTTGCTTCCTCAGCTTTATGTCATCTTGGATAAAGGGGTGGAAAACTATTTCCACATATAGTGTCTATTTTTTTTTTTTTTAACTCAAGTGCAGATAGGATCAGGTATGCATCGGGTGAGGCCATGTTGACCATTTTTGCAACAGTATCATAAAATTAGTGTGTGTCCGAAGGCATAACATAACAGATTAAATGTGCACAGATCACCTATTACAACAAGCATGGCCACTCGTTGTAGAAATGCAGGACTAAAAAGGCAGTAGGTGTATTTGCTCCATGATTAGCGTCATTGTGTGATTCTATAGCGGCCTTTGATATCACGTATAATCATGTGATTATGACATTCCCTTTCTTTCTGTGCCACTTGATGGAGGGAGGCGGTCGACACTAAATGCTCTTAATATGTGCGTGAGGCTGGAGGTTTCACATGCCCTTTCGCTGCTCAGCACCTCTCCCTCTCTGTTCCTTTGTCACTGCGCTTATTTCAGCCCACTTTCATGCGACGCACACACCGGGCACTCTCTCGGCACATATGAGCTTGGAAACAGGCTGATATACCCTGTGTAGAAAATGTGATTACGTTATGTCTTTTTGGAAGTGATGGAGATGTTGTATAGATGTGCCAAATTGGTAATTGGAAGATCTCCCTGAAGTGAGTGAACAGACAAGAAAATGCTGGGGCGTTTTCCCAACGAACTGACTGGCTAACTGTGGATTTTGAGCAGGTTGGGTTGGTTATTTTGACCAAGCAGATTGGGTTGAAGATTGAATTTGGGCATGTAACCGGTCACCATTTTGGACAGTTTTCCTGAACTTGAAGTCAAATGTAATTTAATAATCTTCCAAAACGGCTCAGTGGGTCACAGCGCTGACTCAACGACCCTTAACGTTGTTTGAAAAGAAAATTGTGACTTTTTATGCAAATTCCCAGCCACTGCTGGTCTGAAACCTTGATTAAAAATGGGCGTGTTACGTTAGCAAGGACATCCAGTGTAAAAATATATTACGCGAGGGTCTTGCTCTGACAGGGGAAAGTTGTTTCTAAGAACATTTTGCGACTAAAGTAGGCATTATTTGTCAACTACAGCTCGGCTAATAACCTCATAATTAATTTTTGGGTCACTTCAACTCATCAGTATGGCAAGTTTTTTTTTTTTTTTAACCTTTACTATGTCTAAATCTTGACCCAATGTTCTGGTTCAAATCTTTAACCCAAAATATGCTGGGGATAAATAACAGCATTGGCTTACTCCCTTTTTGACCCAGCGCCGGGTTAGCTACTTCGCTCCATTTGGTGTTACTTTAACAAACCAGCAGCTTCAACAGTGTACAGTGTCCTATAAAAAAAAAAAATCTTCACTCGATTGTGGCCATACTGTAATCTGCATAACAGAGAAGCTTGACGTGATGGCAGTTGAGTGGCAAGAAGAAACAGAGAAGCATATGTCTCTGCATATGGATGCTGATTAAATATTGATGATCAGCGGCATTGAAGCCTTAATTAGGACCTGAGCAGGAGATGTGCAGCCACACGCGTTCAATGAATCACCACCCGCACACACAAGTTAAGAAGATTTCACGATACCTCCTGATGGTCAAGCCGCTGCCTTCTTCTCATCGCTTGTCATGATCACCTTCCTGCATCTTTCCTCCGCTTCCTGCTGGGCCGCGGGGGGTGCTGGAGGGGCACACAGAGACGAATAACCATCCGCGCTCACACTCACTCCTAGGGACAATTTGGAGTGTTCAATCAGTCTGCCGTGCATGTTTTTGGAATGTGGGAGGAAACCGGAGTACGGAGCTGGAATTGAACCCGGTACCTCTACACTGTGAGGTCGACGCTCTAACCACTGGGCCACCAAGCCGCCCACCCTGCGAAATTCAGTCTTTGAAAAATCTCTGTCAGAAACTCGGCTGTGACTTGAAACTCGGCAACCCGTCTTCAAATGTGAGCAAATGTGAGATGATAGTTTTCCAAGGGTCCGTTCCAAATCTTCTCAGACTTTTAGCTAGCTTAACACAGATTCAGGACGAGTTCGACTCTTGATGATTGGGAGCAAAAACAAAGATTTTGTCCAGTATATGAGTAGGACCTCCACAGTGGAGAGTGCTAGCCAAAGAGACAAAAAAAAAAAAAGACGTGAAAACCTCCACCACTCAATAATTCTTCTTTGTTGACGATGACAGTCAAACGACTCCGCATGTCAACGAAAAGAACACCATTGAGATGAACTAGAACCGAGCCAGGCCTTCTTTCTCTCAAGTCCAATAACAGTAACCTCAAATGTGTTTTTCTGGATGAACGCTCAAAAAGAAAAAAAAGAAAAAAAAAACATCCCGCGGACACACTTCCAACATGTTGTCGAACGTCTGTCGAGAAGCTCTGCAAGCTGCTAAGGTCGTCGTGTGCGTCACGAAAACCCCTTTGACTCCTTCTAAATTACAAAGTTATTGCAGCCGCGTTCCACTCCTCGCGGTTGATCTTGGAAAAGAGCATCATCACTTCAACGTTTCAACTCAAAACTCTTGGCATCCCGGGCCGCTTTCAGTCTGGCTGAGTGACTTTCGGTCCCCCCCGTTAAAAAACCACCGGCAGCTGCGAGGCCCACCGCGCTGAACGCAACATTGGAGTTGGACAAAAGCTCCACCTCAGCTGTTTCCCAGCACAACAAAAGCCTTCCAGACGCACAAAAACTCACCCATGAAGGACTGATCTGGTGCATTCAAGGCAGACCCCCCACTCCCCTCCCTTGAGTGTATAAACAAACACCTTGAAAGAAGGGCTTCACATGTTTGTTTTCTCTTTTGCAGTGACGTTGCTGGACTCCATGTCAGCCTTGGCCGACCTGGGCTGGGAGGCTTATCCTAATGAGGGGGTGAGTATGCGCAGCACACATCACACGCTCACACAAACAAACATCGGCCTTTCTTCGTGCCGCCACCACATGTATAAGTTATGCGCGTCATGTTTTATTTTAAGGGAAGGGAAGGCGGGACTTAGCAGCAGCCGCAGTGCAGTGTGCTTGAAAAGAGAGAGAGAGAGAGAGAGCGAGTGAGTTCTTGAGCTCTTCTTGCTAAATCAGGAGTCTTCAGGGGGAATTTACAAATTATTTCCGCCGCACTGAAAACTGTGCTGTGACGCTGTAGCCTCCATTTATTTCGGGCTGCTTTTTTTTTGGGGGGGGGGGGGCAAGAGTAAAGGGGTTGGCGGGAGGGGTAAATATTATTATGTAAGATGAAATGTAGACGCCTGTGATGATTGCACGCATATATTGTGGATTGGCGTGCATGTAAGGGTTGCGTAACCCGCCTTTTGCAGGTAAAGCGAGAGGAACATGTAGCGAGGACCAACGTGCTAGAAATATGAGCGACTTTGTACAAGCAGAGGAGCCGTTGACTGGCACTGATTAGATTCGACTCGATTCCAACTTCCGCGTGGCCATTCGGCGCGGGGGGGCTTGAATTGCGGGACGCCGCACACGGGTTCCGTGGTTTGCGAGCGGCAAAGAGGCAGCAGCCGAAGCGAACGGGGCTTAGCGGGCTTGTTTTCTCGAGCAATCGAGGGTATCGGGTTCATGCGCTCGAAAACGCATTGATTGCGCGGCCATCTTGTTTATGTTTGTGGATGTTTTCTTTCAGCGAGGTTCTCATAGACGAGCGTAATGTCTTCCATCTGTGACTCGTTATGGACAAGTCGGCGCACACGGGTTTTCTTGTCGTGAAAATGTGATTCGGTTGACGTGGGCTTCCTGAAAAAGCACATTTGTTCTCATTTTACAATTACAAATTTACCGACTGCAGAGTGAAATGCATCTTTTTTTTTTTTTGCATCTATCTTTTTATCTCGCGTTCAAGCAAGGATTGCACATCACTCCCTTGAGTGTATACAGAGAGGAAATTACACAAGTGGATGAAAGTGGTCGACTTTGTTGCTTTCACGAGAGATGTTCCTTTCTACTCTTACACAAACAAACTTGTTGCTGCTTGTTTATTTTGCCTTTATTTTAGTTTCATAGAGTTTTCAGTTGTGTTCTTCAAACGGATGTCTCGCTAATTTACTGCAGTCAGCTATGGTTTAGTACAAATGGTGTTTTTTTTTCCAGAAAGAGGACCATCTGGTTGAAGGCAATCTGTGCCTGTGGAGGTAACACAAACAAACGTGGAGTCAAATATGAGCCCGCTGAACTAAAAAGAATGCACTTTGGATTTCAAATCAATATTGCAACCGCACGTGAAATCAAGGCAAACGGTTTTTGTGACTCGCAGTCATCATGATTGAGTCTCGTCGAGGTTTCAGAATAATATATGTAATAGAAATGGTTTCCTTTACCCTGGTACTCGCTGTTTGGCATCCGCAAATTCACCCAGTCGCTGATTTTGTTTTTACTCTTTTTTTCTTTTTCTTTTTTTATTTCAGTTTTCATTTTTTTTTTTTTAGGTATTTTCCTCTTATTTTTCCTCTATTTTTCATGGAAAATATATGCGGAATGTTGGAAACTTTAACATTTGAAGGGGGAATCAAGCCCCAAATTTTCTTTCCAAGAATAAATTCTATGCAGCCACACTAGTCTAAACACGATATTCTGACTAATATTGCGTTTGTGGAATACGAATCCAGCAGCATGTCTATGTCTTGTGACCTGTTGTAACTGTCATATGCTTGTGCAGGAGTTTTTTTTTTGCCTAACTCAAATTATCCTCAAAATGAGGATAGTTCGAGCGTGGTTTTTTTTCTCCCCCTCTCCCTCCCTCGTGGTTTCTTTCTGACTTCCGGGTTGAGTGAACGCTGGCGCGTTTGGCTGCCGCTGCTCAACCCGTATTGTTTTGTATTGTTTTGTGTTTTTTGTTATTGTAAAGTGTCCTTGGGTGTCTTGAAAGGCGCTTATAAATAAAATGTATTATTATTATTATTATTATTTTTATCCATCGGGATGGGAAAATGGATGGATGGATGGAGTTGCTCAGGGCTGAGGTTAAGGACCATTGCAAATGTTACATGACCAAAGTCAAAAAACAGATGAGGCGTGATTGGTCCTTACCTCAGCCCTGAGCAACTGTGATGTCATTTTCGGTCGACGGCAAGCAACAAAATGGCCGCCCCCTGAGATTCACGCTGCCACATTTTCCTGCCATTTACCAATCCGGACTTTCTTCTGCAGTTTTGAATTCAGCAATTCTCTTTGGGGTTTTTCAAATCCATTCAAAAATTGCAAGTCTATCTGCGTCTCGATATATTAGCGACTTGTTTGGGTCACTACTCAGCGAATGTCAAAATAGGAGAAGTAAGTGGCCGGAGAACAGAGGGAAAATGGTGCGGTTGCAAGAAAGTCTTGTGTTTCCTATAATGGGTCTTATCGAGTTGACCTTTGCGCTTTTAAAACCTTGAGATTGGTTTCAGCTCGAGCCAATCCCGACCAATCTGAGACCACTGTCTACACGAATTAGTCCAAAAACCACACTTGACCCCCGCAGGTCAAATTTAATCCAGGCCGTGCGGGGCCGGACGTGGCCGAGACGGAGCGGAGCGACCCATTTCTGTCACTGAGCAACCGGGGGTGGGAGGGTGGGGGGTGGGGTGCTCGTCGTGAGGGACACAAAACAGATATGTCATAATGATGTTTGAAAATGAGAGGCCCCATAACATCTCTCCACTGCCGCAGGCTCTTCACCCCTCTCTAATTTGGGATCCCTAAACTAAGCCAGAGCTTTTTCCAAACTTTGGGAGCCAATTATGTGCTGCTAGGTGTACACATCAGATGATTGCAGCAGCAGGGATATTATGGGAAGCCAGTGAATGGTTGAACTTCGACCCTGATCTGACGTCTCTGCTTCACTTCAAAGAAATCAAGAGAGCTCTGCGCTGATTGGCTGCGTTGACCGAGGGCTCAGGGGGAAGGGAGCGGGCTCTTTTTTTGTCCAACCCGAAATGTCAATTAGCATCGAGGCTGAACCCGTGTTTCAACTCTGTGTGGGTGCAAATGTGTTGACTACCGAGCGAGCATATTATAGATTGCGATTTTTTTTCATTATGGTTGTTGTCATTATTTCGTTTCAACTTCATGTCCTTTGAATTCAGTTTATATGAACATTTTTAGGTTTGTTAGCTTGGATTCGTTTTAGTGTTGGTTTGAGCTTTTCTGGTGTTGAATGCACGATAAAAAGTCACAATAAGTATGATGTCATTCAAGAAAACGACGATCACCAAACGACTGTTTGACCGTCCTAGTAATACAGAAATAAATCCGTTGAAATAATTGCGGAAAGCCCCTCAATTAAATGAACTGAAAAAGACAAAAACACCGGACATTTTTGTTCGAATTCTAGTCTGTGTTAATATTATAAACCTCAAATGTACTTTCAATTCGGTTTCATTTCTTGAAAAGCACTCTCATTTTTATTTCGTCTCATGTGCAAAAAAATCTTTTTCAATTTCAGTTTAACTGATCTCGCTAACGTGGGGACTTGGCGACAACTTCCAAATGATCCAAATATTTTCCCAGCCATGCACGTTTTTTTTTTTTAAACTCTCTTTCTCACAAGTGGCATAATAGCGATGCAGTTGAGAAGGAGCGCAGGTTGTTTTCGTGTCCATAAACACACCTGTGCTCCGCGGCAAGTAAAAAGTGATGACGAACAGACGCGTCCGACTGGGGAAATAAGTTGCTCGCTCGCAAGTGGCAGTAATCCAGCCACTCCAAACTCTGCCTACAAAGAAATAAACACAGACATTATAAAGCCCTCTTTATCCCTCAACGACTATTCCCATAAATGCTTTAATCACTACTCCCGCGGGAGTGTTGTGTGCACGTATGCGTGTGTGTGTGTCCATCTTGTGATGTCCGACTGGTCTCAGTGCTGCACAGATGGGTCTATTTAGCTGCCAAGCGCGCCTGTAATTTACCAACATTTATCCCCCCCCCCACCACCACCACCCACCCCTCCCCCTCCCACCAGTCTCTAGTTTTGCACTTCTAATTGGATAGAGTGCCGATGATCAGGAGGACTCGCTGGCATTTTCGGCGCTACGTTGTCTTTCAGGAATCCAGTCCGAGAAATGGTCGAAACTTTCACTCATTTTTCAGTTGGCCGCTCTATCTTCAGCAACCCCCCCCAAACACACATGGTCTCATCTCTTTGCCTCTGTTCCCCCTCCCCCAACCCCCCCGCTTGAAGTTGGGAGAGGGTCCAGGGAAAAACTGGTTGTGCTCCAATTCATACACACGAGACGTCTCAGTGGAGATGAAAAGCAGCTGAGAGCGAGCAAGTCGGCGTGAGAACGCGCGTCTTGATCTGTTTTTGGTGCTCAAGGTGACTGGCGTTAAGGACTTTATTGCCGCCTTGTCGAAACGTCACATCACATTAACTTCCAGAAGCTGGAAAGTTCCGTTTTGCGCCTTTGAGGTTTTTACCGGAATGGCTGTTCTCTTATTGGCCCTCGCCTGGTTGTGTCTTTCCTGCACGCAACCATCGAATTCCCTCTAGATTGATGCGCAATACGTCATGACAGGTGGACATGCTGACTGTCTGTCTCCGACAATAAAGTGGGATTTTATAAGTGAGCACACCACTGGGAAGGCTTAAAAAGGGCTGTTTTTCCAATTTGTTGTCCGTTTTTCTCTTCTGTGCCTTTCATACACACACAGTTTCATCACATTTTTTATGACAAGAACTTAGTAGAATTTCACACGAATAGTATTTTGTGAGAAGAAATAATTCACAGAAAAGGGGCAAATTTTGGGGAATATTTTTATTTACCGTATTTTCACGACCATTCGGGGCACCGTGTTGTAGGGCGCAGTCTCAATAACGGGTGCTATTTCTGTATTTTACACATACACAAAACGCACTGTATTATTGGGCGCAGCCAGGCGTGGTAAAACATACGCCAGTTTAAACATGTTGTACAGACGCTCCCCAGGTTACGAACGAGTTACGTTCCGGACGATTGTTCATAAGGTGAATTCGTTCGTAAGTTGCTTCAGTGCTATATTTTGTCTGGAATGTATGTTTAAGACTTATATTGACATCCATATAACGGGGAGATAGCTTTTCGTCACGTTCTTCAGGGCTCGAGGGTTAGCTGCCCGCTAAACTAGCAGCGGCTTCAACGGGGGAGAGTAGACGACCGGTCGTCGACCGGCGCGCCGGACGCCTCCCGCCCGTTCCACCGTCACACGCCGCCCCACGCCTCTCCCCGCGGCCGCCTTGACGTCGCCTCCGCCGTCCTCCTCCGCCCCGTTTGGCACTCGGAAAAAGGCGCGCAATACAAAATCTAACTTGTTGTTTTTTTTTTTGACAGACCCGTGAAAATGTTCGTATGTACCGTTTGTTTGTAACTCGGATGTTCGTAACTCGGGGAGTGTCTGTATTCATTTTCCGGGGTTCTTAGAAACCAAAACCGAAGTTGTTTGCAATAATGCACAAACTCACACTATATACAGGTACTGGCACCTGCCTTTCGCGTCCACTTACACGCCCACCCTTCACTGATTGGCGGGCTGCTTTCCCGCATGCCTGGCCTCACTCGCGGCCACTTACACGCCCACCCTTCACTGATTGGCGGGCTGCTTTCCCGCATGTCTGGCCTCACTCGCGGCCACTTACACGGCCACTTACACGCCCACCCTTCACTGATTGGCGGGCTGCTTTCCCGCATGCCTGGCCTCACTCGCGGCCACTTACACGCCCACCCTTCACTGATTGGCGGGCTGCTTTCCCGCATGCCTGTTCACGCTCACTTCCGCCTTTTCTCTATATAAACAGCGTGTGTCGGCTCTCAGTCAGGATTTGGAACTCGGCTCATACACTAGACGCTCCGCATTATAAAGCGTCCTGTCCATTTTGGAGAAAATTTAAGACTTTTAATGGCGCCTTATGGTCGTGAAAATACGGTACATTTAAAAAAAAAAAACTTGAAACAGCTTAGTCTTAATTTGTCGTGGCATACATGTGGCAGTTCCAAGAATTCCGCAGGGATTTATGACTAAAACTAATGAATGACAGAAGTCGACACTCTTAAAACAAATGGGCCAAAAACAAAACAATTGTGGTGAAAAATCAGACCGACCTGCTACTTGTCAATTTGACTCAACTTTCTGGTTTGTTAGGTTGTGTCAAATTGACCCAAGTAACAGGTTGGTCTGATTTTTTTTTTTTTTTTTTTACCAGATTATTGTTTTTATTACTACTATTTTTATTGACCAAGCAGTTTTAAGACTGTATGTTTATATACAGTCTGTCATCATAATTATTTAGTATGACTTCATATCAATAGTATATACACTTATATATCCTACAATCATCATCATTGCTTTACCAATACAAAAATTTGCCAAAAATATTTGTAAAAATAACTAAATAACTAAATAAATAAATAACCCTAGAAAACTTATGAGGTGCTGGAATAAATGTTATGAAAATAACAAAACTACAACTGCCTTACCGCTGTTTTAAAATTGTGGCAACATAGAATTATAAGTACCGGTATTCAAAATAAAAACCCGAATTTCCTCCATGTTTATTAGTTCACTGCACCCTTCGGTGCGTGTCACACTGCTGGAACTTCTCTTGCGGGACACTTTAGCCTCCAATTCAATGTTCAAGATTTGTATGCTTTTCGACCACATTCACGGGACACCGCAATCCGCGTTTGGACGGTTGCTAGGTGATACATCATCATCACTGTGGAGGAGCTTGAGGATCAATGTGACGACAGGAGTGCAGAACAAATATGGGCGTTCTCCTCACGCCCCGCAAACGTTTCTTCCGCCGTGTGTGCGCGGGGTTTTTTTTTTCGTGTGCGTCTCGGAGTGTTCGCGCGCCCAGTTGGTTTCCCCTTCAATGGATCAGATATCTTTAAACACTCAAACCGCATTGGTTTATTTTTCTTGTCTTTAAGGAATTGAAATGTTCACTCAGTGCCGACTGTACGTTTGTGTGTGTGTGTGTGTGTGTGTGTGTGTGTGTGTGTGTGTGTGTGTGTGTGTGTGTGCGCGCGTGCGTGGAGATAGAAATGTTTTCCTGCTCATGCGAGAAGTGGTCTCAATTACTGCCTTACTCGCAAGTGGAAACAGATGGCAGCAAATGATGGGAGACAAAGTTGCTCTGTCTTACACACACACACACACACACACACACACACACACACACACACACACACACACACACACACACACACACACACACACACACACAAAGACAGTCCTCGAGTCTTCTTGACGCAGCTCATCATTCATACTCAGCCAGACTTCAAAACAGAACCTGTGTGTTGTGCTACCTCACACTTCATTGACTGTGAGCCCTGTCCCCCCTGCCCGAACACCTCCCCCCCCCAAAAAAAATTGGACTGAGATCTCCTTTGTCCATAAAACCAATTCAGAGCTGCGGGTTGATGCTGTCAAGTAAAGCTGCACTGCTTGTTATTACTTAAAAAAAAAAGAGGCTTTTATTCCCATTCTATGTATCCTCCACTTACCTCAGGTATTTTCTCTTTCGTTTCGCTTCTTTCATCCGTTCTGACCGTTTTCAACATCCGCGCCGTGATGGACAGATCTGGTTGTGCCTCTGCTCCGTGCTTTTCCTGTAAAATGATCAAATGCCGTCAAGTTGTTTCCAAGCGCAACAAAGGAATCTGAACTCGTAACTTCTCTTTTACCTTCAGTGGGAGGAGATCAGCGTGATGGACGAGCGCAACACGCCGATGCGGACGTACCAGGTGTGTAATGTCATGCAGGCCAATCAGAACAATTGGCTGCGGACACGCCACATCAGCCGGGAAGGAGCGCAGCGGGTTTACATCGAGATCAAATTTACCCTGCGCGACTGTAACAGCCTCCCGGGGGTCCCTGGCACCTGCAAAGAGGTTTGGGTCAACTCACACATACACAAGCAGTCACGTGCATTGAAACTCAGTGGCCATAATGCGTTTCGTGAACCGAAGCAAAATTGAGCTCAAAAATCTTGACTTCGTTCCTGAAAGCATCCCGAACCAAAACATATAAGCAACATTTTTTTTTTCTCTCTCGTTGTACATGAGCTGGGAGATCTTGTCTGTGTTCTTCTATGTTTGCTATTTCGCACTGAAATTGTTCACAAATCAAGAATGTTGCAAGGACCTGTACACAATCCCTGAAAGCTAAAAAAAATAAAATAAAAGTTCTTGGCGCGGCCAAAATATTCGCCCCTCGGGCAGGTATTGGCGTCTATGGCCGCAATCAACCTGATCAACTCTGCGCGAGGCAAAGGATGCTGAATAATTCAATATTTGTGAGAAATCGTCCTTTTGTAATCGTCCTTAGAAAGTTTCTTTCAAAAACAAAACAAAAGAAAAAAACAAAAATGGAGTTTACTATCAGTTGACTCCATCAAATCAATAACTCTCCCACAGTGTAAGCCAATTATTAATGCGGCGGTCTGTGAAATATTTTCAGCTGCTTTTCGTATCTGGTAAGTGTACTTTAAGACCAGAGCGGCCGCCGTAACTGGTGAGTGTGGTGAAATCGTCCCCTCCCAAGGGCGCAAGTCACCGAGTTCATCGCAACCTCCTGCGGGCGTCTTGTTGAAGTGAAGAGACAATCTCTTTTTTCCCCCCAATCAATAGCACAGCATTGCATCGATTTGGATTGTCTCTCAAGAGAGAAAAAAAAAATAATGTTGAAACGATTCTTGCCGCATTTTGGTGCAATCGAGTGAGGTTTATCAATGTAATAATGAATGTTATGAAAATGGGCTGATGAAAACATTCTGACATTTACGCAGTTGAGCAAATTCATCTTTGAGCGTGCCTTCCGCTGGATCAACTCATTAGATAATTGAAGGGGGTCTGACCTTTGCGTAATATTTGTTCCCGTTATCCCGTTTAGATGGTGTTGGTTTGCATCCCTTTGGCGGATTACAGAGAAGAAAAAAAAAAATAACGCCCGCGCGTACGGCGTATTTATTTTTGTGTCGGGGTAGAATTGCAAAAGCAAGATATGCGCTTCTCTTGGTATCTGTCACGTTTGCGAGGTGGTGGTGGACCCCAAAAAGCAGGCAGGAGGGAGGAGCGGGGTGAACTTGACGAATTGTATTTAATAAAAGGCAGAGAAAACTAAATCCAAAACAAAGTGCTAACAACCCAAACGAATCCAAAGTATCAAAACAAAACCATGACTGAAGCTCAAAAAACTAGAACAGAAACATGACCGGAACAAACATGACAGAAGCAAACTAGCAAGCAGCAACAAACAATGACCCGACAATGAGTGCTCGGGCTGGGAGTCCTTTTAAAGCACTAATTACCTAACGACCAACAGGTGTGCAGCTACAGAGAGAGCCCTGCAGTGCCACCTGTTGGTCACAAACCGAAACATGACAGGATCTTCCATTTATCAGTTTGATTATGTCAACTTACTAGATGTGTGGACTGAGTTGAGTGACTTTGCTTCCTGCAGCATTAAAAATAAAAATAAAAATCCTTTTCTTCTTTCCAATTTCAAAGACTTAAAAAACAACGCCCAAGAGAGTCTCTCCGCAGCTCCTTGTTTACTTTTAATTCCCGATATCTATTTTTTTTTTCACAGGCCTCCATTCGCTCATATCTGTGATTTTACTGCTGCGCCGTATTCACTTTGTCTCCACAGTGTCTGTCTCTCGCGCTCAGCCACTGACAGAGCATTTCTGTCGTGGCGGAGATGCAATGAGATTGCACAGAGCGGCGTTTTCAAAGAGCCGCGCGATAGTTTTGCGACGAGTTGTCGAGACGGACGGACTGACGCCAAGGGGAGAGGGCAGCAAGCTTGGTTGAAATTTCACATCGGGTGCATTGGTGGATGCCCAAGTGCTCGACGACAATGAGTTGAAATGAACGTGAACGTTTATTTTTCATTTTTGTTGTTGCAGACATTCAACATGTACTACTACGAGTCTAACAACGCCAACCTGTGGTTCATCAAGGAAGGCCAGTACGTCAAGATCGATACTATCGCTGCAGATGAAAGCTTTACACAGGTAAGGCCACGCGTATGCGTACTGTCGTGACCGCTGTAGGTTAAAATATTTGGTAAATCAGATGTAAAGTTGCGTTTTTGTAACGCATTGCACCGTATTTCCTCTCGCCAGGTGGATGTCGGCGACCGCGTGATGAAGCTCAACACGGAAGTGCGCGACATCAGCAATCTCAGCAAAAAAGGCTTCTACTTGGCCTTCCAGGACCTGGGCGCTTGCATCGCTCTGGTTTCGGTGCGGGTCTTCTACAAGAAGTGTCCGCTGACTGTGCTTAATTTGGCCCAGTTCCCTGACACCATAACAGGGGGGGACACGGCCCTGGTGGAGGTGCACGGAGCTTGCGTGAATGCCTCCGAGGAATTTGAGGTTCCCAAGATGTACTGCAGCGCAGACGGCGGCTGGCTGGTTCCAATCGGGAGGTGTGTGTGTAAACCGGGCTTCGAGGAGAACAAGGACGTCTGCCAACGTGAGTGGACCGCCTGCGTGTCTGAAAATGTGTCTGGATGCTGGCTCGCTACTGCGTGAGGAAGGAATGGTGCCGTATTTTGATAACCGTGCGGGTTTGTGTGTGGCGTCCCTTTGCGAAGCCTCCCCTCAACAATGTTAGGCCAGATCTCGGAAGGAACTGTGGGAAATGCTTTGAGGCATCTTCTCCTCTATTTAAGGGATGCGCGTGTGTGTGTTTGTCCATCTTGAATATCTCGTTTACCCCGCTGAGATGAGGAGAGCACAGTTTGAGAACGTGTTTGAGAAAGTGCTTATTGCTATACGTGTGTGTGTGTGTGTGTGTGTGTGTGTGTGTGTGTGTGTGTGTGTGTTTGTGAGTTGAAAGAGGAAAAGGTATGCCCGAGGAAGGCGGTTATTGAGTCGTAAAACTCCACAGATGGCATGTGCAATGTGCGCCGTGTTTGTCTGTCTGCTTTGCCCGCATGTATTGGGGAGAGGAAACTCCATTAGATCCATGCCTTCCCATCGTGTCCCCGCAGGCTCACTTTCCTCCAGGAAGGGTATAAAAAAAAAAACCCAAATCATAGATATTCATCCTCGAAAACTTGCAACGCGAGCACATAATGCAATCTCGGTTGTTTTTCGGGAAGCGGTCGCCAAGACACCCTGAAACCTTGGCAGCGGGGGCCTTAGAGACAAGTGAATAAGTACAAGCTGTACACTGCAGCCTGCACACTGGTAATGTGCACAGATTGCGTCGGAACTCTGGCTGCATCTCAATCGCAGTTGAGCTTCGCGTCTGTCTGGAGCTTCTTCGACAGAACACAGAGCTACCAAAATGTTCCGGAAATCACTGAACGCTAACTCGCTAACTGTGATTGTTCCGAATATTTAAAAAAAATAAAATAAAATAAAATAATCTGAGTAGCTACTGCCACCGAGGGCTTTATTCGATTCCCCACCTCCCCCTCTGTGCGGGACTCGGGAAGAAGAGAACGCAGCAGCCCCGGTGGGTCCCTCACAACTAATCAAGGAAAAGAATCTGGTTCATGTGTGAATCAGCATTTCACACTTTTAAAACTTGTACAAGTATAAAGTAGAACTAGTTAGCGCACAGGAGTCAAACTCAAGGCCCGGGGGCCAGATCTGGCCCGCCACATCATTTTATATGGCCCGGGAAAGCAGCTCAAAGATGTCAACTTCCATGGTCCTATCTAAAATGTCTACCAAAATTTTGAATTTCTCATACGTAATAAATAAGAGATATATTCCAAGCATTTTCTTGTGACCAAACCTCTCATGATAGTAACTTAAACAAGAGTTGAACCAACAGTTATTCTTGACTTCTTTATATGGTTTCAGTCATAACAGCCCACCAAGTGAAACGGTAACCAAAATGTGGCCGGCGCCAAAAACGAGTTTGACACCCCCGAGTTAGCAGGTTGAAGCCCATGAACACATTGCCATGAACGGCAAAACGGTGTCTTGTTGCATGCTAAAATGCTAACTGCTCAATTTCCCAAGCTAGGTTTAACTCAATCAGAGTGCATTTGTGTATATGTGTGTGGGTGTGCGTGTATATCGTCACTGCAGGGAGGGGGACAGGGGCGGTCTCAGATGGTCTAAGGTCAAAGAGCAGGAATCATGTGACCTTTGTCTTGTGTAATTACTTATGGTGAGTAGATTACCGGACGGCAGGCTTCCATTGTTGGCCATAAATCCTTTTTTATTTTGGTTCGAGTTCAAGTTAAAGCATATTTGCTTGTGTGGTAATTATTGTGGAAACAATCGACGGGTGCTTGCCAAACAATTTGAATTCCCTTGCGATGATTAGAAGCATATCTGTGGCATGTTTTCCTTTGACACCGACTCACTTCACAAATGCATTTTGGGCAATTTAGGCTTTTTTTTTTCCTCCCCACATGCACTCAACAGGCAACACATTATGACCACCTGCACAATCTAATGAGATCCAATTCAAGAGACTGCAAAAACAAAAAGTGGTGGTGGGGGGGGGGGGATAATAAGGCTCAGTTTTGTGTGTGTGCGCGTAAGCAGATCAAGTCTTGCAAAATGATTCCGAATAACATTTCTGAACTACTATTGCGTTCCCCATTTAATTAGGGTAAGCCAAGATGTTTTGTTTGGATGGTAGCAAGGCAATATATTTTTTAACCAGTTTCCTTATCTTTGGTCCAAATTAGATCACTTAACCTTAACGGTGAGTGCCTTCATTATAATTGTAATTGTACTTTGCAATAATAAACTCATTATTACTACCACTCTGGCAGTGTCCATCAGAACCTCGCATGATTGTCTTTGTTTAAGGTATTGGATGAAATGAGTCATTTTGATCATGTATATTGCACTTTCAAAATCATATTGATCATTTTGCAGGCTTTCCTGAAATTGGTGTCCACCCTATCATTATTGAGTCACGTTTCCTTGAAGATACCATCCATCCATTCATCTTCTACCGCTTATCCGGGGCCAGGTCGCGGGGGCAATAGCTTTAGCAGGGACCTTGAAGATACCATTTGATGTATGTACAGTAGTGACGTTGCTAACAGCATTCCGAACCAGTGGACAGTTTCAGAATAAATATTGAAATCGATGTTTTATCATTGTCAATTTATGAGATGAGTCTCATTGGATATAGTCACGTTTGTCCACTCTGTTACAGTGACATATCAATTGATACAAAACCCTTTTAGAAATGGTAACTATGCCGTTAAACAGCTTGCTAAGTGAATCATGTCGCCAAGTGAAGGCCCACCATGTGCTCATTCATTGTTAGCATAAGCCAAAATGTCCACTCTGTCAGAAAGCTTATGGGAAAAAAAAACTGGTAAAAGTTTGACCACCTGTCAATGTGCACACACAAAATGTAATTTCATTGTGTTCAGAGAAAGGGATCAAAATATATTTTTAGAGGGGGTGTTGAGCACTGCAGTCACATCCATGCTTGCATTTAAAAAAAGACATAAGAGGCCGCATAGAATATTAGCCAGTGCGTTACGCTTTAATGTGTCCCGCTGAGAGGTTCTGCCGCATCCACTCACACCTGTATGGTGGCTCTAAACAAAATGTTCCTGCCCTGACGCATTCTAAAGGTCCTCCTCTGGGAAAACGCACGCTGCTAATGCATTTAAATCACCCTCTCGCGCTTGCCTTCGCACAAAGAGTTGGGGTTGGGGGTGGGTGTGGGGAATAGACGGGCATTTGTGACTCCCATTGTGCAGGTGAACAAGTCTTGCAATGACCACTTTGAATTCCTTCTCTCTTGTTCCTCTTTGCCATTTCGCTGCTCTGACGTGCATTGTTTTTCCGTGCTAATGTTCTGTGCGGATCTCCCCCCTTTTCCCCCTTGAGCTGCCTCATTTTGTCTCAGTGTTCGTCTCTGACTCCCATCCAACCCCCCCCCCCCCACACACACTCCCCCGAGCGTCTCTCTTTGTATCCCCATCCCTTTCTCTCGGTGTGAGGCGCTAATGGAATCATTACTAGCCTTTCTGTGTTAGACAAACAGCAGACACCTCCAATTACTGCCCCCCAGCAACCTCCCCCCTCTATATGCTATGTCTAACCTTGCTACGGTGTCTCTCTATAATCGAGCTATTTTTTCCCCTCACTGTCCTTACACATTCTTATGACAGTCGTTTTCGTAACTTTATTCGATTGAGAATATCAGCTAGCACCTAGCTAGCTGGTATTCTCAACAGCTAGCTAGATAGATAGATAGAGATTGTGTAATTGCTGTTATGTTAACCTGTGTTATATCACTCACACGTGTGCCGCCTGTGAACTGAGGCGCACGTGCTCAACAACGCCACGGCTCCATCACGGGCAATCATAGGGATGCGCTTTGTCCCTTCATGGGGACTTAGAAAATCTCTCCCTCACTCCCACTCCAACCATCATTTGCACACTCCAGGAGGCCACCACTTCTTTCAGACAGGCTTGTTTGTCTCTCATACATTCGCCATTACTGCCTCCATTCCCGCTTCGCGGTCCTTCGCCCTCTCCTGCTTTCTCCTAGGCGGCAAGGGAGCACGGTAAAATCTCTCCTCAAACCTATTTAAGCCCAAGGGGTACACGTTGAAGGGCAGGAGTGTGTGTTTGCATGTGTGTTCTGTCCTCTTCTGTGTGCCTGACAGCGCCAATTACCGCCTCAGATGGAGAAAAGAGAGCGGAACAGGACAGACACCTGTCACCTCGTAAGACCTCCTCGCACTCTCTTTTCCTCAGCATGCCGCAGTACTAAAGCTCGGTGTGGCACTCCTTTTTTGTTGCAGACGCCACTCGATTTATAGCAGCTTTCTCCTGCAATCGGCATCTGTCCGGTGCTGCAATAATGACGTAACAACCTAATTTACAGGAAGAAAGTCAAAGAACCACGACATTCGGATTCCTTTTCGCTTTCTGAGAAAGTGGACTAAAAGAAAATGCGTGAATGAGTGAGGAGCTCAAGGCTCGGGCACTGCTGATTGCTGATATACTGAACGTACAGAACCGAATGGACTTACTCAGAGATATCGAGACTATTTAGGACATTATAAAATCGCACTCAGACCAAGGGCATTGGGACCTCTGCCAAGGCTTGGTCGTTTGTCACCTGAAAATCGTCTCCCATCACGGACATTAAGAGCACAGGAGCTACAATTTGCTATGAACCAAGGGAACAAAGTGTTATAGGATCCGACACAAGCACTGCAAATTACAATGCGATCTGTTGAGATTTGACAGAAACATAGCGTTTTTTTGCATAAACAGAGCTAAATTTGACCTTAACCCTTTTCAGGGACAGCGGTTACTACAGCGGACATCTTATCAGGTTGCGTGAAAGGGTTAAAAAGGCCTCAGTGGTTCAGTTCAATGGACAAACCCATGAAAATGTGATTTTTTATTTTTCATCTCCGGTAACCTGTGATGTCATTTTCAGCTGACATAACATGGGAAAACTCATCGGCCAAAATAGGACCACTGAAAATAACATCTACTCGTTCTCAGTTTTCAGTAATGTTGCCTCTAAAACGTCCAAGTTGCCTCCTGGACGCGCGTTTCACCCATTCCGCTCATCGTTTCGTTGAAAACGACGGGTAAACCGCCGCTCTGAAAACATAACTTCCTTGGAAGGGAACCCGCCTATTAAAGGCTGGCCATGTGCAAAATTCAGGCAAACATCACTTTTACACACCATAAAGTCCGCTTGGCTGCCGCTATGAGATCATAACTTTAGGGAGGTGACGCAGAGGTCTGCACAATGTCGTTTACAGAAGAGTTTGAGGGAAAAAGAAACCGCCCAAGCTGTGAGTGGAATTTGGCTTTTCCGTTTGTTCAGTGACGGGCTGCGATCAAAGGGCTGCTTCTCAGCTGCTAGGACAATCAGACTTTGGCTACGACCACGGAGCAGGAGGAAAAGAAAACTCTGTTTATGCACCTTGGCAAAAAAAACACACAAAAAAAGCGACAAGCTAAAGGTTATAAGACATGGCTTCAGTCAGGCTTTAATCAAGATAGGCCCTTAGATGCACAAGATGAAAGCGAGTGCGCTTAAAAGGCCCGTGCGTGCAGATGCACACGCACGCGCAGACGCAGGCGCGCAGTCCACGTCAAATCTCATCGGAGGATTCCAGGCTCTCTTCACAGTGAAAGGTTTTAGCAAAGAACAGATGTAGAAAAAGGCTAATCTTTACACCTGTAAAAGAGATGGAGCTCATTTACAGGAGCGGCGCACGCGTGCGTGTGTGTGTGTGTGTGTGTGTGTGTGTGTGTGTGTGTGTGTGTGTGAGTGTGCGTGTGTGTGTGTGTGTGCGTGTGTGTGCGTGTGTGTGCGTGTGTGTATAAAGCACAGTAGGGAACCTGCTGCACTTCATTGCCTCACCCACACAGAACCTGAAGTCTGTCTCCATCCCACTAGCTGCATGTGTGTATTAGTGTGTGTTTGCTTGGTAAAGTGAGCAATTTTGTGTTCACTGCGCACAGACGTTTGAAGGTCAACGGCCTCGCCCCACAGCCCCCCTTTCCATGTTCACACACATGCTGTTCTTTGGTTTCTGCGCTCCTCTCTTGACGGCAGCTGGGGGAGCTTGAGAGAGCTTGAAGGTAAAAAGGAGGCAGGGAGGGGGCGGCAACAAAAAGGATTTAAACAGCAAGTCAAGGAGCTCTTGCAGGTATACACGAGATGTCGTGTGTGAGTTTGTGTGTGTTTTCTCACAACTTTGGACATTGTGGCCTTAAGCTGCTGAAAGTGTAAGGCCTGCTGCGCACTGACTGAACTGTCGGGCAGTGTGCGGGGTTTGGGCAACTCATTTTCATGAGTGATAAAGGCCAAAAAAAGTGTTTTTCTGTTCATATTGCAGTATGACTCCCATCACAGTGACGCTTCGCATACAGGTGCTGCAGTTTTATTCCCTCTTGTTGGGCAAGTATGAAGCTGTTGATAGAACAGAGGCAAAACCGGAATCTAAGTTGGAGCGAGCTGGTCACCTTGAGACCATTAACAGCATCTGCCTCCTCGTAGCCGTCCAGCCACGGAAACATTTTCCCAAAAAAATAAAATAAGAATAAGAATATATATATATATATATATGTGTGTGTGTGTGTGTGTGTGTGTGTATCTTGTGTCAGGCTGCCAAATTTTGTCTTGGTGTGTAGCAAAGAGTGGCCGACTATAATGATCCATCTCAGTCACGTTCTGGAGTTTACACCCCCCCCCCCCCCATGTTTGCAGCTGGATGACTTTTGAGGTGCGTTCATGGGAATTTTATCCATCAAGCAGAACATGAGGTGATTACATCCCCCCGATGTGTTCACGCAAAAAGCTCGAGGCAGAGAATTGTCCAGAATGTCGGCAAAATTAAGATTGTGTAACGCAAGACTTTAACCAAAACCTTTGATTGATTAATTAATTGATAAGCAGCGCGTTCAAAAAAAAAAACGAAACAAGAAAAGTCTCGCCATCTCTCAATCTTCTACCTGTCTGTACACCCTCTTTATAACCCGCTTTATCTGTCTGGCAACACTTTCCGCAATGCCACACTTAATGTTGCCTTTATCTCCCTTTTCTACATGCGCGCCTCACCTCAATCCGACATTCTTCTCTTCCCCCCTCCTTTGTGTTTGAACAAATGACACACATCGTTACAAAGGCTTTGGGCGCTCACGCTACTCTCGCCAGACAATAGTCGCCATCTCCATAGCCGTGTGGCATTGATGCAGACAATGTCCAATTACACGGTGCCTCAAAAGCTCACATCCTCTTTCGCCGCGGCGGATCACCTGCCTCGCTCGAGCGCGGTGTCGGGGGGCGGACCAAAATCGACGGCAAGAGCGCTGCGGCTCACCTCGGCTCGGTCTCGAGCGGCGGGCCGAGCCGTGAGCAAACTCTGAGAGCAAACTGGCAAAAGCAGGGCACGGATTGGGAAACCGTTAACACGTGTGTTTCCATCTCCTGGTGTCTTAATATAGCTTTATCCCCCCCAAAGATGGGGGGGGGGGGGCAATTCAGGCACAGAAGGGGAGACTCCTCTGAGTACAGTCGCCATTAATTGGCTGTGATTCATAACGCTGCTGAGTTCCAGTGAGTTAAACAAGCGCACATTTCTGTAGCGTGGAGTCAGTTTTAGCTTTGCTCCATTTAAGATCTAAAGGCTTTTCAAGATGCCAGCGCCTGAGAAGCCAGCAGGCCTGGCGAGCAGGAAGCATAGACACAGGAAGGCGGCCATTGACCCTTACCCCCTTCGTCCCCTCCCTCTCGTTCTAGTTCATGGATGGCTTCCAGATGTACGATCGGTCTGTCACAAAGACCGGGCCGGCGTTAACGAGCACCGAACATGACATACCAACGTAGTAGCGGTCAAAGTCCCAATTTGTTGAGGCTCTAGTTGGGTGAGTAGCCGGCACCGACCCGACTCTTGACAACGAGCTGATTGGCGGAACGGATTGATGACTGTGATGTGAAGTCAGCGCCCACCGAGTAACTGCGGCGCGTGTCATGACGGCGCAAAGTCAGCAGTGGAGGCGAAGGCCGAGAGTGCCGATCAGGGAGCCATTCCGTTCAGCGTATGAGGGCGCAAGCAGCTTTTCTCGTCCACGACGGCTGGAGTATTATTCCGCGGCTTTGAGACAAAGGCGTTTTTGTGATGGAATTTTCCAATTTCCTCAAATGATGTATACACCTGCCGGCACGAGGCACACTTATAATAGCTTATTGACTTTTGTGTTCTGAAATGCACTTTTCAGAAAAGCAAACAGGGAAGCAGTTTCTTCTCTTTTCTACCGGCCCATGAGAAAATCCTTCCCATCAGCTGCAAGTAAAATGCTGATACATGGCCGGGCCGCACATCTGATTAAACCTCTTATCAGTACAGAAATAAATGACATCGGATATTAACTTGCGTCCTAATTTTCTGTCAATACTGAGAGACAGGACTGAACAGGACAAGGAAAAAAAATGATAATGACAATTTACATGATACAATATAAACAACGGTACACAGACAAATTTGTTATGGAACGGCGACACCCGTCAAACATCACGAGTCGTGAATTCGTAGCTCCCAAACTGTGTGTATGTCCCCGCCCGTGCCTGAATGAAACGGCCTCTTGGTGCCGAAGGCGCACAAACCAGAAACAGCGCAAATGCTGGAACGGTTTCATGCTATTTCCGTTCATTTCGACGGAGACAGAAAATTGCATATCGATTGCGTGGCGTTTGCGTGGCGCTAACCGGTAAAAATCGAGCAAACGGATTCGCCTTGCAGATGGAGAAATGCTTCGCTAACTGCGCTGCCGATCAGAATGTGTCTCGGCGTGTCGGCGATATTTGCCCGGATTTAGATAAGGCTATAGGCGTATACTTGGCAGAGAAATTGCCCACCTCTATGCAAATGAGCTTCATTCATCAACATCTACTTAACTAACACCATCCATTTCTTCCAAAATGACGCCCCCCCCCCAAATATGACACACGCCACCGTTCCGATATGTTGAATATATCGGCTATCAGCGGCCTCAATTCTTGCTTTGTGAATTTAGCCTTGAGCGTTATGAGATAATGCTCACAGAATGAATTCAACTCCTCAGTCAAAGGACCACTAAACTAAAAGATAGATTTTTTTTTTGGTTCGTTTTTTTGTTGTTGCGGATTTACTGTACGTGAGTCCTTGGCTCTCTCCGCGTTCACACGATAAAGTGGACGCAAAGCTCTTCTGAATCAGTGAGTTTCTTCTGTTGTAATCCTTCAAGGCTGCATCGTAGGCTGACCAACATGGAATTGTTTTGTAGACGCGCACAAGTTATTTGTCACTTATAAAGCTCCCGTGGGGCCTTGGTGCCAAAATCGACATCAAGGAGCCATCCGTGATACCCACTTGACTTCTTTGCATGGTGCTGAACGAAAGCTTTGATGGCAAACCCGCTTCGAGTGGAGCCGCTTTCCCTTTTGGCGCCGTCAATGTTACGTGCTCGCCCGCGAAGAAAGACGGCGAGAAGTCAGCCTTGCGCTTGACAGGTGTCGCGCGCTTGTGGGTGTGTTTTCACGTACGCGTGCGTTTCCGAGAATCGGACACGGGGCTCGCGCGCCTCGAGCGCATGAATTATTGAGCGCGACGAACTGAAAATAACCGCGGTGAGGAGAGGACGTGCGGGGCTCCGCCCACTCGCGCTCGACCGGACGCGAGGGGCCGGATGACTTTTTTGCATCACGGGAGACGAGAAACGCGTCAGTTCATTTTCTTTACGCGACACGTGTGCCTCGATGACGTTAACGTGAGCTATGCGTTTGCGTGCGCGGGAGACAGGATCTGTCCGGGTCCATTCCAATTGGGAAAGGTGAAGCTTTGGAAAAGGAACAGACGGGAGAAGAAGCTATTCAGATTGTGAACCAAACTCCCACCAGACTTCTCCTGTGGGCCTGTCAGGTTCTCTTTCTCCCTCTTTCTTCCTTTCTTTGGTCGTCTATCACCCATGACCCCTCACACACAGACACGCACACACACATGCACACACCTGGCATGTATTTAATCTTTTTTTTTTTTTTGGGGACTCTGGGATAATCACCTCGACTTGAAATTAGTGAGCCATCCGCTTGGATTACTGCCAGCCAGGCATGTGCACGTATGGCGTGGGAGTTTGCTTTAATTGTACTCAAATGGAGCTTTCTGTGCGCGTGTGCGTGTGTGTCCCTGTCAGCGGGAGGGTAAATATTTGTGCAGGAGCTCTGAGGAAGGTCGGGGTCAACATATGACAGGCAGTCCACTGGGAAATAAGACACATACACACACACACACACACATCAACCCCCGCGCGTAAACGCACGCGCATAACGAATCGAAAGGGGCGGCAAGGAGAGAGCATTAAAAAAAAAAAAATAGACAGGATGGCAAACAGAGACATGTCGAGGAGAAAAACAGAGTAGCGGCATCAGAGATGAAAGGCAGAGATGGACAGAAGGAGGAGGAGGAGGAGGACAAGCTTCATCCAGCGGTTCCCCTCCACCGCTCTGGGTAATTGGACGGCTACATTGAGGACACCCACGGGCGACTCGTGCACTTCATGCGCTTGGACATCATGAAGCGTTTCATATCCGGTCCGAGCGCAAGTTGGGGAAGTCATAAGGAGCCCTAAACACCGAGAGGGTGTGCGTGATGAGGTGTCGGGCGCAAGTTTCCGCACGTATACACACGCAAACCTCTTGCAGGTTTCACTTAATCGATGCCATACGGCCATCGCTGCTTCACACAACACCCTGCCACCCCTTTTTTTTTTCTATTGTAAACTACAAAGGATTCGGTGACAATATACAGACTTGAATATCAATGACATAATTGCAACATCTATATTTTTTTCGACGACATCTGGGCTAATATTCCTTTTAGCCACATCAAACGTGGAAGTCCAAACATATCATAGCAACCTACGTTCTTTCAGGGACGGTGGTTACTACAGTGGACAGCTTATCAGGTTACAGGCTATCATTATTTGTGCATGAAAGGGTTAAATGCCTTCCGATCACTATAAGTCACTGGCATAAATAGATAAACCAGCGTCATATGGCGTAAATAAATGATTTTCTGACAGATGACGTAAAAGTGAATCATTTCGCACGCTACACGGCATCCGGGGGTGAAAAGATTTTTTTTGCGCAGCTCGTCAAATACGTGGCCCTGAATTGGACTGCCTCACTCCTTGCAGATGATGCAACCTATGGAAAAGGTTCGCAACTGAAGGTTAAAGATAACACAATCCCTTTCGGACGAGAAATCTAATTGGTCCGCGGGATGATGCGCGATGAAAGCGCCGGTGTGAGCATTCTACAAGGCATTATGTGGTTAAAAATAGAGATGAGCGTTACTCTCAGCAGAGCACTTGACATCTCTTCTTCCCCACACAAACACAGCGTCACGCACCCAGCCGGCATGTCGTCACAAAAGGGCACACATTCCTCCGCCGCTTTCCGCACGCCGACTTTTCCGTGTTTCGCAATCTGCAAATCGCCGAGAAGCCCCGAGTTGTGATCATTAGCATACGCCACAACCACATTATTCGATTCGGTGTTAGGTGGTATTCCCGCGACTCCCCCCCCACCCCCCACCTCTAAGTTTGTTGAGCACGAAGACATGTCAATTCAAGTGTAAACACCTTTCACGGCAATATGCGCTTGAGCACAAACACCCGCACAGATGCGACCCTCGTGGCCGTGAAGGATGCCACGTTTGATCTCGTCACATTTCTCCACTGACGCTTGATGTATCAATTTTTAAGTAGCTGGCTTAAACTGACGCCTGGATAGCCCACGCGCGCGCGCACACACACACACACACACACACACACACACACACACACACACACACACACACACACACACACACACACACACACACACACACACACACAGCTACTTTTGCTTCAGGAGCTGTGGCACTCAAGGGGTACTAGGAGGGTTGTGTCCAGAAAGCCCGTTGCCATGGTGACCATTATAGAGCTCACCTCCTGGGGGCCACCGGGCTTTACACAACAGCCCTCTCAAAAGGATACATACACACACACATACGTACACTTTTTGTCGCGCACTCAGTACACTCCGTGCCCACCCGGCAGCTCCAAACCACACACGCACGCACACACACACACACACACACACACACACACACACACACACATGCAAATACATACACCCGCACTTTTCTCCCTTTTGAGAGCTTTGTGCCAAACCTGATGGCGAGCCAATGTTTGCCTTGAACTGATTGTCGTCGAGGGCCAGGAAAGGAGCAATTAACAGACTAACTAGCGCCAGAGTCTGGAGCAGACAAGAGAGCACACAGTCTCAGCAACCACCTGTTTGGATGTAATTAGAAAGCATTGACCGTGAGGTATTGGCTTTGTGTTTGTGTGAGTTTCAACATTTGCTTATAAATCTGGCACGGGGGGGGCTTTAACAACTCCTTTCGCAGTCCACAGGATGCATGCAAGTGCACGATCAACCTAATTATGTATCAGTTACTATTTGTGTTCATATCTTGACAGGATATTTGAGCAAAGGGTAATTAAAAAGTTCTGTTCCGGCTGCAAATTGTTGTTAGCCAAATTGACATGTTTACAGGTTTGAACAGACAGTCAAAAAGTCCATGATGCAGCTACGTGTCTCCGTGTGGAAATTTTCAGCAACGTGCACATTATCCACAAAATTACCGGGGTAGCACCCCTGCAAAATCACATTGATGGTGTTACTGCATGCAGATCAAATTGGATACGGTTTTCAAGACAGCTACCTTTGTTTGTTTTTTAATAAATTGGAGCGCTTTGTAATCCCGTTCATTTGTTATTCATTTTGGGATATTAAATGGCGAATGCGTGTTCCCCAATTAACTTTTATAACAATACTAAACACTCTCATTTAATGTCGAGCTTGCGGTTCTCATAAAACCGAGAATAAATATGAACAACTGTGAAGGATATTGAAAAGGCAATAATTAAAACGATCCCGTTCCCCGGCCACATTCAACTTGAACTAATAAACACAACTGCAAAGTGACTTGCAGAGAAAGCCCGTGATAAGAAGTTAATAACATTTACAGTCATTTATCAAGCAAAAGCAATATTAACCCGAGAGCAGCGGAACAAGCAAAAACTGACATTTCATCACCTTTTTTTTTTTTCCAGCGAATATGGCTTCAGCGTTAAACGGCATTCTGCTGGTTTTTAAGTACCCCCAGATGTCCCCTGACACGGAGGGGCTTTATAGTTTCAAAGAAATTGGGTTTCGGGAGGTTTGACAAATGCACTCTGGTTTCATCTTCGTCAAACTTACAATGTACAACTTCAAAATACGTCTCTTGTGCTTTATTGTACCTAAAAGACAACTTAAGAGTCTTCAGAGAAGCTAACATGCGTTTTGGGGGATGATGGGAGGAAGTCAGGATACCTGAAAAAAAAAAAAAGACTACGCACGCATGGGGAGAACATGCAAACTCCAAACAGGAAGTCCGGATCCCGGATTCAAACCACCGTTCTCAGAAATGTGAGCCAGACGTGCTAAACTCTCGCCCACCGTCCCGTAGAAGTAAATTGTTGGGAGCGCTCTGGAGAAAATGACAAAATAATTGTTATTTTGTCCAAACTGCTCACAGAGTCGTGTGGGCCCAGTGGAGACAGCCGGGCTGTCCCCCCCCACTCCTCAATCAGAGCGTGTGTGTCCCGAGTAGCTCAGCTACATCATATCTAAGAGCTATCGATTGGCATAAATACGGAGAGTCTCTCTGGTGACCAGATAAATATTTAATCAGACACTGGATATGAGGCCATCCTTTGTCGTTCGAAGAAAACACACCCGTGCCGCCGCATCCGCACACGGCCGCTGATCTCACAAAAACAGAAAATCATTGGGTGTTTACTGGCACAACAGCTTGTCACGTGGGTGATGCCCTAATTAGCCGCGAAGCAATTATGCTAGCCGCAGCAACATTTGGGAGAGTCAGAAATGATCGTCACTTGGCGAGCGTGCAGGCAGGATGGCATTGGAAGTGTCAATGGCATAGAAATAGGCTACGTAATATAAGACGGTGATTCCCAAACTTTACTGAGCCACGGCCTTTTTTTTTAACGTTAAAGAAAAAAAGAATCGCATGGCACACCACCATACAAAATTGTCACCAATAGAGGATACATATGTCAATTTCATACTTAATTTTTTTTTTTTTGCCATATAATAGAAGATCATTTATTTGGTCTTTCTGTCACTATAGGTTGCTGGCATCGATAGATGGAAATGGGTGCGTTATTTGTTACGAATAAATACATTTCTCCCGCGGCACACCATTCGAGCTCTCACGACACACTGGTTGGTAACCACTGATGTAAGCGATGCGCAAATTTGGGAGGGCTAGTTGAAAATGTATTCTCTTACAGTTACTAGCTACCTGTTCTTGTTATTACCGTATTTTCCGCACTAAAAGGCGCACCTAAAAGCCTTCCATTTTCTTAAAAGCTCCTTAAAATCCGATGCGCCTTGTGTATGATCATTGCGGTAATATTTCAACCCCAAAATGGCTCCTTGCTCGAGACATGCCTTCAACGCAGAGTTCAAACTTAAGGCGATCGGGTTACGCAGTTGAACACGGAAATAGAGCAGCGGCAAGAGAGTTCAACGAGTCAATGTTATAACTTGCTGTTGGTTAAGTGAACTGTCTCGCTGCTTTATTAAATCAGTTTTACTGACATCTGATCGTTCTGTTGGGTTTCCTTGAGTGTAGCTCCATCTCGTGGATGCATTGTAGATTGCATCTTATAACGCGGTGCACCCAATGTACGAAAAAAAATTACAAAATGGGCCATTCATTGAAGGTGCGCCTCATAATCCAGTGCGCCTTTTAGTGTGGAAAATACGGTAATGCGATTGAAATCATCAAAGTTTGAGAATTCATGGCGATTCCTAAAAATCATCCCAATTCTATGAATCCCCAAATGAATGAAACTGAACGTGTAGGCTATAGCAGGCTACGGATGAACTAATTCATTTCGTTAAAATTTATGAAATGGCTTTCCATTAGGCTTCCATTCATATTTCAGTGCGTCAATGCTGAACATTTCCCGGTCGGTAGCGATAATGCAACTCTTGTCAGCAGCATTCGAAATTGACAAGAAGAAGAAGGACTTTCCCAGCAAGCCTTGCTGCATTTCTCCATAGTCAGGGCCCTCAAACAGCCTGCGTTAGCGCGTGTCACATCTCTTATCATTCATGTTACTTCTGATCTGTGTTCTCCTGTTGCAAATGCAAATTTGGAATTCTCATCGCTGCACAGCATCGCTTCACATGATTTTCGTCGCTTTACCTTCTAGTCTCGAGGGCGACTCTTTTGCGTGCTAGGTTGTTTTTGTGCGTCTGTCTTTTCGTATCTGACCTGAATCAGAAGGGAACCCCCGTTAGGGACCGAGGATCCCATGCGAGGGAAAGAAAGACGAGGTTCTGTGGAAGAGACAAAGTAGCAGCGGCGAGGCAAAAAAAAAAAAAAAAAAGAACTGGGAGGGCAAAGCGCTCCTCGAAGACGCCAAGTTTTTACACAGACTTTGATCGGGCAGTGTTGGGATGCCAGGCTTGGCAAGAGCAAGGACGCTCCGGATGAGACGCCCCCCTGGAGAATAGTCGCTAGCCCACCCTACTTCTAGAGCTCACCCAAAGGAATCCACACGGGATAGCACACGGGTACCCATTCTCTTGGAAGATGACGGCAAGGAGGAAAGAGGCCACAAAGTCCTCCCTTTGAGAATATGCACTTCCCGTCCTTCCCTCCACTGACCTCGCCTTTATTTTTGTTTTCCTTATTATTTTATTTTTTTTTTTAACCGGCAGCATGTCTCCCGTTCCAGCGTTCCCGCAGGTCTTCGGGGGATTGCGCTGGTGGACCTTGCTCCCAATATGATGAATGTTTTGCCTAAAAATACTTTCTGTTCACGAGCGAGCGCAGCATCCAGGTAGAAGAGCTTAAGCTCCACTTTTGAGAAATCACACCGCTTTGAGGCCACATTTCCGTCTCTCTCTTTCTCTGCAGGTTAACTACTACTGCCTTGCATATAGACTACTTACAAAAAAAGTGAGGGATATTTGGCTTCCTGGTGAAATTTCAAGACGAGCCTAAAATGCATTCAAACCTTTACAGGTCAACTTAAATGTGAGCTTCTCTAAGCTTTTGAATGCGCATGTCCAACTGTTGTTTCAGTGCTTTTTGCACAAGTTGCTGTTCTGCAAAATAACGTGAGTTTAGCGGCAAAATTCACAAAAAAGGTGTTTGATCCTTGATTCAACCAATAAATGTCCTGGTTCAATTAGAGCTTGTGTTTCAAGAGTCGTCCTCATCACACCGTTCACAATTTTGACCAAGACGACACCTCCAATAGATCAACTTTACCGTGCCATTGTGATGCTTCATAAAGGACACTCTCAGACACAAGTGGCCGCTGAGTTTAGAGTGCTACAGAGTGTCATTAGCAGGTTGCCGTTACAGAGAGACTGGAAGAGTCACAGAAAGATGTAGAAGTGGATGTCCTTTGGCTACATTCCACGCCGATGACCGCTAGGGTTATGAACAATGCGCCGGAGAACCTCAATGAACCATCAAGAAAAATCGGATGTCATGCCTCATCAGACAATAAGTCGACTTCTGAACAGCATGCGACGTCGTCAACCTGTAATTGATGCTCAAGGGCACACGATGAGTTATTGAGATGGCGAAATGTTTTGTTGTGGTGTGTCCACCACTCTTGTTATCTTTTGTTTCAACTAATTGTTTGAGATCAGGAAATCACCTAATTCATGATATGATATGGTAGGGTGATTTTTTTACATTTTCCATAAACTTCATAAACGTCTTTTTGAGTCGTGTATATGTCGAGCGTATGCGTGTGTGTGTGTGTGTGTGTGTGTGTGTGTGTGTGGGTGTGTGGACGTGCTTTAGTGTGATAATTTACAGCTTTCCCGGGATGAGTGGATTGTACCTTGATTAAATCCGTGACCTTCACCGGTGGCACAAGCAATCGGCAGGCACACAAACGCACTTACGCACACACATTAGCCGCACACTTAACACACGTGTCAGGCACATCGACGTACAATCAGCGGCAGGTGGATTCCATAGCATCGGTTATCCTGCAGACAAATATGCATAAGCACACTCGCGGGATGTGTGACACCCTCATTTTCATAACACGGAATCCGGGGGACTGGTTAAGGATCTGAATACTAGTCCTAGAAATGTATTGAAGGCTTTACACAATCAGGATTTTGAAGGCGATCATTGATCAGCGAGTGGAGAAAAAAAAAGTGATAACCGATGAGCAATCCAATCAAAAAATGGACCCACCTCAAGCAATATCAACCACGACTATTTAAGGGGAAGTGGGACCGCCCGCCCCACAAACAGCCAAATTCACGTCTAATTGCCTCCCTTTTAAAGGCATTAGCAATACATAGTACAATGAAATATGAAAAATGCATCAAATGCAAAATATCTGCAGATCCAATCAGATCTGTGTCAAGACTAACGATTTGTATGACCAAAGAGCATTGTCTATTCCACTGCCTTGAATCCAAAGTGCACGACGTTATTCCAGGATGCCCCGCCCCAAAATGACGACTAAGCATCCAGAGCCGAGCCACAGTCATGTCATGTTACCGCCAGAGGATTTGTAGCTTTGTATTTGTGCCTCCCCGCTAGCCTGAAGAGCCAGCGCTTATCTAAGCATAGTGACAGTTGTGATGCGGCCTGGCTGTGTTTTATACAGCACGACCCCCGCGGTCTTGCCGCCTGATGCAAAAAGATCTCACGTAGAAAGACCGAATGCCACCATGCATTAAATCAGACTCTTGTTTTCGTGTCCGTTGCCATGGGTACTGCACGAAACATCGTATGAGCCATCAGTTTCTCGAGTGTCTTTGCCGTACCACAACTCTGCTAGGTTTATTTATTTTATTTTTTTACCCTTGGTCACTTTTTTTGTCAAGCCTTTGGCTCTTCTTTCAGTGCGTTTCAAGGACTAAATAATAGAGTCATCTGAATTGGTCATTAAAGTGGGTTCTCGCAGCCAAACAAGAGAGAGAAAATAATGATTATAGGGATTAAAATATGACATTAAAAGACAACATCAGCGTATTTAATTACTTTACATCATTTAGTATTTTGATGGTGAGTCATTCATGTATTTATGATTCATAAAAATAAATGAACCATTCAAACAAACTGATATGCTGTGAAGAATTGGCTTTTTCAGCGCTCCAATAATGCAACACGTTGCTTTATACGGCAAAGTATAAATGGATGCCACTCAAATGTGTTTTGTTATTTCAGGAACCCTTTGACGTCAGCTACACACCAAAAAAATGTGTGTCGCGGATGCTATAATGGTATTAGCTCATGTGTTTCTTATTTTACACGTAGAATACATTTTTCTAAATTCTTGGTTGTGCATAAACAGGATGTCTGAATCAGTTGACTAATTAACATCAAATCACCGACCAAAAAATGTGTTCAATACAGACGCAGCTGCTCAATACTGCCCTGTTTCAGTATCGCGGTAGCATTAGCTAGCTACATGGAAAGGAGATAGCTCAGGTACGACACGATACACAGCAGAACTTCATAATCATGAAAGTATAACACAGTAAATTACAAAATGAAAAATGCACAACAGCAAAATCACAACAACCTATCACAACCACAATAATAAACATTAAATACCTCCGGTAAATCGGTGTTCTTGTTGGCAGCCATTTTGTTTTGGCTTGTGGTTTGAAGCCATTTCTCAATGTCAAAGATGCAGCGTACGGTCTTGTGAACTCGGCGAGTTCCGATGCCTCTCATTGATTGTTATGTATAGTTAGTGGGTATTTTTTTGTAATTAATCATATTTTAGTCAGCAATCAACTCCACATAGGAACCAGCAGTTATTGCAACACTTTTCACATTTAAAGCAACGTTTCGTTGTCTTTGTGATTGATCTTAAATGAACATCATCTGGGCATTCAAGTGGCTACCTTGACTCTTCCAGTAACTTTGTGTCGGTGTCTTTCTCCTCGACCCTAGCGTGCAGACTCGGGACCTACAAGGCCTCGGCCACTGACGCCTACTGCAACAAATGTCCTCCTCACAGCTCGTCCCCGCAGGAGAAAGCCACGGAGTGCATTTGCGAGAAAGGCTTTTACCGAGCCGACAGCGATCCACGCTCGATGGCGTGCACACGTGAGTGAACCTTTGGCCGAAATATGAAGAAATAACCACACACACATACGCGCATTCAGATGTAAGTTAATTTCATAGCATCCTGCACCAAACTACAGCTTAAAGTTACAACGATTGGATTACATTCAATTTAATTAGTTTGTAATGTGTTTTTCGTAAGAATTTACGGTGCATGACAGCATTCCAATTTTATGTCTGTAACGAACCCCGCGCGTGCCGTTTCCCTTTTCCTTCGGCTCTGTGTGTTCGACACGCCTGACACACACATGTAACACAACCGGGTGTGTTAGCTGAGTGCTTGTAGGTCACTCTGCCGTGAGAACACATGAGGCTAATACTCTAATCGCAAGCATGTAGGAAATTTCTTGACCTTTTTATCACACACACACACACACACACACACACACACACACACACACACACACACACACACACACACACACACACACACACACCGCCAAAGGGATTTAAATCTGTCCTATGAGCACGGAGGGGCGAATGAAGCGGGAACACTACACGCAAAGAGATGGATTGAGATGGACTGAAGGATGTGTGAGGGCGGCGGGGGTTGGGGGGCAGGAAAGGACAGTGACACAATGACAAAGACCGAAAGCGAAGAAGAGCACAAACCTTCCACACGGAAACACCCCACAGCCCACAGTCACAAGCACAGACCCATTATCAGGTTACGGTAGATTACACTCATTAATCGTAGTAGCAGGTGAGATGTGACAGGCGTTATCAGTTGGAAATGACTAATGCCTCCTTCAAATATGTATGCTCCCCTAAATGGGCAGCAGGAAGAAGCAGGTGGGGGAGAAGGGAATGGGATCAAACAAGGAGAATGGGGTGAACACATAAGTCACGGGGAGACGTGCGGAACGACACTTCAAACGGGAAAGGAATAGAACAGTCGGCGATTGCAGTCGGGCACGGGCACGTGATCTCCAACGATGATGATGGACAGTTATGCGTGGCCGAGGGAAGAGGGGGTGCAGAAAAGCAAATGACAGAATGAGCAGGAGACATTGGGATGCCCTTCTGACAGATTTATTACAGGCGGCTTCAATTATCCCGCAGCGTGCTCTCCGATCCCAGTCGCCGAGCTTTGGGAGCCCCCACACGTGTGTCTCTCAGATGCTCACCACTGGGGAAGGCGAATCAAGGAAGGCCCAGGCGGTGCCGGAGGGGGGGTCTTCAGGGCTCTGTACCGTATTCAGCTATGTCCTGATGACATGTCGACATACTCAACGGTCATCCGCACTTCAATTTTGATATGCTTGAATTAACTTCAGCACGTTTTGCAGTGTGCAGCCGTGACTCATGAGTCGTGCCCAAAGAGGAGAAATGGGCAGAGAGAAAAAGACATTGTTTGGAATATTTGATTGTTCTTGCTGGCATTCCAATGCGTGTCAGAAAAGTTCCAGTACTGGTGATACCAGGCGAGACTTCATGAGCCACCTGATGACATATTCATAAACTAGTTCCTTGCGCACTGGTCATCGCTTGAAAACCTCATGTCAGGATCATCCCAAATCAAGCACCCCTCCTGTAATATTATTTAGGATCCCAAACTTGACTTCAAGGCACTTCAGCCCCCCAAAAAAAGAAATGTCTTTTTTTTTTTTTTGGCATCGACGCTGCATGTGCAATTCCTGGTCCAGCTCACACACCTGCTAGTCACTAAGAAATGTGGCAGATTTGGGGTGATTATGAGCTTACATAATGAAACGACTAGCACCTCTACGTGAGAATGTGACGGAGAGCCGTAAAAACAGATCAAACTCAAATCTCGCTGAAATGAAGTGTCAGCCTTTTCGAGTGATCGCCGTATCACTTTATGGACTTTGGCATGTGTCATAAATTCACATTAAGAGTAATGCAAAGTCTTCTAAATCAAAAGATATACCCGACTTGCGAGAAATGGACTCTCTTAGCACTTTTTACGGATCACGCGGTTATTTATTGTCTGAACTGTGGCACAAACACACGGATCAGCAAGTGGCAACAAAATCCCGGCTATCAACGAATGCAGACGTTCACTGTCGTATTTTATTCTTTCACTGCGTACAAGTACAACCGGACAACCTCTTTTCACAAGTTTTTCACTCATTAAAGTGTCTACTTTTAGACTCGATTTATTCATTTTTTGGAATATAAAAACTCTGCCAAACGAATCATGCTGGTGGCAACCCGTGATGGGACTACAATTCATTAGCATGGATTCTAATATTCTTTGTATTCTCCCTGCGTTGTCATCATTGTTATCATTTTTTCTTACGCAGGTCCCCCATCTGGTCCGGAAAACCCAATCTCCACAGTGAACGAGACCTGCGTGACTTTGGAGTGGTCGTCCCCCAGAGACACGGGAGGACGGGGGGACATCACTTACAGCCTTCACTGCAGAAAGTGCTCCGGCGAGGGCAAACAGTGCGCGCCCTGTGGAAGCGCCGTCCACTTTGTGCCGCGGCAATTTGGCCTCACATCAGCCACGGTTGCCATCACCGACCTGCAACCGGATTCAAACTACAGTTTCATCATCGAGAGCCAGAACGGCGTGTCAGACTTAAGCCCAACCCCGAAGGGAAGAGCCGTGATTAATATTACCACGTCGCAAACAGGTGAGAGACTTAGCGAGTTACGTGTTAGCCAATTGTATCCACTCGTTCTGCAGCCTAAAGAAACCAGAGGAGGCAGACTATAGTCGCATTCCTCCAATCCCGTGTCGTTATTATAGTCCACGGCGTGTTTCAAAACAACCCAAACGGACCCACCAAAGTCCCGAAGAGCTGAGCAGCTCCCACTTCCTATTCAGCCATTTTGCAACCGATTATTGGATTTGCCGTTGAACTCATTCACTCCCAAAGACGTTTTTAAACGTCTTTTCAGACTTGGTCCAGAATTGGCTGGTACTGAATGAGTTTAAATACAGACAAGGAGATTCAACCGGGGATATCATATGTTCCCCATCGACAAAGGACTTTGGTATTGCGTTCCAGTCGCATCTTGGCTGAAACAGGACAGTCGACTCATACCTGTAGACCAGACTTTTCTTTTCAGACAGGTGGATTCACACTGGCACCCTTTACTCAATTTTTTACAACTCAAATTATCCCCCCGCCCCCGATGCAGCAGGCTTGGTCTGGGCTAATTTTTGCGCCACTGCTCGTTTATTAGTCACTCACACTGTCACTTTTCTTTTAATCGCATGTACATCCTACACAGCCGGGGATGTGTCGAAAACAGGCGCAGCAGAATTGCATGTGACAGGGTGGTGATGACGAACAGGCGCGTAGGAGGTTGCAACCCTCATTAAGAACCCCCGCACATGCCACTCACATCCCCGTGCACACTCGCACTCATTTTTATCTGCCGACCAATGTGGGATGGGTGACTCGGTCATCGGTTTTGCGATTTTCATGCATAATGAGCAGATCATTTATCATTCCACCTTCTGTAATGGAAAATATATCAAATAAAGCCTTGTAAATATACCGTCAATTAGCATACGATGTTTCATGTGACAAGTTCTGATTTTCGTGGCATAAAAAAAAGTACCACCTAACACATCTCTCCCCACTTCAACGTCAAGCCTCACCCTCCCTGTTCTCTCTCCTTTCCTTTTCCTGCAGTGAGCGTTGTGTTGAAGGAGAGGCGCAGCAAGGACAGCGTGACATTGGCCTGGCAAGGCCCACAGAGACCCAAAGGTGTGATCGTGGAGTATGAGGTCATCTACTACGAGAAGGTGAGAGAAAAAACTCATTCTTAAAAGGTTGCCCTTACTTGTGTACCTTTGTTATTGGCATTTAGACAGCGCTGTACTTTTTCCCCATACTACAGTGAAACTCCTCAACAACTAAACCATGTTTGCAGCAAGACATTTTTCACAACAGGGGTTTTTTCACTGTAGCAAATTTGATCTCAGATTTGAGAATACACACACTCACAAACGTATGTGTACACGCAGACACAAACTTATGTGTACTCTATTTTTATTCCAATAGTGCATAAGTATGAGCACACACTTATTTGATACTTCACATTGTCAGTGTAGAAAGAAAATTTACGATCAGCATTCAATTTCACTTACATCAATTTCTTGGATAATGTCTTTTATTTTGTTTGCTCCGTCTTTCATTTTGATCACTTTTACCCTCTCTTCCAGCATCAGAGCTCTTCTTGTCTTAGCTGTTTGACATCCAAAGGTCCGTTTTGTAGCCATTTTAGCAATGCAACGTCCATGCTCGTCTGAATCTAACAATAACAAATACTTCCTGGACCTGGTGGCTTTTCTTTCCACCATCTCAATGTCTCTAACTCGACCTCCCGGGGAGAACATGCAAACTCCAGACAGGGAGGCTGGAGCTGGAATTGAACCTGGTACCTCTGCACTGTGAGGTCGATGCGCTAACCATTGGACCGCCTACTAGTAAACGTCAATGTCAAAAATAGTTCAACTTCGTTGACTCTCAAAAAAAAAAAAAAATTGTTTAAAACGGCTGCGAAATTATCCACGCATGCCCATTTTAACAAACGGGGTCACATTTTTCTTGCTTATTTGCGCCAACAGCATATGGAAGGTGTCATCTTGAACGCCGGCCGTGGGATTCGCGAAACCAAACACGTTCGTCTCTCTCGATTGACTTATTGGCTGTGTGTTTTAGCTGGAGGGCATATCAGACTCGCTCCTCTCCCGCAGCTCCCGGCATGTCAATTACTCACACATCTGTTGGACAAATCTCGTAAAACGTCGTCGAGGTGATGAAATTAAACCTCTGCGCTTTTGAGCGTGTGTGTATGGGTGACGGCTTGCATTAGTAATGAAAGAGTCTTAATCCATGCCGAAGAGCGTCTTCCATTAGAGAATGAGAAACCTCTCTGCAGGGTTCCGACTAACAGACACACGTCTTCGTTAGTCAGCCCTCCATCGACATACACCCACAGGAACACATCCAATCCAATCATGAACTGAAGAACAGCAAAACTTGACTACATCCTCTTCCCAAGTGTCGGAATGGCCGTCTTGAAGAACGAACACGATGAATAAATAAATAAGTGCCTTTTATCTCTTCAGTATTACGTTTATTCACTTGACTTCTTTTACGATCTCCGCTTCAGAACCAGCGGGAGCAAAACTACACCGTTTTGAAAACTCGCTCCACCATGATGACAGTGGACGGACTGAAACCGGGCACCACCTACGTGTTCCGGGTCAGGGCTCGAACCGCCGGCGGCTACGGGAGCTACGGCGGAGAGATTGAACTGGAAACCAGCCACGAAGGTACGCATTTTGAATTTACGCAACCTGCCGACCGTTTTCTCCGCGCCACGGAGGGTATTGATCTTTCGCAGTCCTATGTGTAAAGCACGCCTTTTCAAACAGATCCAAATTCAAAGAGCGCGCGACGGTCAAGGAAGACAAAGACAAAGTGTGAACAGCGGCGCTCGATTCCATCTCCATGTGGTGATTTGTCCCCCGATGGAGTTTAAAATCAATCCGATGGATGGTTATTAAATTGCTCACATTTCATCTCAATGGCTTCTTACAGTTCTCTTGTCATCAGGATTTGTACCATTTATTCGATTAAAAAAAAAAGTGACGCTTGTCAGCTAAGGAATCTCACTCTTCCATTTATTAAACGTGCTTTCGTCAAGGAGAAGTCAACCCCCCAAAACATTCCTTAAAACACGCCAAAATAGCTTACAACGTGTTTCTGACATTTCCAATTTCAGGGGGTTTGTTGGGTTTTTTTTTCAATCAACCGACATTTCTTGATGAAAAGGAAAACGTGTTAAGCTTGACAACGTCCGACTATTCACATTTCTATTTTGAAACATCTGGGTAAATATCTATACTATTAATTTATATATATATATATATATATATATATATATATATATATATATATATATATATATATATATATATATATATATATATATATAAAAACGTCAGCTTCACAGTGCAGAGGTACCGGGTTCAATTCCAGCTCCGGCCTCCCTGTGTGGAGTTTGCATGTTCTCCCCGGGCTTGCGTGGGTTTTCTCCGGGTGCTCCGGTTTCCTCCCACATTCCAAAGACATGCATGGCAGGCTGATTGAGCACTCTAAATTGTCCCTAGGTATGAGTGTGGGCGTGGATGGTTGTTGGTCTCTGTGTGCCTTGCGATTGGCTGGCAACCAATTCAGGGTGTCCCCCGCCTACTGCCCGGAGACATCTGGGATAGGCTCCAGCACCCCCCGCGACCCTAGTGATGATAAAGCAGTTCAGAAAATGGATGGATGGATAATAACCTTGGTTCGGAAGATGAATGAATGAATATATATATATTATTTTTCTTTTACTGCAACTATCCACTTTTTCAGCCGCCATTGAAGAAAGACAAAATGCTGGCTGTGATGTCACTGAAAACTTCAGAAGGTTTCTTAACAGGGCAATTAAATGAAATTAGTAAAACAGATTACTCTGAAGTGGGCGACTGACTGGTACATCATTCTCATTCGAGTTACAGAAATAGATCGATTGCAGTGCCTTAAATGTTTGTGCAAAATTTCTTATTTTTTTATTCGATCCCCCAGCCCCCCTTTTTTTTTTTAAATAATGTACGTTGGACCACAAAAACGCAATACCTGGTTTTCATTCATGAAGTTTCAGTGAAAATGTATTTATTACTACTTGTGTCAACCCGTATTGTTTTGTATTGTTTTGTGTTTTTTGTTATTGTAAAGTGTCCTTGGGTGTCTTGAAAGGCGCTTATAAATAAAATGTATTATTATTATTATTATTTAAAAAAAAAATAAATAAATAAATTCACATTTATTTTTTACTCAAAGGGTACCAATTTCTTGGGCATGTGATCAACCCCGTCGCCCTGTTGTCAAACTCACTTTCCCTTTGCCGTCATTTACTTGGCTCATCACTTCATCATCGGGGGAAACGATTTTCTTGCAATAGAGGCCCCATAATCTGCTCTTCAAAGTGCACATTAATTCTCAGATGGCCGGGCAGAGAGGGCCATAAATCTCTTAACGTATAGCAGCGCGGATATAGATCGCGCCGCATACAGTGGGAACACATTAGCCTACTAATCATTGCATAATCAATGAATATGGTTGAAAGGAGGCTTTCCGCTTCTGCCCTACGACAAAACTGTATGCGGGAAATGCAAACGACGGGGAAATTGTCATTGTTAGCATTTGCGCTGTGATTTTTTCTCTCTCGTTTGTTTGTTTTGTACAAGTTCAATGCTAGGCGCCAGGGCAGAAAAACGTCATATGGCAATCTGATTTGACATTTCAAAGCTGAGGTTTTTTTTTTTTTTTTAACTAAAGTTGTAATTATATTTTGAATTGCGGTAACTGTCACGTAAATGCTCTCATTGAATTGCATCTAGGAAAGATGGCGGCGGTTTTGCCATTCGCGTGTGCAGAGATCTGCTCGTGAATTGCAGTTGAATTCTAGATTTCTCTGCGTTTAGTTTGAGGTATCTGCAATTTTCTTTTCACGAGATTTAAGACATCCAACGGTGATTTTTGATTTGAGATGAATTCAAGATATCCTGAACAAGAATTATGACAGGTGTTGGGTCTAAAAGGCCTGGCCGACCCGGGCAAAGAACAGGCAGCACACCGAGATAAAGTTTTAGACTGCTGCAGCAGGGAAGAACAAGGAGGGCACGATGTTCCAGTGCCTCGGCTCACAAGATCTCCTCTCGGTTCGCCGCTGCAGAGTGCATTTATTTTGTGTAGAGCATGCGCAGTCAAAACAATGGAAAGGTACTGGTGTGATGTGGTGTGTGGGTGCGTGTTTTGGCTGCGATGGAATGTGTGTGGCAGATAGTGTGTGAGGAAAGTTTTATGTGAACACAGAAAAGCAAGGTCAAGTAATACAATAGGGTGTTGAGAAATACACACAAATATAAGAGCTTACTTTACATTTCCTGTTGTGGATTTCGAAAACATCAGTGAAAACAATTCCCTTGGATTCAAGTTAACACATCATAAATCGAAAACAACAGGGTTGTTTTTCAGGGAGTGGCGAAACCCTCCAATAGGGAAAAATTCCACTCCTCCCACCCCGCTTGGGGTCGAGAACCTTGTGTCTGAAAAACAGGAATAGAGTCAAATTTAATAGTAGTAAAACACACAAGCAGATGAATAACGTAATGGATCGCTTTCACAGATCGCTCAAAAATAATCAACCTAAATAAAGAAAATGTTCATGAGAAGTTTAAAAGAAAAGAATGATAAAAAGAAAAATAGGCTCACACAAAGCCTATACAACGAACCTCCTACATGGTGGTTACCTGAAGAGGCCCTACCCGTAACCTTAGGTAACAGGCAGCTCGCCGGCTGCGGCGTAAGCAGGGGCCCGCCTGGCCTTACCCGCTCGGACTCTTCGTGTTGTCAGTAAGTGTGTGCAATGAGGGGGTCCCTTGGGGCTTAGGGTGTTTGTCCATGTGTGACTAGACAACGCTGTCTAAGTCAGAGTCCTCATCAATGTCCGAACCGTCCGGTTGTGTATGCAAATTACAAGTGATATATCAGAAAAACACTCCCTTCTTCACATGTCACACCTCTGGACGGCCCAATTGGGTCGCCCTCAGACAAAGCATTCTCCTGGTACTCGCACCAACCTCCAGACATGTGTACATTCCAAGTTATAAGATAACAGGCACCAGTGTGTCTACTAATGATGTGGTCAGGTACCATCTGCTCCGGTCTCTCAATCTCTCTGACTCTATGCTTCCATTGTGTACAAGTTGTGAGAACATACCGTTCGAGGTCAATCAAGCATATACAGTACTGAAATGAACCTTGAAAACATGATAAGATTAAGTTCGTCTTTCTCCATCATTTATCATGTAATTCAAAGTTACATTAATCTGGCGGCAATTGTGTGAGTTGGAGAGAAAAATGTGTTGTTTTAAATTAATGTTCAGTAATTTGCTTATTCACGACAGTTTTCGAATCATCATGGGCACTTGGAAACAGTTCTCATTTTGAGAATCAAATTACAGATGAATGAATTCAAGCGGATATCCGTGATTCAGATATTGGCCAATGAATTATCAACTTCCATCATGGCATGACTGAAATTGTATCCTCAGTGAAATTTCATTTCACATATCTGAAATGCTCATTGTGGGGAGGAAGAATGACATTAAATAGATTTCCCAAAAAGATAGCCGCAACCTATTCCAACATCGGTGTTAATTAAATTTTAGGAAGGCTATTTAATCAGGTGCACGAGGCCAAGTGCACTTCAGAGTCTTATCAATGTGAACAAATCTGATCAATGGTATTGATTATGAAAGAATATGCGCATGCTAGTTAATGCAGCAGATCACAAACTGCTGCTCGCTTGAGAGACTTCAATTGCCAACAGACACTTTGCACGCGCCGATGCACTCGTGTTCACCTATGGCGGACAAAATGGAAATTTGTTTCGATGAATTGCTCGATCGGTGTGGTGTAGAAAGAAAAATAAATAAATAAAAATCTACGTGACCGGAAAGTTCTGGCCGGTAGTCTTGTTATACGCAACATTGACCAGCGCCGAGTGGGAATTGCTCTCACATCTTTTCTCTCGGTGCCTTTCAGGCAGGCGAGGCTTTTCATCAGGAACCTTGCTTACTATTCCATCCAGCTCCCTCGCTCGCTTTTATCACTTTGCTGCTGCCTTTTTTTTAAATTTATTTGCAATTGCTCCTGCCGCTTTTATTAAATCTGCCACGCACTCCCGCTCTGTCTTCTCTCCACACAGACGTCTTTGCAATCGGAGACCCGAACCAGACCACCATTCTGGCCGTATCGGTGGCGGGTGGCGTCGTTCTCCTCATCTTCTTGGTGACGTGCTTCGTTGTTAGCGGAAGGTGAGGTCAAGCATGCAAAAAATGATCACGCGCTCGAACGAGATGTTGCCCTTTTTGCGAGCGAGAAAATGTGAATTCATCGTCTCGACGTGTAAGGAGGCATTTGTAGCGGATGCTGTTGAAGACGTACTAACTGAGCAACAATGGCCTTTTGGTCTTTAAATTTAGGTCTGATACAGAGGGATTACATTATTGATGGGCAAACCGCAGCCGAGCATCCAGCTTCTGACATTTCAGCCCCAACTAAAGGCCGTGTTAGTCTTTCTGTGAAGTAGACAGCGCTGCTAAGAGCGTCTCCTTTCAAGGTTAATACCGTGTCTCAAAGAAGGCCACACGGGATGGAAAAGAGAGGGAGAAAATAGAATCAAATGATGCAGACGGCTGAGAGTTGAGAAGATGAAAGGAGTGTGAGAAAAGCAGAAGAAAAGATTTGGGGTGTTTTCAGAGAAACACCTTCAACCAAAGAACATTTGCTAAGACAATCAAAGTTAGCCAAAAGCAGCATTGAACTCAAGAGTTTTTTTGTTGTTGTTGTTCATACCTGGCCAGGCGAGGGGAAAAAAAGATTCAAAATATTCATAGGAAGAGTAAAGAAATCTTTTCCGTCTCTTACGCTCAGCAGCAACATAGAAACCGTATTCATACAAATCACAGAATGTTAAGAATGGCAGGATCGACAACACCCAAAAAGAATCCATTTGTTGGGAGTACCACCGTTCAAAATCCTCTGCTTTACGTGATGATGGTAAAAAAAAACTCCCGCTGGGGTGTCACCCCCGAGTCTCTGTGCATACACCGTCAGTTCTGTTGCATGGGTTACCTTTGCTTATTAGTTGACACGCAGCCAATCTGCACAGAGTCCTTGGGTCCATGCTTATTACTGTTATTTATTTATAGATATATATTTTAACTTATCATACTCATTATGATCCCTCAAGGAGAAAATTAAATTTTCACTCGGCTGTATATTTACTCGCAGAGAACAAGATCACTCACGGAAAGGCATGCAAGGAGATTCAGAGCCAAAGAGATGCGGAATCAGTCCTGTTTGAGCTGAGGGCTGAGGACTGTGCTTGTAACACATATTTGTTACACATTTTGATGCTTTAGAAAACATTTATGTCTGAATTTTGGGGATCTTGGAACGGATTAGGGCATTTCCATGGAAAATTCGTCTCTACTTAAGAAATGTTCTAGTGAAGACATTTCTTCCAGAACCAATTCATTGCATAAGTAAAGGTACCACTGTACAGAGGGGCCTTGAGATACGAGTATCCCGACTTGCGAGATTTTTGAGATACGGGTCGCAGCTGAGGAATGCAAGGACATGAGAAAACGAGGGGGAATGAAGAGAAGAAGGTGAGAAAAGAAAACCAAAAAAAAAATTACATCTAAGAAGATGATTCAGGGTCAGAGGAGTGAAAGAAGGGGTGACATCTGTGACTTCACGGTAGCGCCTGAGCAAAAATTGAACCTCAACGAGCTCCAACTCGATTAACAACAGGCTACGCGCAACACACAAGCAGCACACGTGCCCGCACGGACACTCACTAATGAACACACTCGAAAAACATTACTATTGATTGAGGTGATTGCTTATCAGGCACAGCGCAATGTTCGCCATCGAGTCGGAGCGATGTAATCAGGCCAAAACCCGCACACACAAACAAACGCACAAACACTTCGTACATGTAGAGCACTACAACTTTTTTTTTTTTAATCGAAGGGGAATTATGAGCTTGTGTGTGTGAGACATAAAACAAGCCGTTAAATGTCGCACATTTTGTGCACGCGTGATGTGACGCGCCCACAGAATCACACTCGGCTAATAAGCTCTCACAGGCCGGGAGGTGTTAACTGAGCTTTACAAGAGGGTCGATCCACTGACATCAATTTTAGGTCGCTTCGTCTGGCGTTGTGGCCCTCCATCTTCCCCCTATTTAGACAGGGGGGGGGGGGGGGGGGTGAGCAGTGTTGATTACCGCTCTGGATTAAACAGCATCTGTTGCAGCTGTCAAAAGTTGCGTCGCCGTGTGCATTAAGTGAGGCTTGGAGTTGCGTGTTTTATGTCGGAGATCAAAGCTGCATCGGGGAGCGAGGCAGGAGGAGCGGCGGAACAACTAGTCTGAAAGGAATTAGTGCGTAATGATTTTTCAAAAATAAATGACAAATATTTTCCACTCAATATTATGATTTAAAATGTGCCTAGACTTTCATGGTCCTCTTCATATTTATGTTTTTTTCCAACAAGCACAAGCAAATTATTCTGTGTTACAGTAAACAATATTAGATATTAGATGTATTCTTCATAAATGTTTTGGTCTTATAAGTTTGGCTTGAATTAATTATGAATTAAAAGACAGTGATTCGCGTGTTGAGTAGGTTGTTACACAAGTAAAGAGTGGGGCGATGTTGGTGAAATTTAAGTCCCACTGCTATCGATGGATGTGCGCTAATGCTAGCATTAGCCGGCGCTAAATCGGCCTAGCGTAGGTGTCACCAATGTGGTGCTCACGAGCACCATGTAGCTTGATACTACCTACCACTGCTATTAGCGTATTGTTACACCATAAGGGGAAACATGAAAAAGTGTCCAAAGCTGCTCAGAATGCCGAGCGTACGTCTCTGACAAATAACACCAGTTCCGCTTGTATGAGTGCCATTATTGCTCTGCAAGCGCAGGCGTGGAAGTGTGTTTGTGTGCGAACTTGCCATTTCTCCTCCACCTGGGGGGTGGGGTGGGGGGCAGCATGGGGGCTTTGGCAGGCCGGCAGGTCTGAGTGGTGGGAGGCAAGCGAGCGAATGGCATAACCATGAATTCAGCAGATGGCCTTTCACTCAAAGTGTGCTGGCACACGCCCCCGCGACCCGCAAGGTCCTCACTTTCTCTCGCTCCTTGTTAAACATGTTACAGCTTTTGCCTCGCAGCATCTGTGTGTGTATCCCATCTCGTGCGCCATCTAATGACTCCCCAGTTTTGCTACCGAGGCGTGTCCTGTGAATATCGGAATGGCTTGTCACCCCGGACACATTTTGGCGTGTTAGACATGTTTTAATTTGTCGGTAGGAGAGGGGGAAACTGATAATGGTGGTAAGAGTCAAAGTACTGATTGAACTCCTGTACTTCAAAGTAAAAAAATAAAAATAAAAAAAAGTACAAATGCTAAAAAGTACTTCTGTACATTCATCCATCCATCCATTTTCTGATTCGCGTATTCGCACAAGGGCCGAGGGCGTGCTGCAGCCTCTCCCAGCCGTCTACACCCTGAACCGGTTGCCAGCCAATCACGGGACACACATAGACGAACAACAATTCTCGCTCACAATCAAACCTAGGGACAATTTAGAGGGTTCCGTTAACCTGCCATGCATGTTTTTTGGCATGTGGGAGGAAACCGGAGATTTGGAAAAGGGGAAATTCTTGTGATTTTATGTGATCATGGAGCATGGTAATGGCAGTAGCACATTAGCCCATTGTGTCAACGGCGATGTTTCTGCGGGTAGGCTCTTTTACCTTCACGGCATCTGCTGTGAAGCCCTAAGGTTGGTCCTAAAATTGTAATGACACAAAAGTGAGGAGAAAAAGGTAATTTGCGAGAGTAGTGGAGTTGGTATGCAATGAACCCCCCCCCCCCCCCCCCCTCAAAAAAGATGTAATGCGTTTGGAATTCAAAGAGCAGTGGAGCGTATTCTGATGATGACTAGTCAGTGCTGAGGATGCTTTGTGACTTGGATGTTGGAAGCAAAGAGAAATGCTCTTGCTTTCAATTACAGTTTTGAATGATACTTCAAGGAGACTATATTGGAGGTAGAAATCTTCCAGTGAACTCAACAAAGCGTGTAACAAAGCCTGTTCACGTGGCTCTTGCAATGTCTCTCCAGTAATAGCACAATAAAGATTTGGCATCCAAGGTGCGGGGTGCAAGAGACACCCCAGTAGACAGCCAAGTATATTGTGTACACGCTATGTGATGATATTAGAATGAGATGTTATTAGAAAAGATTCGGCGGTTATTGCTTGGGTGCGAGCGCTTTCAATTAAACCGTAGGGTGTAACCATGACGCATCTTTGTGTGCAGAGCGCCTGCAAAGCGCTGCAGTCTTGGAAGCTTGTTGCCCCTGGTGCAAAACAATTTCACTCAGGCTTTATGCAAATGAGCATATGTGGCGATGGGATTGATCAAACGGCCTATTTCGAAAAATAAATACATAAAATCTAACCAGTTTTTGGCTTGTTCCAGTTTGAAAGACCATTGAGATGTATTTATTAGGCATTTTACAGTTGTGACTTCATCAAGTAAGTGACATCATTAGAAGTATCACACTGATCTACATACCGATCTATTTGCATATATAAAAATACACTTAGCTTGATGATACGCCATTCGTCCGCCTTTTCTCTCTTTCTCCCGTGACCATAAAATTCCCGTATTCCAGCTCCGAACCGCTCCTCGTTCCCGCCCCCTGCTTCGTTTTATCCATTTCCATTCTCCGTAATGAGAAGGAGCTAATTGAAATGTTTCCAAACAGGGTGCTAATGAAACATAGACAGATTTATTAGTCATAACTCTTGCGCTAATCATTTCCCCGTCTTAATAATTAGCCGGTGCTGAGTAAATCTTTTTACACTGTGGTCAGAGATCGTTGAGCCGGTCGGTGCCAGACGGGGACAAGATGGAGATTGGGTCAGAAAGGACTTCATGTTAGAACACTCACTTTGACTGTTTTTTTGTTTTTTTGGTCGTCGTCATTCTTTTTTATTAGTTTTGAACTTTGTGCTATTCAGCCGCTATGGTAAATTAATTATTGTGGTATGTAGGCAGATAATGTGTTTGGTCATTCAGACGACATGCCCAGACACATTTTGTGAAATAACAAGAAGGTGAATTCAATCCACCAATTTCATTCTCAGTAATTAGTTTTAATTTAATGGCTTGATATTAAATGGAATAGCCATTAGTAATCACCGGGAGTAATGAAAACAGCAGTGTGCATGTGTGTGTGTGTGCGTGTGTGTGGTAAGGTGAGGTGGTGCGGAAAGCAGGACAGATGTCATGCCGGGAGGTGACTAACGGCGTACTGATTTCATTTGTCCTCGTCATTCTGATTAGCAGAAGGAAAATAACGTGGCGAGACAGGAAATGAAAGTGAAAAAGGAGACGATGAGTAAAGCGATGCCAAAGACGATGTGCATCCGAGCCCTCCTGACTCTTCCTTGTTTCAGAACCGCATCAATTTCTCCTCCCGTCTCCCGGCGAGCAGGCTGACTCTAATCCGATCAAATGCGACCCGTCATATAAAACAAAGCAGGTGATGTGACATGGCGCTGTACTACAAACATTTTATTAGCCGCGAGTGTCCCATGCTAACGTCACTCCAAGGTTATTCATTACCATGAAGCCACACGCGTCTATCTCAAGGGAATCGGCATGCCTACAACTTATGCGATGGATATAAAAAGTCTACACATCCCGCATCTAACACCAGGTGTGATCTAAGTATAGCGAACGAGATGCTTATTTTTAAAAACCTTTGTGGATGTCCGACATCTCCACTTCACTTTACTCAGGTAGTTTTACTCTCCTTGTTCAAATAGCTGTTCACATTCCGGCCACGTTGCTGCGGCACAAGCACTGCCTCACCCTCTGTCTTTCCACATCCCTTATGTCACCCCCCTTGCCCCCACCTCCCCCGTACGGCTCCCCCTCGACGCTCGTCACTCCCTGCCCCTCCCTATGTGATTGCTTGTTAGTTGGTATGCAGGCACGGAACCCCATTGTGCTTTCTTGCCTGTCAGCACTCCTTCGGATCCCCCCTCTCTCTCTCTCTCTTTCTTGCTTTCTTTCTTCCCTCCCTTTCTTCCTTCTTTCTTTCTGTTCCATCCCCTTTAGTCCACTCTTTCTATCCAAAAAACACAGCACGATCCCAGAAGAGCGGAGAGTGGAGGAAAGAGGCCAGAGTGGATAAATGGATGGATGCCCGGGGAAGAAAGCTGTGATATATGGTGGATTGGACAAGGGAATGTTTTCACAAAAGCACAGAATTAGGAAATAAAATAATACCCCAAGAGAGATAAAGGCCTTAAAAGTGCGAATGACAGGACGAGAGTGAGGTGGGTGGGGGGAGAAGGTAGGCGGGAGTGGTTACGGCCATAATGTTTGGAGGATGGAGTTCTGTGAGGGAAGCTTGCTAGCAGAATGACAAATGGGTCTCAAGTGACAGAGTATTATATTAAAAAGTAAATTGATATGCAAATGTGGAGCGTTGGAGGACAGGGATAGCCTGTCATCACTGAAGTGGAACAGAGGGAAAAAGGTGAGGGCTCGGCGGAGATGGCAACACAGTGTAGAGGTCCATTAGCATGTGAGCGTGCCTGTGTGTGTTCGTAGTAAGTACGCATTAACATAAAGTTGCGTGCGAATGTGTGTGTGTGTGTGTGTGTGTGTGTGTGTGTGTGTGTGCAGAATAGGCATGAAGTGCAGTTGCGTGTCAGCAAAATAGCAGATAGGAAGACATCCCGCGATGGCAAACTGTGCCAACTTTGAACTGCAAGGGCATCGGCGTGAAGAATCAGCCAGTGGGAATGTGAGACATCTTCTTTAGAAACTTAACCTCACAACTCTTCAATGTCAGGATGGAAACATAAATACTCGTGAAAACCCTCATCGCTACCCCACATGTGCCTTTTGGGGGGGGCCAAATTGATTGGGTGATTGTGTAAATATGACACCCAACATCAGCGTTAACCCTTTCATGCACATTGTGATGGCATGATAGCACGATAAGCTGGAGCGAGCGCTGTCGCCGAAAGGGTTAAAAAGCCACCAACTCCTCGGCGAACGATGCAAATGCCGGTTGCATCAATGATGTTCCGCGTGCGCGTCCCGCGGTCTTGGCAACGTGACATCCTTGCATGACTGACGTGCAAACGCGGAGGACTTTGTGTTTGTGGCGCACGCGACCGCACCTTTAGGCGTTTGTCACCAACTCGCCAAGTAAAGTGACAAAATCGAAGAGACGCGCATGATTAACGATTTGAGCCGAATCGCCAGTCGAGCTGACGTTATTGAAAATATGTAGGTCAGGATAACCTGGTTGTGAATGTGTGTGTGTGTGTGTGTGTGTGTGTGTGTGTGTGTGCGCTTGTGTGACGTACGGTCAACTCAGAGGCTTCTCTCTCAAGAACTTCAACTCACGGCATTCAAAACAAATACTTAACCTATTTTTAAGCTACAGAATAGAGCGGTAAGCATCATGAAGCAAGCTCAAAATAAAGACCCCAAAATCCATAATTTATCAATTTAAAATACTCTGAAATGTTATGACTATGATGAATTCGAAGGTGCACAAATTATCTACAGAGTACGGAGTAATCTACTTCTTCACAGTATTCGGTTAAAGCGAAAACGTGTCCCTTCTCGGGTGTAAATTTGTGGACCAAGTATGAAAAATATCTGAAAATGAAAATGTACATGACATCGTTTAAAAGAAATATTGTAAATATTTGTCGGCTGGCCTGCCTTGGTGGGCGACATTTGTGTTCGCTAATCGAAGCTAATCGCATAAAAATCGATCAAATCCAATCGAGCAAAATGTGCCGCTTAGGACATTTTTAAAAATGACAATGTAACTTTAGAGATCTGTAATTTTGGACCTGTTCCTGATTCCGCCAATTAACATCATATCGAAATGATGATGTGCAACTTTGGGGAAAAATGGACTCCATTGGATGGACAAAAGCTTTCAAATTTGACTCGGCCGCTTGCGGCTTTTAACTCGGGCGACTAACACTTTGTGGCGCCCAAACACAGAAGACAGGGAAACAAAAGGCAAAGCCGTGTCAGGTTTCACGTCATGTTTCAGTGTGTCGCGCTAATGATTCATGACACTTTTAACTGGAGAGGAGAAATGAGTCTCTCCGTAATTACTATGGAAATGTGTTCATTTCCCATCAGACACACTCATTCACATCTGTAACCATGCACTGCGCACACACACACACACACACACACACACACACACACACACACACACACACACACACACACACACACACACACACGGACACATGTATTAAATATGAAGCAACAGAGGTGTGCTTTTGGTTTCACGGAACATGTATGCTGATGCGGAGGGGGTTGTGTGTGCACCCATGGGACGATCACATGAGTGTGACTCAGTGTCCGGCCCCCCGCTCCCCATATGCTCTAAACACATGCCCCAAAGGGGTATGTGTGCGTATCCGCGTGTGTGACAAGGGGATAATGATCGGCTCATGGTGATCGACTGGTTTGTGCCCAGCTGATAACCAGACGACACACCCCCATCCTTCCTTAACCGCCCCCAAATACTAGTTTCCTGTGGCTCAGATTGTGTGTCTGTGTACTGTATTTGCAACAACAGCATCAAACGCCAAATGGCTGGGATTTCATGAGCAAGCACCCGAACCGGCCCTCTTGCCCAATTGCGCATCTCTCAAAATTGCCGTGCTTAGCGAAAACTGCAAGTAGTCCCACCCCTCTTAAAAACACCTAAATTGTTGGTTTAAACCGGAAATATACTAAAAACGATGACCCAAAACTCTTTAATATCGCTTCAACATTATCTTTTCATTCAAATTTTGAGTGAGTTGATTTTTGTGCAAAGTAAACAAAACGAGTGCCTGATGTTGGTTTGCCGTTCAGCAGTTTTGTGCTGTCTTTGAATGCACGGCAGCCCTTCACACTGTGGAGGGGATCATAACATGGGGCTGTTTTTTTGACTTTTCAAACCCGTTGTTGTTGAAGGGTGGATCTTTTATACATGCATTGAGAAATGTATTCTGAAAAATGAACTATAATGAGAACTTATTTTGCATATATGCTGCCCGTTTAAATGGGCATTTTTGTCATACAGCTGGTTAGGAAGTGTGTAGTCCTCTGTGCCCCACCCCCTTCCAGGAGTACAGATGAAAAATTGTGCCCCATCTAGCATTTCAGATGCCCATCCTTGGTGTTTTACTATCATACATAATTATGTATAATGGCATATGTACCTGTGGCTTAAAAGCGAAGCGCGGATAGTCTCTGTAGCCGAATAAACAAGCGCATTCAATGAATGTGCAATATAAGAGGTAGCATATAATAAAGTTGCCGCGGCCAGTGCAATCCACTTCTTCCTCGGAAATTGTGTCACGTTGTTTCTTGTACAGTGACAATAACAGCAAACTATATATGGCGCCTCAAAATTTTGCTACCCAATAAAGATGCCTTTTTTTTGCCATTGCGGCAAGTTGTTCCGTATGCAAGCGTCAATCACCGGGCGCGAGTCGCCGACTGCCATTTGTTGGCAGTTGTCCAGTCAAGCCGCGCTCAGCCGCATATGTCGATATGCGGCGGGCCTTAGGGAAGTAGAGACAAGCAAATTAGAATTCAATTCCCCCAACCATCAGACAGACGAGGCCACGCTGTGTTTAAATCATTTTTAGTTCATCATTAAGTGAAATTGCTTTCTTATTTTATGGGTTTGGGCCTGAAATATTTGTGCAGAATCTAAAAGAGCAGCAAGTCAGATGGTTATGGGTGATGGGGGCTGTTAAACCCGTTCCTGGATAATGCTCGACATCGTGGAAAAATACACTCACAGAAACACACAAACAACTCGGCGTCATCCTCCTGCAAGGTCGGCATAACGCAATCTGTTAAACACTTCCTCGCAGCTGGACAACAGGCCGGTTGATCAACGGATCAATATTTTGGTCGTCTCACGGAGACCACACCGCAGGGTGTGCGCACCGACGGGTGGGAGGGGTCAGCATAGGAGCGTGACCCGTAGTAAATCTGGAGGCGGTCATGGCCAGAGGGGCTGTATCGCGTTAATGCAGTCAACGTGTATGGAACATCTGTGACTCTCACACATGCTCGATATTTAGCAAACAGCAATGTTGGGAGTGTGTCACTGACAGCCAGAACGTGAGGAAATGAAATCTAATTGTAACATGTATTTGATGCATTTTTATGCTTTGGAAAACATTTTTGTCTGAATTTTAGGGGGGCTTGGAACGGATTAGGGCATTTACATGGAAAACCCGTCTCTACTTAAAAATATTTCCAGTTAAGAAATTTCTTCCAGAACTAATTAATTTCGTAAGTAGAGGTACCACTGTATTTAAATATATATACAAAATGAGGGATCGGTTGTTTTAAAAATTATCAATGCATTTTCAATACGGGATAGGGATATTTTAACGGAGTCTTTGTACTTTCTCCGCCATGAGTTTTCTTCTGGTGGAGAAAGTGCACATATGGGTTGGTGCGCGCGTGTGCGTGTGCGCTCGTACAGCAGGATGCTCACCCAGCTGGCTATTTGTTTTTTGCAGGCACTGTGGATATATCAAAGCCAAGCAGGACCCTGATGAAGAGAAGATGCAGTTCCAGCATGGCCGAGGTAATAACATCACCTTAATAGAATTCTAACATACAAACAACAAGGCGTACATAAACACAGATGCATGCCCCATTTTCTCGGACCCGCTACTGCTAACCTTGCCTTGCACACCAGCACGGATGTATTTCATTCAAAGAAAAATGGCTCAAATTGTGATCAATGGTTCCTTATGAAAGCATCCCAAAAGTTCCCGACTAAAACTCTAAAGAAAGACATCGGTGACATTTAGGTCGGTTTCAACATTATTATCTTTTTTTTGCGTGTGAACGCGTGCTTGTAGGATGAGGCTCCTTCTGGGTTCCTGTTAAAATGATGTGTCATTTTTATCACCGCAACTAACAAAGCAGTTACTCGACGTGTCTAATTACGTAACCATTTTAACACCATCTGAGCAGCGTGCTCGCGTCGCCACGGGCAGTCAAACGGCAGGGATGGCAAACGCCATTTTTATGAAACCCCATAAACGCAATATGCCGGAACATTTATGAGATGTGGAAATACAACTCATGTTTGTTCATTCGGTTCTTTTCTCCCTCATTTGCATGTGCACAGTCAAGCTTCCCGGCAGTCGGACCTACATCCATCCGCACACCTATGAAGACCCCAACCAGGCTGTCAGGGACTTCGCCAAAGAGATCGATGCGACCAATATTCGCATCGAGAGAGTTATTGGAGCCGGTACGCTTGAAAACATATGTGGTTCATTTTGTCCTGGGTATTATAACATAAATACAGTCACCCTCTGTTTATTAGGGTGGGCATGTTCCAGACACACATTTTTCATAGTTTCACACCTCCAACAAGTTTTGAACATCCAACACATACAAAAAAAACATCTTTTCACTCTCTCACTGACACATACAATGAAAGAGAATTGAACACTTGTACATTTAAACACCAAAATGTACCAGCAAAGCGTGTAATTTCATTGAGCAAAAGTCAGCTAGCTGATGCTAACATATAATGTGAAACTCCATTGATGGGCTAACGCAAATTAGCCTGGCTAGGGCAGTATTTGCAAGCCGTCAAACAACAGCGAAAACAACGATATTGATGGGCAGATACTCTGCTATGTGGCAACAATTACTTTTACAGCTTAGTAGGGGACCTTCTCTGCTTCTTCTTGCACTTAATACACCGCAGCTACAGTAAGCAACAAGTGTGCCTGGCATGTTGCCGTGTTACTACAGTGAAGACGTGCAACTTAAAAACCCATGCATGGTCGAGTGCGGGTGTGGCCCATTGACAGTGTTGGTTTCCCCCTTTTTTTTTTTTTTGCGCGTCCATATTTGTAGGGGAGTTTGGGGAAGTGTGCAGCGGGCGGTTGCGCGTCCAAGGAAAACGTGAGATCTACGTGGCAATCAAGAGTCTGAAGGCGGGCTACACGGACAAACAGAGGCGGGACTTCCTGTCAGAGGCCTCCATCATGGGACAATTCGACCACCCGAACATCATCAGGCTGGAAGGAGTCGTCACAAAATGTGAGTCATGCTTCCATGTGGGTTGAACAGTTGATAGAATTTGACACACACACCCTACAGTGGAATGTTCTTATTAACGTAATTTTTCCCAAGAATCTATCATGGAAAATTAGGGGGCGGCAATAAGCGATTTTCTACACAATGCCGTGAGACACAAACTTTGTTGTGGAGCCACACTTGAAAAAAGCTTGTGCCTCATGAAATCATATCATTATGGTTCTCTCTGGGGTGTGCAACATGGCCACTGTTATAGTCATGCAGACGCAAAGAAGAGTTTCACAACTACTCCGATGACTCTGTAATCTGCAGTAAAAATCGTCACTTTTCACTGAGGATAAAGAACGTATGACTGAGTACTGTGATACGTTGGTCTGTTGTGTTGATGAGCTTGAAACGTAATAACCCCGCCCCCGGCAGTGCTATTCGTTAGCCCGTCTATAGCGTTTTGAATCGTGCGTTAGCATTAAGCTACCTGAAGGCAATTTTCTGTGGTTGTTTTGAAAATTATGTGTATAAACGAGGACCGGCAATCAACAGCTTGATGCCATTTTTTTTTTTTTGAGGAATCCGCAAATTCCACATATCGCTTTGTGATTCAAAGCAATATTTGTCCGAATCTTTGGTTCATCAACTGATTGCGAACTGAGGTCCACTGTACCGCGGTACATGGACTGCCGCACACAGCCGGTGTAAACGGGAGCTGACCCTTGTTCGGATAGATTTCCATTACCATGGTTACGCCTACATGACACATGGCAACTGCGACTGTCCTGCGCTCTTCAAATAGCTGCTTGTTTACTTCACGACCGTGTTCGAGCCATTGTGAGCGTCTCTGCGCGTCTGCGTGTGTGCCGGGGAGCGACACAGGCCGGGGTTCAACAACAAGGCTGATTGGTTATCTCTGGCGCCCGCTCTAGCCATCACTCTCTCCCTTTTCCATCTCTCTTCTTGTCTCGTATGTCCATCTCGCGCTGCGGCTTTGTCCCTCAGTGTTCGTCTTATCTTCTCATTTAGTCTCTCCTCTCTCTTTCCGTCTATCTCTCCATCTTTATCTCTCACTCGCTCCCATTTCGCCGGCAGATGACGTGCCCTGATGTTGGTCTAATGAAAGCAGGAGCAGATAACACGCTAGCTGCTGCAGCGGAGACCACCCCGTGTCAATCAAAATTTGAGTTGCCTTTTACACACGAATGGTAATGTGCGCTGCAATTGCGGTGGGACCTTAAATGTTGAACACAATCGGACTAACTGACTTCTGAATCGTTTAGTGATTTTTTTTTTATGTGTTACATAATTCAACTATTGCCGTCATAAAAATGGCCTTATTGCGCAGGGGAAAAAAATCCTCTTTCAATTTAACTACTTCAAAGGCAATATTTTGTGTTTTTGTAGCCAAATTGATTACTTTGGAAAGACAAGTCTACTAAAATGTAAGGAGGGGATGGGGTGGAGGGGGCGCTTCGAGTGTTCAGCCCAGCGCACACGACAGCACAGCACAACACCTGGTCAGCAACACAAGAGCGAATGCATATTCATGAATATCAATAATTCATAACATTAATTGGCTGTGATTTTCACCCTCATGAATATTCACCAGCGTGCAAACAATTGATGCAAAAACATACTTATTAATTGCCTATTTGTTTTCTGTAAATAACACTTCATAATAAAGGCGACCTTTTGCATGCAGGGCGGAGGCAGGCGGATTAAGGAAACGCTTCTGTTATGGCATTGTGGGTTTTAATTTCACTTTTTGTCGTGTCGTGAACCGAATACAGACGCTCCCGGCTTACGAACATCCGAGTTACGAACAAACGGTACATACGAACATTTTCACGGGTATGTCGAAAAAAAAAAGAAAAAGATTTTGTATTGCGCGCCTTTTTCCGAGTGCCGAACGGGGCGGAGGAGGACGGCGGAGGCGACGGCGGAGGCGACGGCGGCGGCGACGTTCGAAGGCGGCCGCGGGGAGAGGCGTAGGGGGCTTAACTGCTAGTTTACTGGGCAGCTAACCCTCGAGCCCTGAAGAACGTGACGAAAAGCTCTCTCCCCGTTATATGGATGTCAATATAAGCCTTAAACATATATTCCAGACAAAATATAGCACTGAAGCAACTTGCGAACGAATTCACCTTATGAACAATCGTCCGGAACGTAACTCGTTCGTAACCTGGGGAGCGTCTGTAGAGTGCATCTCGAAATTTGGTGACAAAAAGTAGACTGAATTTTAGACTGGCTCAAAGGTGGTGGTCTATTTTGCAGTGTCGGTGGTGTTGAGAGGGTGATCGAGCTCCTCCGAAACAAATCTCACGAGCAGGACGTCATTTCACAGGTCACAGCCTAAGGTGCGCGGGTGGATTGGGTGGGTTGTTGATGGCCCAGTTCAGATGGGTCAATAATTCCTGCAGGCTCTTTTCTCCGGCACCAGCTGGTACCTTTACACCACCCTCAGTATGCAATCAGCCGGGCTGACCTTGCGTGCGCCGGGCTCAGATGGGTTCAAGAGGGGTTGAGCTGCTAACTAGACTTCAACGGGGGAGGAGGAGGATTTGCAATTGCGGTTTTCCAGTCGCACGGAGAAACTCTTGGAAGATTTCTAAATTGGGCTATAAACGCAACAACAAATGTGTGTCCATTTGAATCTTTTATTCACATGAAATGAATGCATGTATGAAGGCGAGAAAGTGCAACTAAAGTACATAATTCTTCCTTCATCAATACTTCGCCGCTTCTGGGGATTCAAATGAATTCAACAAATGTCAATTATATCAGTTAAACTACATATGACTATTCAGTAAAGCGCCGCACTAATTTGCTGTCACTTATTGAAAAAATAAAATGCCCTTTGTGCAACTTCTCCAAACTTTAAAACCAATCACGGCGATTGTTCTCACCGAGACTAAGAGAAAAGTCTTTGTTAGTATTTATTGTAATTTTGCGTAGGACCTTGTGTGGAGTGTGTGCTGCTCGTGCATTTTGGCTGCAATCTTTTCAATTCCGGCGGTTGTCATCCTTTTATACGTGCGCTCTTGTCAGCTTACAAGCGCTTAAGCCTTCAGCTCCTGCCGTGTTCCACCCTAATAAGCGTCTTTGCTGTCTGTCATCTGATTGTTGCTATTGTCTTGCTGATTGGTGGGCCACACGCAAAAGAAGAGAGCGAGAGAAAAAAAAGACCCCCCTTTCTCTATCTGCACATCAGGAAAAGCGCCACAATCTGCGCCCTTCCTCCTCCCTCTCATCATCCCTTCATCTCATTCACCGCATCTCTAATTTGATCCGGCCGCCGCTCGTGCATTTTTTGAAAAGAAAATGCTGCAACAATCAGCTCATTGGAGAAAACCCTCAATTATGGCACTCCATCTCGTCTGCCGATCAAATGCTCTGTATATGCATTAAGATGCTTCAAACTTAGCAAAGCTCTGCACTGACTTCATTCCATTTTGTCCTCCGTCGGGAGTATCTAGCGATCAGCTCCAAATGCGCACCTTCGCTTGTCGAACAATACACTGCGTAAAAGGTGGTTTGGATCGCTCATATACAGATCCATGGAGATTGGAGCAACCGCAGAGGCAAACGAGGGGGAGTTAAGATAGTACGAAGAGGTGATGATGGTTGCAGGATGGGGGGACAAGATGGGGGAGAGGTGGCTGAGATGAGATGGGATACAAGAGCGAGGAAATTAGACAACATTGGACTTGGAGAACAAATGAGGGTGACGGGGAAGATGTGTGCAGAGATTTCGGCACGAGAAGGGCAGGCAGGCGAGAGGGCGGATGGCGAGGAGATGAACGTGAGGAAATGAGAGGAGGGGAGGTGGAGAGAGGCGAGGAGATAAGCTTATTGAATTTCTGTCTACCTGTTATGCAGCAACGCTCCCCCTCCACCCAGCCTTGCATGGCGCGATCTGTCCTGTTTTAAAGCAGTGTCTCATTTTGTTCGGAACCCTTCATTTTCTCTTGTCTACTTCAAACCACAGTCAATAATGCAACGATGCAGGCCTCTGCCACAAAAAAAAAAAAACTTGTAGCGTAATTGTACTCATGTATACACACAGTCGGCAATTTAATTTACACTCCCACTTGTACGCTAGTAAACAGAAACAGACACTAAAAATGACGTTTACCAGGTAGACCATGTGTTGTTTACATCCCTTCTATTTTTGTTTTTCCACTGTATGGGTCTACTTGGCTCTACTGGGTTTGGGGAGGTTGGGGGGGGGCTTTATTTCAAAATAGAACAGTTGATTAGGGGGCGAAAACGGACAGTTCACCGTAATTACTGGAAAAAAAATCTTGGATTAACTTAATTCCACCATGTCAATCGGTTGACATGAATACTGTATATGTCGAACAAAAGTCAGCTAGCTTAATGTTTACATATAATGTGAATCATCATTGATGGGCTAACGGAATATAACATAGATGTTACAGTAGTTAGAAACCTTCCAAAAAATCTGCTAATTACACACGGAGCAGCAACTTTTGGGTTTTACATGCACTTTAGCAGTTAGCATGCTTCTCCATTTTGCTCTCCCTACGATTAGCGACTGCCATCCTCCTCCTGTGATAGCAGTGCTAGTCGGAAGTAGAGCTTATTCGCTGGCATGGATGTGAGGACTACTTACTTCACCGCCTGGAAGAACATGATTGAGCCACACTAGCAAAACAAACCTAGTTGGTGTGGCGGAAGTTAGCTTAGCGCCGAGCATACACCCAGGAATGTTCGACTCGACATACTGGAGACGAACGTCGAGCTCCGTGACTCCATTGATCATTTCTTCTTTCACAATTGTGTAATTCAAATGCAATGATGAATAGTTTCGACCAATGAGAGAGCAGCACGGGTTTCAACTCGCGCACAAACACAATCAAGCACAAGGTTGTGATGATTAGCGCTTTATGGCCAAGAAAAGATAGACAACACTTGCTTCCACCAAATGAAGCGGCCGAAAGACGAGGACAGTTGTCGCTGATCCATTCCATGACACGCCACCTGGCAGAATGTCAATAGCCAATCTGCACGCAGGCACCCACTCAGACAGCCCTTCGAGCTCTTTGACTTATTTCCTAGCGTGATGAAAGGTATTAAATCTGACTGAATAGGAAGGTGATTAGTTAATTATGTGCTTTCAGGAGCATTTGGCAAAGTGGCGCTTCTTGACATGCTCCAACCTGCAAGCGTATTCTATTTTTGTTTGAAAAGTGGATGAAGTCGCTCTGGGAAATGAAAAGGGCGCATTGTGTTGCGTGCGTGCGTGTGTTTGTGTGCATGTGCGTGGATGTGTGTATGCCTGTGCGCACACCTGAGTCAACGAGAAGGAACGTGCAAATGTGCTGAGCCGGTTTGTGTGTGGTCGACTTTATTGGTAACCTCTGTTATCTGTCACTTGCGAGGATAATTTAGGATGGCAGGTGTCCAGATGATGGCTGGTGATGGTGTGTGTCGTTGCGTGCGTGTGCGCGCGCAGGCGCTTGTGGCGCGCTCATGTCGATCGTCGCTGAGACAACAGAATGAATGTGTTTTCATTCCGGCCCTCTCCTGGTACAGCTAATACTGTCGGCCCAAAGGTAATAGTCTATACTTCACGGGTAACGCGCGGCATATGATTTTTTTGCCCGCACACACAAAGCTATGTTTTGTTGTTCAATTTCTTGCTGTCAGTGTTGGAAGTTATGGTCCTGGGAGGTCTGACTTTGGTATGGATGGTGTCGCCGTGAAACAAAAAAAAGGAAAGTAATAATAATAATAATAATACATTTTATTTGTGGGCGCCTTTCTAAAAACTCAAGGACACCTTACAACAAGCAGTTAAAAATACAGATACAACGTTAAAAACAACATCAAATATAATAAGATAAATTAAAACAAAATAGAGACAATGGATTTATGGTCAGAGTGAATAAGCTTGTCTAAACAGATGAGTTTTGAGGCTGGATTTGAAATGTGTTAGTGAGTCTATGTTGCGAAGGTCAGCGGGGAGTGTGTTCCAGAGCTGGGGAGCAGAGCGACTGAAGGCTCTGTCTCCCATGGTGACGAGGCGAGCAGGGGGACAGTGAGGAGGAGAGAGAGGAGGAGCGAAGAGAGCGGACTGGTGTAGGAATATGGATGAGGTCAGACAGGTAAGGAGGGGCAAGGTTATGGATGGCTTTAAATGTAAGGAGCAAAGTTTTATATTGAATGCGGTGTATAATGGGGAGCCAATGGAGATGTTGGAGGACAGGTGTAATGTGGTTTATGGATGGTGTGAGTGTGATAATGCGAGCGGCTGAATTTTGAACCAGTTGAAGCTTATGGAGGGTTTTTGAGGGAGACCGAGCAGGAGGGAGTTACAATAATCAAGTCGGGAGGTGACGAGGGTGTGAACAAGTATAGCAGTGGAGTGAGGGGTGAGAGAAGAGCGGAGCCGGTGAATGTTTCTAAGATGAAAATATGCAGAACGAGTGATATTGTTGATATGTGACGTGAAGGAGAGGGTGCTATCAAGGATGACACCCAGACTCTTAACCTGAGGGGAGGGGAAATGGAGGAGTTGTCAAAAGGAATGGAGAAATTGTTTATTTTGTTTAGGTGGATTTGGTGCCAACGAGGAGGAGTTCAGTTTTATTGCTGTTCAGTTTGAGGAAGTTTGAGGTGAACCATGACTTTAATTCATGTAGACAGTTGGTTAGGGAGGATGGTGGAAGTATGGTGTTTGGTTTGGTAGAAATGTAGAGCTGGGTGTCATCCGCGTAGCAGTGAAAGTGAATGTGATGTTTCCTGAAGATATGACCAAGGGGAGAAGATAGATTAGAAATAGCAAGGGGCCAAGGACAGAACCCTGAGGAACACCTGAAGTGAGGGAAATGAGTGAGATCTAAAACATTTGAGCTGGATAAACTGGGTGCGGTCAGAAAGATAAGAGCGGAACCAGGAGAGGGGGTGTTGGTGATGCCAATGGAGGAGAGTCTGTCAAGGAGGATGGAGTGAGAGATGGTATCAAAGGCTGCACTGAGGTCAAGCAGGAGGAGGATGGTGAGTGAACCGAGTCAGCAGAGAGAAGAAGGTCATTGGATATTTTGAGGAGGGCAGTTTCAGTACTATGGAGGGGACGGAAGCCAGATTGAAATTGTTCGTATAGGTTATTGGAGGAGAGATGGGTGTGAAGTTGAGCAGCCACTGTTTTTCTAGGAGTTTGGAAATGAAGGGAGGTTTGATATGGGACGGAAATTGTTCAGGTCGGAGGGATCAGAGCCAGGTTTCTTAAGAATGGGAGTGACAGCAGCAGTTTTGAGATGGGAGGGTACATTGCCGGTAGAGAGGGAAGTTTGAATAATGTTAGTGATGAGAGAGGAGAGGGCCGGGATAGAGGTTTTGACTAGACTAGTCGGGAGAGGGTCAAGTTGACAAGTGGAGGTTTTGGACTTCTGAATTAAGATGGATATTTGGTGGACAGATGGAGAAGTGAAAGCAGAGAACAACTGGGTAGGAGCTGGGGAGAATGGAGAAGGAGGGTTGGGAACAGATGAGGGGGTGAGTTGCTGGTGGATATGTTGGATTTTGGATGTAAAAAATGAGGCCAGAGTATTACAGAAATCGGTGGAATAGAGATGTGATGGAAGAGCGTCAGCAGGTTTAGTGAATTTAGAAATGAGTGAGAAGAGTGTTTTGGGATTCCCTTCATTGGAGCTGATTAAACCAGAGTAATATGTTGACTTGGCTTCAGAAATTGAGTCCTTGTAATGGAGGAAGTGGGTAGTGTACATTTCCTTATGTATTGCGAGTCCAGTTTTCCTGTATAATCTTTCAAGTTGACGGCCTTTTGATTTTAGTTGTCTGAGGGTAGGGGTAAACCAGGGTGCTGTTTGGTTGAAGGAGACAGTTCGGGTTTTGAGTGGGGCTAGGGTATTGAGAATGTTATGGAGGTTTGAATTGTAGTGTGTCAAGAACTCATCTGTTGTGGAAAGACAATCAGTATTGGGGAGATTGTTGATAAGTGATACTAAATTGTCCGGGTTAATGTCCTTGATTTTACGGAAATGTATAATGCGTTGTGGTTTGGATTTGAAAAAGGACAGATTAATATTGAATGAAAGCAATAGATGATCTGTGTATGGCAGGAGATCGGTTTTACAGTTTGTTGGTGATAATCCTAAACAGCAGATTAAATCCAGAATGTGTCCTTTGCTGTGTGTGGGAAAGTTGACAAACTGTTGAAAACCAAAACTGTCCAGACAGGAGGTAAAGTCTTTGGTGAGTGAGTTATTGATGTTGTCCATGTGGATATTAAAATCTCCTAAGAGAATCACATTAGGTGATAGTGTATAAAGATGAGTGAGAAATGTAGTGATGTCAGTGATAAACTCCTTGTTTGGTTTTGGTGGTCGGTAAATAGTGGCAATCAGTGTGGAATTGATCCAGATAGCTGTACAACTGTAGCTTCAAACGATAAAAAGTAGGCACATTTACGGCGCAAATTTAAAATCCTCGCGCAGAATCATCGCGAGGCCACCTCCTCTCCCAGTAATGCGAGGTACAGCATGATAAACAAAGCCCGTGGGGTAGCTTCATTGAGAGTACCATAGTCATTAGGTTGCTGCCAGGTCTCAGTTAGACACAAAATGTCAAACTCACGGTCTGTCAGGAGGTCGTGGACGAACTGGCCCTTACTCGTAAGGGAGCGTATGTTAAGCAGGCCGACGTTGACAGCAGTGCAGCTGCTAGCGGCCGCGATGTTATCCGATCTCGGGACGCGGGTTAGCAAAGAGGCATCTGCACGGCGTCCGGTGTTCTTACGTGGGCGGCGAGCGGTGGACCAGAACGACCTGATGGAGCTGGAATTGTCGTATTGGTAGTTTCGGCGTGAGCCCCGGTGAGTGCATCTTCGCCGGGGCACGTAAAGGATGTCCGGGTGTTGGAGCAGAGCAGGCGGTGGTGGACCGTGTGGATTAAAATAGAGTTTGAGCTCGGTGGCTGCATACTGATGAAGGGCTGCCGATGGATGGTGGAAAACAGACAAGACGAACCAGCAGAAAGCAAGCCACTCACAGCTGTTCGACATAGTTGAGCTGGAATAGTGAAGTCGGGACGCAGCAACAGGTAGCAGGTAAGCTAGCCGCTAGCCGCAACTCGACGACACCTCAACACTCGATGACAGGTAATGACAGTTCGACCGATCGAGTGTGGATTGATCGTTATTCACTCAGTGACCACAAAAAGCTCGTCCACAAAAAACATGTCGACTTTAAAAAATGAAAAAGCGACTTAAAAAATGAAAAAAATCACGAAAAATCACGGGGGAGTAGCGGCGTCCAAAATTCCGCCAGCGTTCACTCCCAGCGTTCAGGTGCGGTAACACCCCTGTGAATGTTCTCAAGGCGTGCACTGTAAAAAACCCGCCGTTAGCCGCGGCTCCTGCTCTGGTATGACTTAATCGTAGCACTAAATGCTATTAGCTTAAACGTTTACTTTTTGGAATGTAAAATAAGTCGCTGATTGTGTGGTGGTACTATGTGTGGACTACTGTAGGTTAGTACTGAGGTATTATTTTTTTATTGGTATCAGTAATTATAACTCAACTAGAGAGAGCGAGTACTTTTGCCACCTCTGCTAATCCTAACTACAATTTATCACTAGTCACACACATACGCGGATCAAGGGCAGAGCGTCACGTCCCTTTCCATCATGGTAAATCCCACCAACAGTTGTTTGAACACTTTTGTTGTCTCCCGTTCCACTCGCCGTGCCCCGAAACCAGTTCTCACACACACACACACACACACACACACACACACACACACACACACACACACACACACACACACACACACACACACACACACACACACACACACACACACACACACACACAAAAGAACGCAATTTAATAAACACACGACAAACAAATACAAAGCAACACACAATCCAGGCCCCATGTAGAGATAAATGTGACCAGCAGTCTTCACCCCCAGCAGTAGAAAATCCAATTCCCTTTCACTTTTATCCCTGAGACTAATGTCACTGTCAAAGAAGACACCACCACCGGAGACCCACGGCTCTCTCCGTGTGTCCTCATGTGTGTGTGTGTGCGTGTCCTTCTGTTTGCTGCGCAGAAAGTGAATTCATTTAAGGTGATGCATTGCTGCCTTGACCAACAATCTAACTCGAGGCCTCTGTGGTGTTGTTCTGCCTTCCCATGACAAGATTGTGCCCCCCATCCCGCACAACACCCTTACCTGTGCTCCTCATACACATTTCCTCTCATCTACAACTCTTGACAACTGAAGAAAAAAAACTGACGTCATCCACTAGTCAGCCGACTCCAAAAATTCAGAAGTCATTCTCGTCATTTTCACCATTACCATCTCTTCTCATGCGGTCACCTCTTCTCGTTTCATTCTCATCTCATTCCCATTCCCATCTTTCTTTTGTTTTTGCTCTCGTCTGACTTCCCTTTGTGGAGGGCTCCCATCGTCCTCCCTTATTTCCTTCTTTCGTTTCCTTCATCTTGTAATTAGAAACTCATCCCTTCATGTACTTTTCATATCTCTTTGTTGACTCTGAAATGCAATATTAGCAGCTACAACCTGTTGGCAATTGAAGTAAATGAAATCATTATTTAACTGCACGTCATGGACTGGGAAGGAAAGTCTGCTTGCATGGAGTTCCCCAAAATAGAAAGATAGAGCAAATGCGGGACTTAGAGGGTAAACGCCCATCTTTCCAGGCACACACACACACACACACACACTAAATGGTTCGTACATAATTGTTTGTGATTGGCAAAGTAGGGCTGTCGGGGGTCGTACGTTGAGTTAGCCTTGCCGCAAAGGAACGGCTGCTGTTTTAGTGTGGGTGTGTGTGTTTGTGTGTACATGTGATTGCCTCTACTTTGTTAGTCATTTGTAAGCCCGACCAGATGCCATGCAGAGGGGCATAGTGCACACAGGGCCTGTCAGTCAACTTTACAGACACACACACACACACACACACACACACACACACACACACACACACACACACACACACACACACACATAAACATCCATGTGCAGGTGCGCCGTGATTGAACCGCAACACGCCCCACACCTCCTTTCCCTTGAGGCTGATTAGTATTCATGAGATCTCAGGAGAACCCCTAAAAACACCCTCCCTCTCTCTTCTCTCTCTCTCTCTCACACACACACACACACACACACACACAGATATGCTAGTAGATCGGTCCGTTCTAATTATCTCCTGGCGTTCATGGGGAGGCTTGATTAGAAGCTGTCAATGTGACTGATGACGACACGCCACGCGATCCCCCCAGAGAGAGGCCAGAGAAGAAGGCTGGTCACAGCTGCGGGCTGCACCGCTGCGCTCTCCTCGTCTCTTTATAGTCCATGTCTTTGTTCCGTATAATTGCACTTCATTACAGCTGCCTTGTTATGTCTCTTTCTAGGTAAGCCGGTGATGATCATAACAGAATTCATGGAGAATGGATCGCTGGACACCTTCCTCAAGGTGAGTGAGCGGGAAGCAACAGCCATAATCACTTGCAGACTTTCAAGGTCAGGTATGCAGCTCCTGATGATGATGAGTAGTCCAAATTGGGTTTTTACTCCACACAACTTGCTGGAACTCAAAAGGGGGCTTTCAACATCATAAGATGGAAAATTTAACTAGTGGATGTTCGCAACCTGCCACACACACACACACACACACACACCTAGACCCACACACAAGATCAATGGTAACCGCTGACCTTAAATGACAAAAACGAAAACACACAGTCACAAAATCCACACACTGATTCAACAAAACAAAACAAAATCTGTTGTGTGTTGCAGTTTGTCTTATAACGAGGGTCATAAAGAGTGTCCACGGTGCCTCAATATAATAATGGAACATGTTTTTTACAGCTGATCTGTGCTCTAGGCATCCATATGTGTCTTTAATTATGCTGACCATTTATTAAATAGCTGTCCCTGAGAAAATACAAAACCGGAGATCTGTCAGGGAAGGACTTCCTCCTCTCGTTAATATCCTAGCCTGGATAGCATCTGCCCCACAAATGTGCTCATGTATGCCAGACGTTTACAAATATAAACAAACAAAACAAATATATATATATATTCTCTCTCTCTCTCTCTCTCTCTCACACACACATTTAATTCCTTCATTCCTCATCTGCCTCCTTACTGAGCAGCCCAGCAATACAATGTAGTGGGCAGATTAATAGAGGAAGTCTGTAGGTTTGTTAGACACTCCAATCAATCAGCATCTCGCAAAATCCACCAGCTAATTAACTTACTCCACAGCTGCCGAGGCGGGGGGATACTGCAGCACGGTAGTTGTTGGTAGAGGGAAGTGTGCATATTCGGAAAGATGATGGCCACAAGATGAATGGATACATGGGGATAGAGTCCACCTAATTCAGTTCTCTTTGCCTGAGACAAGAAGCCGGGGGAAAGACAGAGACGGATGGAGAGAGCATCAAAAGAGAGGGAGGGAGAGATTAAATGAAGGAGAAAGGGTGACCGATAACATGGATGGGTTTTTAACGGGCGCCGTTGGCCCATGGCAGAAATAATTTGCAGAGGAAGGTAAGCTGAACTGTCATCGATCAACAGGCTCCGCTTCCCAGACACAAAAAAACGGAATCAGGTGAGCGCTGCTTGGGCACATTCCGATCCGCCAAGGCTTCGTGGTAGAAAAAAAAAAACATATTTCATTGACATCCCGCTGATAGTGGCCAAGTGCAGGGTTAGCGAGAGACAGAATACATTTAAAATGTTGTTTAGGGACACTTGAGAAGATTTTTTTTTGGGGGGCTCAAAATTCCAATTGAGGTGGCTGAAGAATGCAGCATTCATGACATCATTCTAGCGCCGCTCAGTGTGAGCTTTTACAACGTACATCACTTTGTATTAATTCATCTTTCTCCTTGTTCTCGCAGAAACACGACGGCCAGTTCACGGTAATCCAGCTGGTCGGCATGCTGCGTGGCATTGCCTCAGGCATGAAGTACCTGTCAGACATGAGCTATGTTCACCGAGATCTCGCGGCACGAAACATCCTGGTCAACAGCAACCTGGTGTGTAAGGTGTCTGACTTTGGCCTAAGTCGGGTTCTGGAGGACGACCCGGAGGCTGCGTACACCACAAGGGTAAGACAGATTTGCACGGCTTGATAATTCTGCATTTCTTTTGTATGCTTCGCTGCATAGTGAAGATGAGCATTATCATAGCAGGGCCCAAAGTCGGGCTTATTAACTCACGATGTACAACATAACTCAATTATTCTATTAGACAGTACGATAACAGCAGGAAGTATTCAAATAAGAGTGGCGGCACATCTGTCTGACAGTCAACTACTCTGGGTTCAAACGTTAGCTTTTCTTTGCGCTGTTAGCATGTTGCCTGGATGCTTGCACAGGTTTTCCGCGGCTAGTCTGGCATCCTTCCATATTCTAAAACCACGCATGCTCGGTTAACTGAAGCCTCTCAATCTCCCAGGTCTAAACATGAGTTTCATTGGTTTTCGGTTGGCTAGCAACTAGTCCTGAATATCTGGCCCAAAGTCTGATTTTTAGCCTTCAGCTCATTTGTTAGAACAACGATGGCTGGATGAATCAACCAACAAGAGCCCCCTCTTTCCCGCAAATCTTAATTCTTCTTAAATTTGCCCCCAACTTTGTGGAAACCAAAATGTCAATTGTGAGAACCAAAAATAGAATTCTGGTAGCGGAATAAACATGTAAATCACAAATCCTTAGAGAGAGAGGCAAATTGGTGGCAAACGCATGAGCTTAATGTCCAAGAGCCGGCGGCCGAAGAAATAGTAAATGATCCCACGATGAGGACTTGGTTACAAGACACCTAGTGGTTTAAGATGTTTCACACCAAGGTTGGTTTGTTAAATTCACATCCCAGAAACCGCTTCAGACTTCATAAATTATGAACACGGGCACATTGCGTCATGCTAATAAACTTCTTTGACGTGCTTCCCTACATATTACCAAATTGGCGAAATCTTTGGTCGCATTACCGTCCTCGCACAGAGCCGTCGTCAGTGAGTTAAGCCGCGGCGCAGGAACTCATCTAAAATGCCCACAAGGAGATGGCATTATTCATATGCATAGGAGGAACTGTCGAGGATGTTATTTTTAATATGGCATTAGCATTGCCCCCGGGAGGGGTGCATCAGCCGCAGACTGCTACGTTGCAATCAGACACACACCCACTGATGTCAGGAGACGTCGATGGAGCGCTGGAGGCGCTGGGAGGGGGCGGGGCAAGAGGCAGAGGTGGAGATGCGGAAGACATCCAGAGAGGAGCGGGAATCAAATAAGGCTAAGAGGGAACAAGGGAGGGACCCAGTGAGAGCAGTTAAGAGATAAAAGAGGAGGTTTTAGGGGCGGACAACGGGGGCCAGGAAAACTCAAGTACAGTGCAGAGTGACTTGGCAGCTTTGTCTTTCACTTGACTTTGACCAAGCGGCGCAGAGACGGACGGGCAATGCTCGGGCGCTGCAGAGGCAGCTGTCGCATGTTAAAAGGACGACCGCAGCTTTGGTCGTTATTGTGCACGTCGCGTGTGCTCTGCGGTGCGAAAAGGCGCCGGATCCCGATTGTGTCTACACTGCGGCGTTTTATAAAATCCATTTGATCCGCGCACAGCACGACAAACGCACAACGAGTCGGATGAAAGCAGAAAAGGGAATTTGATAGCAGTCGGACGACGTGCTCGCGTAAACACGGCAATGGCGGTGCATAATATCATCGGCTCAGTCCTTGTCAACGCAGCTCAGAGCTTCCAAGCGGCCCGGACGTGTTATTGCTTTTCATTTATGACACTCCTGAGCCAAATCCCCACGATAGCATTTCTTAAAGTTCAGGGTGACATATTCAATTAAGTGTATTTGAATTCTCTTCACTATTTCCAGGGAGGGAAGATCCCCATCAGGTGGACGGCTCCAGAGGCCATCGCCTACAGGAAGTTTACCTCTGCCAGTGACGTGTGGAGCTACGGAATCGTCATGTGGGAAGTGATTTCGTACGGCGAGAGGCCCTACTGGGAGATGTCCAACCAGGATGTGAGTCACAATCACGACCTCATCCTGGAGCCCACCGTTCTAACCTTCACACATCACGAGAGTTGTGTTATCGGTGGGGATTAATAGCATGCAGTAAAACATTCACACAGAAAGAACGCTTGCAGCCCTCAAAGCTCAACTTCTAGCAGACGTGATTTATTGGCCTCTTTTTTTGTTGTTTTTCAGGTGATAAAAGCAATCGACGAGGGCTACCGTCTTCCTGCGCCCATGGACTGTCCGGTGGTGTTGCACCAGCTCATGTTAGACTGCTGGGAGAAGGGACGCAGCGAGCGACCCAAGTTTGGACAGATCGTCACAATCCTGGACAAGCTCATCAGAAACCCCGCCAGCCTCAGAGAGCTGGCCAACAGCCCCGCAGGGTCAGTGGGAGAGGGTTGAAGACATCAAGGCCGCTTTAGATTTCATTTTGGTGCCAGTTTGGGGGCTAGATTTTCTTGTCACCGACGTCAGACATTAGTCGGTGGCAAGCGACTAGCCTAAAACTGCAAAGACGAATCACGTGTTTTTCTCATGTCGTTAAATACAACAGTTTGAACAATTTGGGTAGCTGTCCTAGCAAGTGGGGAAGTAACAAGTAAAAAAAAAAAGAACTGTCATACATGCCCGTGGAAAGATCTGAAGTGCTGTTCAAAATGCACATGAGCAACTGCCAAACTACTCTGTTGTATCTCAACAGGGAGGAGCCCACCACTCCGGAATTCAGTGTGAGCACTGTGGATGAGTGGTTGGAGGCCATCAAGATGGGCCAGTATAAGGAGAACTTTTCCAGCTCCGGATATGTCAGCTTAGACTCAATCCTGTACATCAGTGTCAGGTAAAGAAGGGACTGACAATTATAGACGCTCGCCCATCGCAGAATGAGCGTCATACGAAATACACCCGTCGACACTCAAAGGTTTTGCCGTTTCGCGGAGAGTGTGTTTTAATGTCTTTTCTCTCACAGATTGTTTTACGTTGTCCATCTTGCAGTGAATTGGCCAAAATGGGCGTGAGTCTCGCCGGACACCAGAAGAAGATTTTATCCGGTGTGCAGAGCCTGCAGACCCAGGGGACGCATGTCCAAGTATAACCCTCTCCACGTCAACACACACTGAGAGAGAGCCCAGAGTGTGGACGCCCGTTTTAAGTTTCCCCCCACCCTACGAAAGGGAGAAATGTCAACGGACACTCCATTGGTTTTAACAGTCACTGAGTTGGAGGACAACATGGACACTTGACTCCTTCCACAGTCTTGCATCATTCTTCCTCCTCCTGAATGGACGCTACCAGCTTCGGAGTCCCGGCAGCAACACGACCACCAATACGGAGCAACATCCACGGCATCGTTCACATTGCAACAGCTTAAAAAATAAAAATTAACATTGAAAAATCGATCGAAAAAGACTGAGAAAGAAAAGACAAGAAATTAGAATCTCTTTCTCATGTGAGGTTTACAATTTATTTCGTGGTCTTCTGGTTGCCGCTTGAAGAGTTTGACAGGTGCCACCAGTACATTGTTGATGTGTAGATGTCTGTATGTTAGGTGGCGGCCAGTCCCACACCCGTATCGATGTGTAGATGGACCTAACGTTTGCATTGTTTTTGAGGTTTGTATGCTAGTTTCTACCGAGCGCGTGTTCCAACATCCTCCATTCCTCAGTGCTACACAAGGAGGAAGGACGTGAATGTTTGGCTGTTGTGAGGGGTAGCGGACCTAAAAAGTAAGTATTGCAAGTGGTAAAAATGCGTGCACACGGGGGGCAAGTGCTTCCCTCCATCTACCTAGACTTGGACTATCCAGATTCAGTTTTCTTCCATGTCACCATTGCCAGCAATATCCAGAACAATATTGATCAGATGAAATCACTTTCCTCTCTTTTGATTCATGAAGCGAATAGTTAGTTGTATAGCAAATGTCAAAATCAAGTTGACACAGAAACTGAGGTTTTTTATGGGGTTTTTTTCATTTTGGTGAAGGGTCCAACAGTGGTTGATGTCGTCCTCATTTCCGCTTCTATGGCGGATTGTTACGTGGGCCTCGTCAGTTATTTCAAGCTAACGTATCTCAAACACACAATCTTAAGTTTGACAGCAAACGGCTCACCTTCTGTGAGGAAATGTCGATGGTTTGCCGAGCAGTCGGTGATCAGGTGAAAACTAACGGGACCTTTGGAATGGCACTGAACCTGGTTTTCGGTGTTTTACGATGTAGAGCAGAGAGTGGCATACCACACCATATATACACGATTGTATCATAGTGTAAAATATGTACAGTGTTGATTTCCAATAATAGAATGTTTGTAACGATGACCATGATGTACTTTTGTTCTGAAAAAGAGATTCGCGAGTGCGTGTTCAAGGGGGGGAAGGGCAAAGAGGAGAAACGTACGAGGCACTTGACGCGTTCGAACGGAGGAATGTAGCATGGGAAAGGAGCTTCATCTTTGATTGACGGGCAAAAGTGATCACGGTTTCGACATCAAATCAGAAGAAGTAGAATGGACTTTGGCTGATTCGAACCCAGATATTTCATTGGCTGCTTGAGTGTAATTACGGAGGCTCCCGCTGCGCTCTACGATTCCATCATTATGTTTGTGCAAGCAGGGATGAAATGTGAATTCTTTTTTTGGGGGGTTTTATTTTATCTTTTTTTTTTTTAATGTACTTGCACTGAAAATGACACTCACTCACCAAACTCACTCCCAAACTGATGATTGTCCAATCATAGAAACCAAAAGTAATCTGAGTTGACCTGCTAGCATTTACAATTAACAAAATGCGCAAGGGCATTGGGGAGGATTTAGGGCGCTAAGACAGACTTGCAGGGATGAAAGGATTTGGGGGTTTGTTTTGATTGCACTTCCAAAATAGGAGAGGAACCATTTAAATGAGTTTCAGAATAAAATAAATAAAAACGGTGTTTTGTTGCCAAAAAGGGGTGACTTGGGGATTCGTTTGATTCATCGCGCTTGTGCAAATGACACGTTCATTGTAAAAAAATAATAAATACGGAACTCTCGCAGTCCGGGAGAGGACACGAGAATGGCGCTGTCAGACGCGTCACTATCGGACCACTTGGGCGCAGATAAAACCTAAAAGTCAGCTTGGCTGTTTGGAGTGAGGTAGTGGAGATTGTTGAACTGTCAGAGTGGAGGAAAAGCATTTTTATTTTTTTCTTTTCCAGCCTTTCAAAAACAGAACATTAATAGCCGATCATTTTCAGGACTTCAATAACAGCCAGTCAAATAAACTTGATTTATCATTGCCAAATCATTTGACCGCAAATGAAAAATACTCTCATCTGACAGCGTGAGCACATTCTACTCATACTAAATTTGCAATTTCATGGATGGGGTGGAGTTCCCTTTGAACGGTGGCCTTTGGGATGCCTTATTTTGTCTTTTTGTTGCCCTACGGAGGCTATTATAAGGAGTGAAGTGTACGTAAAGGAAGGATTTATCTGGTCTTCAAATGTCCACGCATCAGCACGCTTTCATTCGAACCATGGATTTTGTTATCTTGATGTGGGGAAACAGTTTGCAAAAAAAAAAAAAAAAGTCGCATCAACGGACAGTGTTATTTATTTTATGTTCTGTGAACTAAACGAATGCAAATGTGATTAACTGACGCACCTTTGGTCTAACTGGTTGCATATTGTATTTTGACATGGTTACAAGCTTACATCAAGATAAAATGCCCCCCCCCGTCAGATACGGCTGAAACTGCATCAACCCTCCACAAGTAAAGTCCCTGTAAAGTGAAACAAAGGAACGTGTCGTGAACAATACTGCCAAATTTGAATGATGATGAAAAAAAAATTTAAATTGCCGGAGCGCATACATAAGTATGTATGTAACCTGAAAAATGGATGCTACTTTGTGAAAAAACGCAAAAAACATGTCCGCTTAAAGTCTCTGGTGACCGGATGGAGCGCCAGGACATTGCGGGACTTAAAACGTCTCAATGAGAGGCGCTAGCGAGCAATCGTTTGCAAAGTAATGGCCAAACTAAGTAACTCGTAATTGTGCCGGAAAACCACTGATGCGTATGAAGCCGCTTACTGTTTATAGAATGAGACAACATAGAAATGCCATGCGCTCCAAAACGCAAATTAGGAAAACCGAAATGGTGAGAAACAGGTTGAAAACTACCGGATATCGCCACGATCGGCTCCGTACAGCTGTCAGTGTTTGTATGATTTCAGAAAATCCCCCCGCCCTCGCCACGTATAATGTATTTACAAACAAATCTCAGAATTCACTTTACAGGGTTTTTTAAGATGCCGGCACACTCCTTTTGTAAGCCTCAAATCCCAAATTTGTCCCCAATTTCACTTGGCGACGTCAAGTTACGTGGCTCGGTTTGGCGTCATCTTTTGACAGTCTTTGCCCTCCATCTGCGTTCTTGTGAATGTTCAACGAGTGACTCTTTTGAGCCTCCTCTCACTTTTCCTTTCTTCGCTCACCAAATACTGTCGAGGGACCATCAAGCCAGTTTCCTCCGTCTTGCTCGTCGTAAAGGTTGTCGGCATTCTCATGTCTTTCATGTCGCTGTAATAAATATGCTAATATTTCTAATTTCTTAGCTGTTGCCTGTATTGTCCCTTTCTTTCATTGTACCGCACACACACACACACACACACACACGCACACACACACACACACACACATGTGCACGAGCGAACACGGCGAGTAAATTCACAAGCGCGATTCCAGAGAGACCGCACGCAATTCAAAGTGCCTTTACAGGAAAGTAATATGAGAACCTCGCTTAATTATTTTTGCTGCTAAAAAGCTTTAAAGTATCAAATGTTGTGTTGAGTGCAGACCAGTCAGCATAAAAGGTTGCTTAGTTAACCCCCCCCCCCCTTCTGTTGCAATTGTGAAGGTGGAGTCAAATTGTTTCATAATATTTGCACATGGCAAACCGCGTCCAGCCTGTGACCTCATCGTGAGTCACAGTGTGAGTGAGCATCGTTTTCCTTCACGAGAGACAATTTTGCCACTTCGGAGGAGGAAGGTTCGTGACGCCTGGCCTTAATTAACCCCTTAATAAAGAACCCCAGTTGCTGTCGCTCCATATTACCGGCATTCCACCTCGTTTAGGCCAGCATATCTTCCCCCCCCCCCCCCCACACCCTCACTCTCAAATCCACACGTTTGCTCACACATGGGGCAATAAATACAAACATCCTTCCAGGGGCATCTCTCCGTTTCCTCAATATCTCTCTCTTCCTGCTACCTTAATCTTTCCCCTGGCCTCACATGCTCCCATCCTGCGTGTTCCAATCCACGTGCTGCAGGCAGTCAGAAAGCTAGCAGTTGGTTTTCAGGCGGTTATCTTCTCCCCATTTTTAAATTTCCCGCAACTAGCATCCGTCCGTTCTGGTTAAAAACTTTTCCGATCAAGCAGGTCTCAATGGTTCTCTCCTATTTTGATGTTTTAATAATATCAACGGGCGGCCCGGTGCTCTAGTGGTTAGCGTGTCGACCTCACAGTTCAGAGGTCGTGGGTTGGATCTCGGCTCCGGCCTGCCTTTGTGGAGTTTGCATGATCTCCCCGTGCCTGTGTGGGTTTTCTCCGGGTACTCCGGTTTCCTCCCACATTCCAAAAACATGCATGGCAGGTTGATTGGGCACTCCAAATTGTCCCTAGGTGTGAGTGTGAGCGCGGATGATTGTTCGTCTCGGTGTGCCCTGCGATTGGCTGGCAACCGGTTCAGAGTGTCCCCCGCCTACTACTCGAAGACGGCTGGGCCTTTCCCAGCCGTCCCCACTCTGTTTTAGCTTATGGCTAGTGCGTCGTTTTTTGAGACGACAGGACTATTTGTCCAGGGCAACAACGCCACAGCGTCTGTTAAAGTGGAAGCCATGAAGGCCAGACAGTAAGATGGGGCTTTGGTCTTGACATGAGGAGAATATCATTTCTCCTGTTTACTCATGAGGACGCTGAGATCGGTGCGAGCTAGTCGCAGGCAATTGATTCATCGCACAGCTGCTATTGGCATCAAGTGAAAAGGTCACGTGTCCCTATGGAGAACACTTAAAAAGGCCATAGATGACTGATGAGCCTGTCATGTTTCTATCACATACATGTCCAAGTGCCCAGTCTCGCTGGGTCTCGCAGACAAAATCCCAAAGGAATGCTAATTGGTGCACTCATTCATGCTGTCATGGGTGGATTTGACTGTCCCCTCGGCAGCATCAGAAGACATTTACAAGAAAACACAAGAGACCAAGAGATTAGAAGTCTATCGGGACCTGTGCACGGATATAATTAAAAAAAAAAAAGTAGAAATGACATCTAATCCAGAGCAAATGTTAAATAATGTGCTATTTTGTCATTTGTATTTGCGTTACATGTGTCCTCTCTCATCAAATAAGCCTCCGTGTTTGTCGTGCTACACTTCCACATGCAATTCTGCAACCCGCTGCCTCGCCGTATTTTAGTTTGCTCTCGAAGCGATTTCCTGTCTCAAATTTTCAAGGACAATCAAAGTTCCTGATTGAATTTAAAAACGGAGCTCGCCTCTATAAATCATATTACATGCCTCACCCTCCTCACGCCGGACCACAGGAATGAGAAGTCACTATGTCAGCATCATGAACTGTGCGTGTGTGCTTGCGACGGTGCTGAAAAATGGATGTTGACAGGACACTGTGATTTGAGCCATGCATACGGTAAATGGAGGACAGAAAAGATAACACACCTGGCTTGAGTTGAATGTGGCATTGCTTTTGGCGCTTGTTTCAACCTCCAGCGGGTCGCGGTTGGGTGGAGTTAAGCGAGAATGGCAAATGGTAAATACCGTTAAAAGGGGATTTAGCATCCAAATGACATTGGGCGTGCTTGTCAAGCTGGAACCAAAATCTACTTAAAAAGAATAAAAAGAATTGAAAGAAAAAGGCAATATTATTCCCCAATCCACTTGTATTCAAATCAAATGAAGGTGTACACGCAATAGGACTCAATTTCTGCCACTCAAAGTGCAACCTGTGCTGTATTTAGTAGCGAGGCTGGGAGGGTTACTTTAAAAATGTATTCCGATATAGTTACTTGTTACCTGTTTTTAAAAAATTACTTTGTAATGTAATACAAATAGCAGCTAGCTCTGTTTTAGAAGGACACCGCGCGCACACACACACACACACACACACACACACACACACACACACACACACACACACACACACACACACACACACACACACACACACACACACACACACACACACACACACACACACACACACACACACACCGGAACCCATAACCGCTAGCCATGTAGCCACGCAGTGAATACACAACTGTGATAGCTCAAGTTTGACCACGCAAGATAAACAGAGCGACGCAGCGGCGACACAGCTAGCGGTCCGTTTCGCTAAGTACACATAAACATGATGCGCTTCTCTTTTTTCCGGGTGTCAACATTGTCTCATTCCGCGCTGGGTGAACCACTGTGTTTGTGCATCTGAAGCACAAACACGGCGGTTTGCGTAGGCAGTCGAGGCTCTAAATCATCCACCGTGCTTCCTAACAGAGGTTTGACCCAAATAACATTGTAATTTATGAAGGCTTTTAGGCTTTCAGGCAGCCATGGAAATAGAACAGAGAATAATGAGAGGCGAAACGAAGCTCCATTGCTTTAGTTTATGTCGCCGTCTTTTATTGGGACACACCGCTGTTGTTTGAAATGATAGAGAGACAGTAAATACAACGTTAATGGACAAAGACGTGCTCATCTGCAAACATGTCACCATGTGCGCAATTAGACATACGGTACGAGTAGTGAATGGTTGGTGAGAAATTACGAAATAAGAGGCAATTGAAATGCCATAAATTGATTTATGCGACAAATAAAGAGAACATTAAGTGTAAATGAGGTCTTGGGTAGGTTTGAGGCATCTTGATTCGTATCATCTGAGATATTAATTTCATTTTAAAATACGACATTAAAGAAAATTGTTCCCCCTCGCCCCCCATGTGTTTATACGAGATGTTAACATGTTTGTTAAAAAGTAAAATTGTGAAACACCTCACAAAGACGTTACAGCTCAGTTTGGAGCGGCTGTGCTCCGTGTCGCAACATACATAAAGCTGATTTTCATGTTAGCTTTGATTTGGCATTTAACAGAACGCTACCAAGCTGAAACATCTGTGACATATCGTGACATAGTGAAAAGAACATTTCATCGCTCCCTCCTTGCTCCTCAAGTGATTTTGTCGTCCCCTCACTCGAATCTCGAGTGGGAGGAGCTACCAAATAAAGGTCCAAGGAATGAGGACATTGCTAATAGAGAATTAACATCCATACTCAGAGCTCATAGTGTGAGAATACGCCTTCTTTTTATTCGGGGGTCGCCAGTCGCTTACCGAGATGTATGTTTTGAGTTTATTGCCACCTACAGGATTGCAGTGGAATAGTAACAACTGGAGCATGCGGTTCAGTAATCTCCCGGCTATTTGCATTGTTTTTGCGTAACTTCTGAAAAGTGAAATGCCCGTTAGGCCACAAGAGGACACCCTGTCTAAAAAGGAGACTACGACAGTAATTGGTGTGAAGAAAGTAGGGGAGGGGCTAAAGTTAGAGAAAATATTCACTACGTGGATGTGCATACGCACTTAAGGCGCCTTATTTTCAGAATCAAATCGACAGTATTATCAAACCATATACTTGAAGGGTAATCTGGTCAAATGAATTTGAAATTGTAGTTTGTGTAAGTAGTTCTCAACACTCTTGGTTTTTCGCTATTCACAAGAGCGCGCAGGAAACTATCGCTAAAAAGGGGGATTTATACAGCAGACAATTTACCATTATAGTGTGAATTGAAATTCATTCATTCCTAAAAATCATGTCATGCACGATTAACTTCAAATCAACCCCTCCGTCGTTGGACAGCCGTGTTGAGTTCTCGAGCCAGTCAAGATCAAAACGGATGACCTGGGAAATTTCAAACGCGTCATATCTATCCGGTGACCGCCTGCGGTTGCCTGCATCGAGGCGCTGTCGCAATGTTCTCCACCCGTTTATTCAGGTTTCCCCATCACCCGCGTGTAGTCCTCGAGGCACCGATGAACCACTGAGATCATTAGCGCTCCACTGCCAGCTCTTGTCCTCAGGCAAGGGTTAGAGGTCCGAATGAACTCTTGGCAGCAACCAGAAAAAGGAGACTTCTTAAACAGGCGCAAAAGACAAGCCAAAGAAATCGCGCGAAGGACCATATGCATATAATGCCGTGCGCAAAACCCCCGCCGCACTCCGCCGGGTCATGTGGGTCACAGCGTTTGAAGTGGAGATGCAATTCTGCGGATCAGGCTTCTGTCACGGCTCCGCAGATCAGCGAGACAAGCTGTCATGAAAGAGGACGTGGTCCAAAAGCGCACAATTGAGATGACACGAGTTCCCCCCACACGAGAGCCGCATTCCCATTTCAGAGCCGCTTCGTTCACAATGACATCTTGAGTGGGGAAAAAAGGCCTCCACGTCTTTCTTGTACTGCAATGTTCACGTCAAATTGTGTCATTTTGACACTAATGAAGTGAGCATTTGGACATCGTTTTAGAGACAAAAATGCAGCACGCTCGGAGAGGTGACTTTCATCGAGGTTGATATGGCATCATCATCAGCTGTGACGAAGGGATGCATATTTTCTTCTGCTGCCGAAAGGTGCGAGGTACCCTGCTCTAAATCTCCGCTCGGGTCCTGTAGATGGCGACAATGAGCATGACTAAGCGTTACACAACTGCCCATGTGATATGAGAAAGACTTACGAGTCACACAAACGAATCTGTCCTCATGGAAATGTCTTGCCGCTTTTGGGGATTGTTCCCCGCACGCGAGTGTCCCCAAAATAATGAGTAATGGCCATTATTTCGATTCCACACAGTACTCCCAAAGATATGAATTCACACATGTCCAATGTCTCCCTGAAAGTCGTGCGTTCGCCAACACGCTGCAGGCTTACGTTCCTATTTCAACTTTGATTAAAAAAACAACAACAACCCAAAAAAACCCTCAGAGAGTCACGCATGAAAGGTTTGACTAAAAGCAGAGTGTTTGTTAAATGAAGATGAATGTGCCGCTTTGTACTGAAGGTGATATTTTATTTCGGATCAGACGCTTTCTGTTTGGTAATGTACCATCCACTTGCACAACAACATGACAGCCCTGGGAAATGGATATTGATTGGAAGGGTTGATGCAATACCCCAACACCCCCCAAACACACTCCCCGGGCACCCAATGTTTTTGTTGTTGTGCCCCCTGCTTTCATTCACAGCCTCATCTTTCTCTCTTTTCCATTTTGCACTTTTAATATGCCCCCCCACCAACCCCACCCCACCCGCCTCCTCATTTCTGTTTCTATACTGAGGGGCTGCACCGTGTGACGAGCTATAAAGCATGATGGATGCCAGGGGCTGATTCTCAGGCCGCCAGCGCTTTAGGGCCTCCCGATCAAATTCCCGACATGTACAAGATGTGTTATTGTGCGTGCGCATGAGCGCGCACTGGATTCTGTATTCACGACGTCTCAACAGGCGGGAGAATAAAGTGTCTGAATAAAGCTTGTCTGTGCGCGCAATGGAGAAGTGAGAAATTTGCAACGGCGAAAGCATGAAGATGAAATGTAAGTATCAGCTGTGTTAGATTGGTCAATAATTGTAAAAAAAAAACAACAACAACACCCACATAGGTGGACTGACCAACAGCACAGATTTGCCTAACAAACATTGTGACGTGGCATGTTTCAGCCCAACGGCAGTTACATCAAGGATATTTTCATCATCCATTACTCAACCCTTCATTTTAAAAGAAAGGGAAATGAAACTGTCATCATTCTCCGAAGAGTACAAGTAGGGATAATCAGCACTTGCTGCCAACAAAAGGGTGACATCAACCTCATGCTCGCACTCATTCCCATTCGCGCCGTTCCATGCCGATCGCCTCTCTTGTGCAGTCCCCGCCACATGATCAGCAGGATTAGTGTTCATGAGCGATCCAATTAAGCGAGAGCGAGGAGTCATCAAAAAGATTTGATTGCGTGGAGCAGGACATTTTTTATCAACACGCGGAAGTGAAAGGTCAATTGGCTATGTTCAATATTAATTTGACAAAAGACCACCGCTCACGCTCAATCCTTCCACGGTCTTCCTGTTTTGATGATCATTTGAGTCTTTAAAATACCCCGCAGAGCGAGTTTTCTTTCAAATTATATTATTCTGTACATGTCTGAAGACAATTGGTGAAAACGTGTGGGAGAACTTTGTATTTCAAGGCAGCCGCCAGCTTCAATGCGGGTTGTGTTGGTGAATTTTTATGTATCTTTTGGCTTCATTGCGGGCTATTACTTTTTTGTCGTCTTACCAAACAGTAAAGGCGTCTGAAGCACATACGGGAAAAACAACGGTCACATTTTTTTCCCCCTCTTGAACAGCTTGACTCCAGTTGAACCAAACACTAGCGCAACGACGCCGTACGCGCGGCTCTTCATCAATCTACAATGCAGATATCGCCGGCAGCCAGGCTTTGATCGCTGGCTTGAGTCACTGAACTGTCTTTTTCACAAGCGGTGGGAGGGTCACCACGATCTGTTGGCTTCCCCACTCGCTCACAGCGGATGAAAGGCCGCCGCAAAGGAAAGCCTTAGAAATAGTTTTGAATCTTCAGAGTCACTCCACAAAGCAATCAATTCTAGAGCTTCCGTAATTGGCTGATTATCCGTGTCGCTATTGTTCGCATGCACTTGTCTTCTTGTGAACCAGGCGTGCAAATGATATCATCGGCACTGGAATATGTTGTAGATACCACGCGAACAAAAACAAAATAAGTACACTGTGACCATCGAGCCGGAATATTGCGCAACAAAGTGGGATAATGCAATTTGCAAACGTTTAGGCACATCGTCAGTAAAAGCAGTTTAACGTGATGGCGCCTGTTTCTGGGAAGGAACAATCTGAAATCACCTCTTTTCATATCCGAGTGGAGATTGCAGCTGTTGGTCTTCACTTTATGTTTGAGTAGTAATTTTGCCAACCGTTTAAGAATAATTATTTTATTTTTGGGTCCTCCCTTTTGTACATTTAAAGGAGCCGTTTGAGAACATTACACTCTCTCAATGACACTAAAATAGTACGCGTAAAGTGAGTCAAGGCAGTACAGTTGAAAAACGGCAAATGGCTCGTTTTTCTCGACAGAAAAAAAAAAAGTGGGGGCGGGGAAGGGTCGCAGATGAGACAGCGGGGGGCACTCCCAAAAAGCAAAGCATCCTGGGGAAAATGTCATTCACACTGTGGGAAGCAAACACGACTCAACAGAGATACAACCTCCATTCGTTCTCTTCGTTGCCGGGGGAAAAAAAAATCAATACTGGTCACAATTGCACATAAAAACCATATATGCCAACATGCAAAACGACGTTAAATTCAGCATCTTTAATCAACCTTTTGGCAATGGGGGGTGAGGGGGATGCAGATTAAGCTACACGGGTTAACTTGATTTGTGCTTGTCAGGTTCTCCTTTGAATGAAATCTGGACATCCTTTGAAATATTCATGGATCCAACACCTGTTGAGAACGTTGCCCTCGAGCTCCTTTCGAGAGGCTCGTGCCAAACGTACTGAAACGTTGAGCACTTCAACATGTGTAGTCAAAGGTTGACAGAAGGTCACACATCAAGCTCACCTGGAAAGTGCATTTTGCTCAAGGGCGCCGCAGGTGGTGTTTTTAACCGCTGAACGGCATCTGGAGTAACACAAGCACGAGATGTATCTATACAGATGCATTTTTGTTTTTTTTTGTTTTATGGTGCCGCTTCTACACGCTGCATCTTGAAAACCGAAAGGAATGAATGGTCTGACCTGAGCTTTCCCGAGGCTTAACTTAGATTCTCGTCTTGCTTTTAAGTAACTATGGCCCATTTCTTTCTTTTTATACACCTACATTTTTAATTTGCTCATCCTGCTTTTATACTGAAAGGGCCCTGTATTTATTTTTGTGAAATTGTTTTCATGTTCTCAAGTTGGGCGGCCCAGTGGACCAGTGGTTAGCGCGTCAACCTCACAGCGCAGAGGTCGTGGGTTTGATCCGGGCTCTGGCCTTCCTGTGTGTAGTTTGCACGTTCTCCCCGGGTTTTCTCCGGGTGCTCCGGTTTCCTCCCACATTCCAAAAACATGCATGGCAAGCTGATTGGACTGAATTGTCCCTAGGTGTGAGTGTGAGCGCGGATGGTTATTCGTCTCTGTCTGCCCCGCGATTGGCTGGCAACCGGTTCAGGGTGTCCCCCCACCTACTTCCCGAAGACAGCTGGGAGAGGCTCCAGCATCCCCCGCGACCCTTGTGAGGATAAAGCAGATCGGAAGACGGATGAATGGATGGATGTTCTCAAGTTTCACTCTTTATCCGTGTCTAGTTGCCTTCCATTGCCACACTGCCAATAAAAGTCCATTTTTTTTGTTGCTAAGAGTCTTTTATCTTTGGCAGCAATAAACTGAGTGGATCAACCCAATGCAGGACAATCACATTTAGCGATGACATGGAGAAACACACACGCAGAAACACTCACAGTCATACGAGAGATGAAACTGTGGCCGATTTGATTGCGCGCGTGTGGGTACTGTCTTGTCCGACTACCGGAATGAAGGATGGTTGTCGTTATTGTTTGCTGTCATAACTTGGCCTGTAAATCGCTCACTGAGTGGAACTGGAGAGGAGGGAGGAGAGAATTGATTCTCTCGTTGTACTTCATCTTTTCCTTCCTGGTGCAAAGCCAAAGCCGTCTTCATTATGTGTCAGTCCACAAGAGCACAGGCAACATTTGCGGCCCTTGCATCACATATCAAAGACACTGACTCCATTCGCGTGTGTGTGTTGTTTATTTATTTCTTTTTTTTTTAACTCATTACTAGTATCTATCAGGCTGCCCGTCTTCATGTTTTTAACCTTCAAAGATTGCATCTATCACAACATGTCAGTGTATTCCATCCTTCCACTTTATCTCCTTTGCCGCCCGACTCCGACCGAGACGCGGCTCGGAGAAGAGAAGCGCGCCGGCCCGCCTCGAGTGGGGTGCAGCGGATAATGCGGAGCCTGCTGCCTGTGACAGACAGTTGGGTAAAGCGACTGTGGCAGCATGCGGAGACACGGCCAATCCATTACCAAACTGCACCGCCGTCGCTCCCCCCTTGCCCATCTGTCGGTTGAAAAACAGTCGCACGCGTCAAGTCACGGTTGACCCCCCCGCACCCACCCGGTCGGCCTTTGGGAGAACAACGCCAATAAGCGTAAAGAGCAACAGATGCTTCCCTTTCAATCATCCACTTCATCACGCTTATCATCCCTGTGTCTTATGAAGCTTTTTAAAGCCACATTCCGACCAGACTCAATTAAGTTCATTGTAGAACTAAGCCTAAGAATCGATCACTGTAATTGATTGTCAAGGATTTCGCCCCATTGTTCATTTAACACAATTGAGGCAAACGATAGTGTACTACGTGGCTGCAACCAGCATCCAGCTATTGATTGAGTCTCAATTGTTTTGTTATGACCTCAGTTAATGGAAGCCGAGCTCAATTCAAGCAGACCTTCAGAATGACACAACTTTTCTCGGCAGGCTCATTCTGCTCAGCGCGAGCGACCCTGGCATGGGTACTGATGAGTTAAAGAGATCGAAAAATGAAATTCTCAAGAATAACACACATTTTTGCTTTAAAAAATATTAAGGGAGAAGTATGACACATGGGTACGGCTTAATTATTCCATCCATCCATCTTCTATCCTCAATCGGGTCATTTAAGGGCATGTGGACTTTTCAAATTCCAACTTTGAACTTTTTCTAAGGCGACCTCTGGGGCGAGCCGCAATTGACGCACTCACCAAGCTGCATCCCTGGCCGGAGAGAATTTCCACCGGGGAGAGCTGGAAGAAGTGGCTACGGAGAGGGAAGTCTGGGCTTCCCTGCTAAAGCTGCTGCCCCCGCGACCCGACCCTAGATAAGCGGTAGAAGATGGATGGAAATATATTTGCTAAATTGATTTTTCAGTACAGAAAATGGTAACGTTGAGTACCGGAATCGATTCCCTGATCCTGAGAATCGGAACCAAACCAGTTTAAATGAGAAAAGCTCCCATCCCATCACAGTTGTAAAAATGAGAGAGAAGCTTAGGCATTCTCCTCCTCTTCCCATTCCACTTACACACAGTGGCAGTCATTCGAGGCATCCGCCCCCCCAGCCCCCCCCCCATTATAATTGGAAGTGCTGTGAATGAAAGTAGGGTACTTAATTTCAGACTTAAAGGATGTGTGATAGGCAGGTGGTTTGTCTGTGCGCATGCAGGTGGGCGCATGACTGTGTGGAATTATCACGGAAATGTGTATTTAAAGTGTCTCGCCGTCTTGCGCTGCTTAGAATTAGTGAGGCCATCGGAATCTTATTCCCGCAGACCATGAAGTACAACGTTGAACACTGTGTAAATGGTCTACAAAATAAAGCCCGGAGAAACGGCTGACTGCAGGACACAGAGACACTTAATGCTTGCAGATGTATTAATGCGCAAAGCTGTCTTTATGCAGAAAAATAGTTGAAGTGGGGAATCAATGTGGTAATTTAATTTTGAGTAAAGAGAACACTTCTTTATCATCCACAATGCTTTACGAGATGTAAATGAAATGGCCTCCCCCTGAATAATCGCCCATCTATGCCGCATTGGTCATGAAACATCATTTGCTCTCTGGCTCACTCCGTCTCACATAGATATGATTTGCTCCAAAACAAAGTGGACATAAATGTCATTTTAGTCTTATGAAGATGGTTAGCGTGTGCTGATTCACACACATCAGTCTGCTATTAATTTGTTAAGATTTCAGTATGACTCTATAAAAAGCAAATTTCCCGACTCCCCTCTCCCCAGCCACTTCGGACCAGCTCTTCCGAGTGGATCCCGAGTCGTCCCGGGGAGCCAACCAGGAGACAAAGTATCTCCAGAGTGTCCTGTGTCATCCCCCGGAGATCTCGTCCCGGTGGGAAGTGCCCGTAATACGTCACTATGGTGGCACTCAAGAGGCATCCTGGATCTGATGCCTGAGCCACCTCATCTAGCTCCTCTTGATGCAGAGGATCAGCGGCTCAACTCTGAATATGTCGTGTTACAGCGTTCGGGATTCCGTTCCAATGATATTACGGAAACGTGGGCTAGCGAAGTCTTCAGACCGTATTTCTATTGAATTACAATCGTCACACATAATTGGAACTGCCGTTTGCAGATAATGATGTAAGAAGTGTTTACATGTCACTCTGAGGGCTTACACGTGTATGCGCTGAACTTTTTTTTTTCTTTTAAGCGGAAATGTGCGGAGCAAAGTGAAAGCCCCCCCCGCCGGCGATGCGGTTTCATTTGTCTCACAAGATGACAGCTACGCCTCCCGCAATAATTGACAGTTCTGGTGAACTGAAGGCGTTTTCATTTACGGCAAACATCTTGCTTTTATCAAAGCCGCTTCAGCAGCAGTGCAGGTGATTTGAGAAAACAAAAGCATTCATCTTCCGCCATCTTCATCACTTGACAATCGGAACAGCTGCGATTCCCTCTGTCAAAAAAAAATCACTCAAGTCAAGACACGTTTTGATTCTTTTAGCAGCTGCTCTTTGTTGACGACCACAACCAGTAGCTTGCCGATGAAAATATTCTCCTTTCTCCACCGTTTTGCAAATAGAGTAATTCGCCACCGAAGGTAAATGGTTATGGAACAAAAGAAAAAAAACTGAATAGCAACTTTACTCATTCATGGAGGACGTTTATTTTCCAAAACTCATTATGCTACTTGTCAGGAGAAGGTCAGCTCCCTGACAACAGAGCTCCAAGCCGCCGGGAGCGATTTAGTATGGATCACCTTGTGCAACACGGGGAGCTCAATTCCAGCTGTCATCAAGCTGGAGGAGGCTAAAATGCATTACCAACCTGGATAATACGCTTTATTATGTATCTTATATGCCACCTCATGCTGTCCTTGGGGGCAACGAGAAGAGCAATTACAAGGGCGTGCGTGAGGCGTGTGGATGCACAGCAGCACACCTGCCAGGAGTTTACCTCTCAAAGTCAATACGCTCCTAATGCGCTATTTTCAAAGTCGCATTAATGTTTAAAATGTTATCAGCATGCAGACATGCATCGCCGCTCGCCGATGATCTCCGGTACAAGGACACCAGCCTTGTCCGCGCAAGCTAATCCAGGACGCGGCACGCTAGCCGGCTTAGCTTTCAAAGCGATAATGCGGCCGCATGCGATTTACCGCCGCGAAGCTCTGACAACAACCTGAAGCTCGGAGGCTAAAGAAAACACAGTTTTCCGCCCAAACTGCTTTCAAAAAGGCCAAGCTCAAATCTCTTCGCCGAAATGCAATTTTGACATAATGCCACTGATACGAGCTCCTCTATCGCGCAGTCATGCTGAGAATTGACAGCTCTCTCATCCATCTCGCCATCACGGCGGTCATCTGCATGGAGCCTGAACCCTGCAAAACCTTGGAGAAAACGGCGAAATATCCGCATTTCATGTGTTCAGATAAGAACAACCTCACAAAAGATCGAATCAAAAATTCATCCTGCGTTAGGCGTCGATCAATAATCTCCTGTTTTCATTTCGGCTCCGCCGCTTCCCCGCCTCTCCTATTCCACTGCCCTCCTGCTCTCCAGTTCCATCCGCACGCTCCCTCTGATGTAATCGCTTTGCAGGTGTGGAACAGCGGCGAAATAAAAAACGACGATACGTAAACAAGGACATGCTATTCGCTCGCTCGACCGCTGCGCTTAGTGATGATGTTCATCTCGCGGGTGGATGTGCACGCATTTCCCCGGCAAAGAGCAGCGTCCCTTTTGCAAGAAATCAATTTTGTTCTTTTATCTCTTAGATGGGAATCATTTCACATATGAATGTCGCACTTGCAGGATGAAGTTACCTAGCCTCTTCGCAGACAAAAGAAATAACGGCAAGCTCGAAAGATTTCAGGATTTCCACCCCCCCCCCCCCAAGCTGCGGCCACACTGGGGAGCTCACTGCGGCCTAGAACTTGTTAACGCCGATATCGTTGATGTATGTGGCTTTTGTGTCTGGCCTCTGCTCCCCAGTAATTTGTCTGCTGCAGACTCGATCACCCCACAAAAAAAACACAACAAAGGCGACGAGGCAGTGGCCGCTAGTTTGCAAGCTTAGATGGCCATTCTACAAGTTGGACATGCACACGGTTTACATAAATTGCATTAGAGTGGTATCTCTACTTACGAAATTAATTGGTTCGGGAAGAAATTTCTTAACTAGAAAAATTTGTAAGTAGAGGCACGTTTTCCATGTAAATGCCCTAATCCGTTCCAAGCCCCCCCCAAAATTCAGACATAAATGTTTTCCAAGGCATAAAAATGCATCAAAATATTAAACAAAAACATGTTACAATTACATTAGAGCACAATAAATGAGAGTTGTGCATCATGTAAAAAACAAAGAACAGAGTAAAAAATAAAAATGATGGTCATTTAACTTCACTGCGTCCTCATCATTTTTTTGCCCTTGTTCTCTCTCAGAAGTGGTTTTTGCCTGCCGTTTTGGAAAGAACTGATCCAAGGACGTCTGCTTTCGCCGTCTTTTAACAATGCTTCATATTATTACCACAACTAACCGAAAGTGACGTTTGCAAATCCGAATTGAATTGTGTTGATCAGCTAGTCCATAGGAATCTCGTACGAGCAAACACAATGTAGTTTCCATGAGAACACCAGCGTGAGCACGTATTATTTCTCCCCGTCATTTTCTTCTTCTCTCTGTCACCTTTCGTCCATCAGTCCTCTCTCTCCGACTCTCATCATCGCGAGAGGTCCCAGAGGTAATTACAAAGGAGTTTCAGACAGTGATTTCAGAGACCTGAGACCCTCCACCAACCATTATTCTCCAGATCAATTGCTGTGGACTGAGCAGAACACACACTCTCAGAAGCACAGAACAATTAAGAGTCAACACGAGGGAAACACACTCAAACCGAACTCATGTATACATGAACACACATATTCCACATTTTAAACACACACACACACACACACATATATATATATATATATATATATATATATATATATGAAAAAAAAATGTTTTAAAACAAGTGCCTAAATACATGGGGTGCCTTCAAGGAAACAGACGGAATGCCCATTCCCACGTGACCCGCTAAACTTTTGTGCATAATGAACTCATATTAGAGCCAATCTGGTGGCACAGAAAAGTAGATGAAGGATCTTATTTGAAGAACGGCTTCAAAACAAGCTGCTTGTACAAGGGTCCCGTAGGGGCCAGTGGAGCGACAGCGGCAAACAAACCTTTGCTCCCAGCGCAGCTAATATGTCGCTGTTTTCTCTTCAAAAGGATCACTCAGCGAGACACCGCGCAGTCTGCTTTACCGGCGCTCTCAAGTTGTGTGGGTATGCATATGCATGACTTTGTAAGTATGTGTGTGTAGCACTTAGTTAAATGTGTTTCAGTCCCCGGAGCTCTAAATCAGCACGCATACACACAAATGCAGGCGCAAAGGGTCAAGAACATGAAATAGAATCAATAGCACAGATGCCAACAGACAAATTAAAAAGTTGTGGGGAATGTGGTTTATCCATGATAAGTAAAAATCATTCCGTTTAGGTTTGTTTTCCCTTCTTTTTTTTTTTTTGGTCAGCATGTTTCTACTTTAGGCGGCCCGGTAGTCCAGTGGTTAGCACGTCGACTTCACAGTGCAGAGGTACCGGGTTCAATTACAGCTTCCGGCCTCCCTGTGTGGAGTTTGCATGTTCTCCCTGGGCCTGCGTGGGTTTTCTCCGGGTACTCCAGTTTCCTCCCACATTCCAAAAACATGCATTACAGGATGATTGATCGCTCTAAATTGCCCCTAGGTGTGAGTGTGGATGTGCATGGTTGTTCGTCTCTGTGTGCCCTGCGATTGGCTGACAACCAATTCGGGGTGTCCCCCGCCTACTGCCCGAAGACAGCTGGGATAGGCTCCAGCACCCCCTGCGACCCTAGTGAGGATAAAGCGGTTCGGAAGATGAATGAATGAATGAATGAATGTTTCTACTTTGTCAAATTTAAGTATTAGCAAAAACGACAGTATTCTCCGCACTGTAAGACACACCTAAAAGCATTAGATTTTCTCAAAAGCCGGCAGTGTGTTTTATAATCCTATGCGCCTTATATATGGATCGATATCCTGATTTCTTGGACATAGTATTTTAACTGTTCTGTAAAGCGATTTGTGGCGGTTGTGACAGCTCAATATAAATAAAGCTGTATTGCATTGTATTATATTCCTTTGGTGTAGCTCCATCTAGTGGCTGCATAACGCAACTGCAGCCTTTATTGTAGCTTCTATTCTATGCACCTTATAAGATGTGCCCTACATATAAAAGCTGTTTTAAAATAGGCCGTTCATTGAACGTGCACCTTATACTCCGATGCACCTTATATTGCGGAAAATACGGCGACGTCATTTCGAAGGTAAGAATCTTACGAGAACCAAGAAGACATCTGCGAAGAAACTCCTTCAGCCTGCTTTATTCTTTTCATACAACACTAAAATGACGACAGGACTGCATAATATTAATCCGATTAAAAACAATGTCAACAGTAGCACCGAAAAGCTTGATTGTATATATTTGCTCGTCGATCCACCAAAGCAAAATGTCCACTCCTATAAATGAAATAGTTGATGTGTCACTGTATGTCTCCCGAGACTGCTGGTGAATTAGGGCAGAGCGGAGGAAAGTGGGCCGACAGGAGAGGCGTCAAGCGACTCACATTAGATTGTCAATAATGTATCGACGTGGTGGTTTGGAGACAGACAGGAGGAAAAGATAGGACAATGGAGAGCAGAGAGAGGGACACTTCACTGTGATCTCATAGGGAGTGGAGGGCGTTTGATTTTAAAGGATCAATGACCCAAATTAGGAAAACCCTCACGCGTCGAATTTCCTTTTCAGCACAGGTCTTAGCAAATAGCTTGGAATGTCTGCCGCGAGGGTTTTAACAAAACTGCAAAGTGCAATGGGTTGCGTGATGGCTCAATAATACATGAAAGGTGAACGGTGGCCACATTTTGCTACACTGAAAAGCTTGCCGATAGTATGTCCTTGCAGAGAACGTTATGTAATAAATGGCATCCGAGGCTGTCAATGGCTTGAATGCAGACATCCACCGAAGGTAGCTTCAATGAAACCGCATGAATATGAAGTGACTGTTGAGGTTGTTGTGCACCTTTAAAGGCAAAAATGAAGCACTTCGAGGAAGTGAAAAAAAAAAAAGAATATTAGTGTTGAGAAATGTTGGGAGAATTTCACAGCCCCCCAAAAAATACATGAAACTAGCTGAAATGAAACGACAATATTCCAAACAAATTTGACTTCAATGTGGCGCGTAATTCCAAACCCTGGTTACCTGAGGGCCGATGTTCGGATGGAGACACAGAGCGAGTGGCGGGAAATAATGGGAAAATGTAAGGCAAAGTTGGAACTGGACCATTTTTCACATGTAAGTAGGCGAACCAGTGTGAGGGGTGAGCGATCCAGCAGCGTTTCAAATCCATTTAGCCTAAAGTAAATGATGAAAATGGGATTCACAGGGCTCCACTCTGCACGCTGTTGTCACCCTTGATTCATATTGCTGCAGCCTGCAGCATAAAACCACGCGCGTGTATTCTGGCAGCGTGTATTGTTTTCCTTTTTGCATGTCACGAATAGGGAGCCAGAGCAAGGGCGTGCAGAGGTGTTGTTGCACATTAAACTGGCAACTTTCAAAATTCAGTTTGAAGCCGTGGAGTGTGTGAGTGTGTGTTTCATCATATAACAAAACAACGTGCGTGTTGAACATGTCTGAGAGCGGAACAACAGGAGCACGTCAAAGCCACATTCATTCAAAAAAATAAATAACAGGGGAATGAAAAATTGATATGATTGAGAGCAGGCGCCCAAATCACTCACCGTTTTGGTGGGCGTGCACACAGCTCCTCCAAGTTACTCTTCTCACTCACACAATGAATACACCACAACCAGCTAAACTTGACGAAATCTAAATGACAATATATTTTGGGTCGAGTGTGCCTATGCGGCTTTACAGAGCAACCAGCTCATGTCGGTGATGTGGCCTCACACAGTAAGACTTGGGCGCAATCCTTTTGTATTGGTGAGCAAGATGTAAAATAATGCCAACACAATAATTTGTGTGTGCTAAGGTTATTTATAAAGTATCCCCTGACAGCCGACACGGCTCTGACTAGAAAAGTATATCAGGTTGATCATGTGGTATCGATATTTAGCATCGGAGCATAAAGAACAGTACAGACATAAAGTATGTGCGCCGCTAGTCAAGCAACTTGGATTGGATACTGACTGACCATTTCAGGTTGGCTTGAAAATATGACAGACCGGATGGCAATATTTTGTAAATTGCTCACCACCAATGGTCAATACCAATTCGTCTTTGAAAATAGAGTAAGAAAAAAACAAAAAACAAAGGTATGGGAAAATATACATCTGTCACGCACAAAAAAGTTCTATGACTCCAGAGGTTCCACTTAACAAATCCACATCCTTTGTATAATTTAAAATGGACCGAGCGAGCCCTCTTCAAATGAAGAAATTCAGCATGATAGAAAGATACTTCCATGAAACAAAAAGTGAATAAACAGCCTTGGAATTTGTTCCTCCAAATGATTTTGGCAGCATGTACATCGTTGACTCTCCTGCCATCACTGGTTAACAAAATAACAAAATGCCTGGGCAACTGTGAGGGCTTGTTGCTCATGGCAACGCTGCTTTGTCCATTTCGCTCCTTGAAAACAATACACACACACACACACACACACAAAAAGTCACACACAAATAGCAGAGGAAAAGGTGTACAGCAGCCTTCCTCAACTGGCGCACCGCGATCCACGACCGGACCGCCGACCTCCTCTGTCCGGACCCTCGGCAAATTGTATAAAATAATAAATTATAAAGTGATTTTTACGTTATACATTTTATATTTGTCGACTATAATCTGCGCATTACCGCGATCACTTTTCAAAATTATCCGTTGTATTCTTTGTGTGCACTAACAGATGTATTGCAGAGGACCGCAGCAGCGCGACTGTGTGTTGTACAATGTTTGACTAACTGGAGACCCTGGCTGAGCAAGGCACGTCGGCGATAACGATGCGCTGATTGGCTCCTCTGAACTTGAGGTGTGCCCATACAAAAGCGTCAGCACGCGTCTCTCCCAATACACACGCATTCAAAATGGATGATTGTGTCAGGAAACAGACGCATGCGCGACGCCACAGTGTGCTCACAGCTTCAGTCCAGGAGAGCCGCACACAGACAATTAGACAAGACGAATCGCGGGAGGTTTCGATTGTGTGCAGTTTTGCTCCCGTCTACCCGGGGATCTTTGCTTCTGTTTAACAGCAGAAAACCGCAACATCACAATGGCGTCCTCAAATAATATTTGCATGCCTCAGACATTGCATTCACCTTTAGTGGAAGAACAGCACTGCACATTCCCGTGCTCCCTTGTGTCAGTATTTAAAATGGTTTTTAACTCCTCTTCTGATATATTTTTCAGTGATTTCAGAGTGGATGTGAAAAGGGGAATTGTACAAATGAAAAGGATATTTTTGTTTTCATGTTTAGTATTTATTTTGGTAAAATTAGTATTTTGGTTTGTTTTTGTTAAATTAAGGGGGGAAAAAGACAACTACTGTTTAACAAAGTTAAAGTAAAAATGTCTTATTTCCCTAAAAGGGCTATTTCTATTATTAAGCAGGCACAACTTAACAAAATAAAAGAGTTCCTGTGCCTCAACACAATACCTCTCATTATTTGCTGTGTACTGGCAAAGTGAATATTTGTTATTTTCATGCACCCCATTATTGGTTGGTTGTGAGGAGTGTTGATTTGTATAAGCTTGGCTTGACCAGACTAAATGGGCATATAGCCCTGCTCCCCATGACCGCCGGACCTTGGTCAGTTCTAGTTGAGGACCACTGGTGTACAGTGTTGACAGGAACAGATTGATTCAACATTATTAATCCCCCCCCACCCCAAACAGATTACCCTGCTCTTTTAAGGACAGTGTGAGTACAAACAGTATTGACAGACTGGCACAGAGTTGCGGGTCCAATTTTCTCTATTATACCTTCTTAATGACACTAATTGGATTGCTCCTTTTAATTAATGTGCCCTTGATGGAGGAGGCGTTTGTCTGCGCGCAGGCGCGCCCACGCATCTACGTCTTCATGCACGTGGGCGCCAACGGGGACATGATAATCAGACTCCTAATCCCAGCGATCCCGATATTCTCAGACTAAGTCAACAGAACGTCAGATTCGGTTTGATGCCGCAACTCTCCGCTTGCCCTTCCAATTAGCTCCGTCACGTGGACGCCTTCGAAAACGCGACCATCATCGAGGTGGCGAAAGCCCGAGAATCAATTTGTCTCATTATTTGCGCAGGTTGCCATTAGCGATGAGATGAGCATCCGAAGGAAGGAAACAGGAGAGTAAAAACAATCAAACATTTAGCGATGCGGTTTCTCTGATAAATACGATCGGTCTCCTTTCTTTCTTTCTTTCCCCCCTCGACGCTTTCTTTATTTTGGTTCGCCAGCAGCACAGGGGCAGCCCACCTCGACAAAGAGAAAATGAGACAATGTTTCTGCTTATTGACTTTCTGTTTTCGTTCTATAATTGTAGCTATAAAGCATAATTAAAGTTCATTATTCATTCGCGCAGCTTCTCTGTCTTTTCGTCTCTTTCTCTCGGTGCTCGGCGCGTTCGAAAGTAATTATATCGCCGTGTGCCCGTGAGACCGCACACCCCTGATCCACTGATGAGAGGAGGCTTGGAGGGTGGATATAATGAAATGGAATATATTACAGCACGCTGTGCGCCACGGGCCGGGCCTTCCAACAATAACACACCTAGAGCTTCGCGTTTTCGAGTGCTGTCGCTGCGACATGAAAGACATTTCTTCTTTGATCCTTTCATTTAAGTCCAAGTAAGAAGCTAATGAGACGGCGCGGCATACACCTGGCACTGTGGGGGAAATCAAATCTTCGCATTGCGTGTATATGTTGACAGTCAAATCTGATCCGGGAGCAACACGAGAAACTTTTTAACGATCAAATCTGGGGTGGGGGAGTGGGGGGGCATGTCATTTGCGGTCTGTCATGTTCGTAAAGTAAATAAGGTAGGAGGGAGTTCAAACAATAACAACGGCGACGAAAGCACCGTCCCACCGCGGAAGTCTCCAGACAGAGTGTTTGTAGGTTGTTTACCTCCTTTTCTTTGACAAAATATGCACCACAGTCCCTTTGCTGCGGCACTATTTGAGGGGAAAACAAAAACAGACAATAGACAAGGACCTCAGAAAATTGACTAAAAGCAAAGTGCTTCTAATAGTGTAACATCACTTCAGACAACACCAAATGGCATCGCGACAACCACCGCGGTGTTTGACAGCGCAGGTTTTCCTGCATTTTCGTTCCATTACGTTTTCATTTGTTGAGCTTCCCGTTACTCATTAGCATCAAGGCCTTTTTTGAGTGTTTTGCGTTACGCTCATGACCGAGGAACAAATGGAACGCGTATCTCGAGGCGCTGTGAATGTACGTCGTGCGATGTAAGGATGGCGCATTTTTTAAACGAGCTGGCTTTGCGTTTTCAAACCAAGGCGAGCATTACTTCTTGACGTCTTGAGGCGTTGCAATCAGTTGATATACGACTCATTTGCATACCGCAAGAGCAGCGAAGGGAAGGACGCGGTGGTTGGTAGAGCCATTAAAATTTACACCAGGAGAGATGGGGCTGGGGGGGCTTTAAAGAGAAAATGAATAAGGAAGTATGAGATAGCTCGGGGTGGTGCCACGGCTCCAGCCACAATTCGGTCAGAGCAAAGGAGCGGGAATCACAGCATCAGCATACAAACATCTTGGTAATGAAGCTCCAGCAGTCCTGGGCTTTAACCAAGCAAACCTATCCATCTCCCCCATGCATTATTCACCGCGCACAGACATTTTACCGCCCAGCGCACCCGACAAAGATTGGTTCCACTTTTTATTTATCTGTTTTTCATCCGCTCCCTCCTGTCCCCTCCTCCTTCCTCTCCGCAGCTTTTCAATTAAATTAAGGCAAGCGCAACACTAAATCCAGGCGGAGGATTGCCCGCGCAACAATTAGACTGCCAGAAAGAAAAGGAGACGAGACACACAGTCCGCGTCGGCGAGATGAATCTCCGTGCTCACCGGCACAAGGCAAAGCAATATTTTAACATTCAAAGTCACGTTAAAGGTCATGAAACTACTCCGTGTGTCAAGAGCATAAGTGCATTGCATTCGATTGAGCCAGCACTCATTTGGATCCGTCATTTGTTGTTGGGGTTTTTTTTGGGCGGGGGTGCTGAAACTTCATTCGTGACAAATGATGATCGGCAAAAGCTCAACCAAGCTAGGCGTGAGGACCGCGACGAGGATGTCGGGTATCAGTGGCAGCGAGCGAGCTACAGGTGCAAGCCTAATGGGGTTAATTAATACGGAGCATGCAGATTAGCGATTGGGCTCATGGGTGGGCCATTTTGAGGAATGACTGGTTCATTATTGCACGGTGAGAAGGAGGAAACATTCGATTCTTGAAACAGAACCCCATTAAATGGCCCTAAAGCACAAAAGAGGCTCAAAGGGCTTCAATAATCCCCCCCCCTCCCCACCCAGACCAAGAAAACTGACAGAGAAAATCCAGGAGATCCAGAAAATGAGCTAACCCCTCAGGTTGAAGTTTTGGTGGAGCCACTCTGCAAGCACTTGGGGCTATAGGGCATTAAATGCACAGGAGCCAACTCAAAACAGAAGCTTCAGGTGTTTGTAGATGGTGTCATTGATGAAGGTAAGGCAATTTGATTTTGGGAGATGGTAGTAGCCGCCGCATACAAACGCATATTATGGAGGAAAGCTAATTAAAAATTACATTGATGGCACGCGGGAAATAAATCTACCTGAGGGACATCGTCATCTGTGTCCTTTACAATACAATGCAAATAGAAATAAATACTGAAATGAAGTCCAAAAAGAGACATTCAGATGCAATCAAGAGTTTGTGACCGGAGGTAATGTAATACCCTCGTGACAATTGCCCGAAAGTCTCCAAAAATTGATTCAATGTTGATTTGTTGAGACAGAGCAAGAGTTATATGACCCCCTGACACCCGCCACAAAGACAAAGCCGAGAAAAGATGCCGCTCGAAGCAATATTGTATTGGTAGCCTCGAGTGAGTGATCATTTCAACAGGCTACATTTTATGTTAGCTAGCTAAGCATTTTTAGATGTTAGCTGGGTGCGTAGGAGTGGAGATTTAGCTCTTTGCGTGCACGTATGTACATCATGACAGCCCTGAATGTAACAATTTGACACGGTAATTTCAGGCACCAAAGCAAAATGGGGTGTTCATCATCATCGTCAGCGATAGGTCAATAGTAAACAATACCACATTTGCACCATACCGTCTATGAATTCTCTACAGTTTTGATTTACAACTGCATGTAGTGTAAATCCATGCTGGCATATACACACAAATGTTACAATTTCTTTCCCCCAATATGAGAGACGTGGCAAATGAATGTCATGTGGATGTGGACAGACTATTTTTTAAATAAATATCTAAAACACACATACATAAATCATAGTGCAGTTACGTAGACATAAACAGAATGCATTTGAGCTGATTTATTTCTACCTGCATGGGAGAGGAGGTCGATGGATGAGTGATACTATTCTAGGTCAGAGAGGAACAAAGTTGCGAGTGATGTTTACAGAGGAAATAGATAAAAGTTTAATACACAAGATACATCAAAGCAAAATTTCTATCACTGGAAGGACGGGAGAAGAGGCATAAATCTCCTTCGCACCAACCCATTCCACGCCCTTTCATATGACCTTGACTCACAAATTGCTTTACACACCTGATGGGTGTTGCTGCAACCCGGCTCTGATTAAATGTGTGTGAGTTGCAGAGATGTCAGCAGCGACTGGTAAAGTGAGGTTTGGCCAGAGACAATTGGGAGTGTGCAGTCATTTCAGCGAGGCCGCCGTTCCTGAAATGAGCAGAGACAGAACTGAACCAAGCAATTAAGGAAAAGGTCAGGCTGGATAGATGGTCTCCCATTCCATGAAAGAGTGGAAATACACAAACTGCCATAGTACACTTACAGTCCTTATGAGGACTCTGTGAATACATTAATGTTGGAATGAGACTGGAACAGACTCCGCGGCATGTTTAGACTATAATGTAACCTTCAGCGATTTTTCTTGGAAGTGACAATGTCTGGCCAATGCTGAAATCTATTGCTAGTCAGACGATAATGGTTTCCTTTGTGAACATATCCCAGTGCGTCAAGGGCAGATTATTGGATTCCTCACATGGGTATGACAAATAAGTACAATATACTGGAAGTGAAGAAAGACCCTGAAAGTAAGAGGCGTCTTAAAGCGGGAAAATAGGATCTACATGTATGTTTAGCTTTGTCTTTGGCATTTTTTTATATGGATAATACATTGGCTGAACGTGTCGTAGGAGGGCCTAGAAGCTGGCTGATCACAGAGTCCATACATTATTGATTAGGCCATGCAACTCAATTGTGTTCAATATGAATTTAATGTCTTTTGATAAAACAGTAAATTGTATTGTTTTAATAGGCTGCCATTGTGTGCATACGTTATTTCAAAATAAAAATGGAAGAAAAGCTTATTCAGTTGTGTTATAAATACGTATATACAGTACATATATTAATGATAAACCTTGACCACCAAAGAAAAACCTCTTTTGAGAACCACATCAAAATTGTAATGTGCCCCCCTAGTTGTAACTAATGGAAAACTGAGTCATATTTCTCTCTCGTCCTTTTATGTTGTACTATTAATATGAAGATGTTTTGCTATTAATTTTAGTCTTTATGGCTGGCCATTGACCTGCCGAGCAGTAATACAAGTTTTGCAAAGCGCGTTGCTTGTCATCGAATTGATGGCATTTAGACGATTTTACATTTTAATATTAACAGCAGTTGGCTCCTTTTTATGCTTGTATGACATTTAGAGATATTAAAAATGTTTTATAATAGTAAATGTCGGACCTGGGAATGGATTTCCAATGAGTGAATCAGATCAAAAGGCCCCGTTTTGTATCATGTTTGGACAGATGTTAAAAGGGAATCGGATTGAGCATTATCTCAGTCATAACTAAAATTAATAGTGATATAAATATTTCTAAACACACTCTTCTCAACATCATCACTTGTATAGACTGCCGAGAAAATAAATAAACACATATATATATATATATATATATATATATATATATATATATATATATATATATATATATATATATATATATATATATACATAAATAAAACACATAACTTCACCCTAAAGTGTATTTGCTTAATACTAACACATCTTGGGAAATGCCATAAATGGGCTAACAAATAGCTTCTTTATCCAAGCATTATTACCCTTTAAGCAACAAATACTTGAACAAAATGGTGGAGCAATACATATGGACAGATAATATAACATTAGTCACTTGTGAATATTCTTTATCCTCTAGGAAGAACAACTCATAATACTAAGGCTGACTGAGGATCTGAGTCTGCATGTACGGTACATCAGTTACTTTGTATTATAGTACCCCCAGGCGGCCAAGCCATACACACCAGAAGGTGCAGCACTATGTCCACTGAAGTGAAGTAAAAATGGTGGCAAAAATGGCTTCATTTTTTAAGAGTCCGTTTAATTACACTGTGACTGGATGTTTTTATATTATAGAGTGCTATTTCATATTTTTTTTAAAGGGCGGCTAAAACAGATAAAACATTCCGAATAGTATTTGAAACGGTCATGTGATCAGAGTTTATTTATAGTGAGATTTCACTGGTGCGTCTAGTAATGAGACGAGTCCAATGTCATAGCAGGGTGCCAGCTAGTTTTCACACGGGCAGAACGGCAACAAGAAGGTAGACCGAACCTGATGATGAGGCGAGGATAGACTGTGAAGAGACGAGAGCAGAGTCACATGTGGGCAAGGGTTGGGAGGGGCCGAGAGGGAGAGAAAGAAAACTCGGCTGAGCGAGATCACAAAAAAGTCATAACCCACATTCAATTAACGCCTGATTGCTGTTCCGTTGCTGTAATATCATACAGCTGAGAGTGGTTTCATATTTCAAACAGAGGCCAAGCATTGGCCTCATTCATCATCTCTCTCTCTCACTACACACACACACACACACACACACACACACACACACACACACACACACACACACACACACACACACACACACACACACACACACACACACACACACACACACACACACACACACACACACACACACACACACACACACACACACACACACACACACACACACACACACACACACACACACACACACACACACACACACACACACACACACACACACACACACACACACACACACACACACACACACACACACACACACACACAATGAGATATTCTGAATAAACAGAAACAAAAGAGACCGAACCATCAATGAAAAACGTTGCCGTTAAAGAAACAGCATTTGGGCGAAAGAAGCTTGGGAGATCTGAGCGATGGCTAACTTGTTTGAAGGGTTTCGGTCAATCATTCAAAGGCTTGAATTGTCAGGACATCAGCAGTTAGAGAGGAGTCGGACTTCCCAGGCTCCTTCATGTAAATTGTTTCTCCATGTGGTTGTGTTTTTATTTTATTTGTTATTTTTTTTAGCAAGGTCTTCCCTGACAGAGGCTAGAGAATTTTTGAGGTTGGTCCCAACTGTTCACTTTCAATACGCCAGCTGCTCGTTTGCAAACGTTGACAATTCCGATATTTTTTTTTTTGGAACGCGTGCCTTGGAAATAATAGTGTGTTCATTACAACTGCTGTTAGACATGGCAGCTCTGACGAAATCCGTATGTTGTTAGTTTTGTTTTTTTGTTTTTTTTTCCATTCCAAAATAAATGGCAAATTCATCTACTTTGCTCTGACAAGAAAGTGACTGTCAAAGTTAGTCGACCAACAACCAATGTTAAGGAGCCAAATCTGCCCCAACGCAGCAGTAGTTTGCGGCAAAATTATATTTTGTGTTTGGAAGAGTAGAAGGAAAACCCTCCCAATTTTCCACATATTGCATGTTTATCAACAGATTTGGGAGAATGATTCATATTTAAGTGCAAATTTTTTTCCAAATGCATTTCAATGGCCATCAATTATACACGCGTACAATGTCCGCAAATTTTGGCTATTGAGGCCAATGAACTCCAATGGCCATATCCTCCGGAAAAAGGTGTTGGACTATGGTTGTATTTGGGAGTTTTTTTATTGTGGGTTTATTATTTTTTTTTTTTTTTTTTTTTTTGTGAAACCAAGCAAGCCCACACTTGGGGCGGCATTACCATCACATGAATTATTCAACCCCAACACCTGCACACATGAACCTCAACATTACCGTGACTGCCAGAAAGTAGCAAGCTGAATTTTGTCGCAGCATTACCGAAGGAAAAAAAAAACTCCAAGAAGGTAATATAATCTGTCACATAACAAACATCCGTCAACTATGTAATAGCAGGAAATAAAGTCAGAAGCATAATGTCACGGCGAGCTATAAAAACCGGCAGTCAGGGGGCAACAACGCGGAATGCCGCGTCATCAGACACTCGGCACGTCTCATAAATACCCGCTTGCATGTGTGAGAACGTATACAGCAAAGTACTACACAGTAAATCCACGGACCAATTATCTCCGCAGCGTCATAACTTGTGGCAGATGGCCTAAGTGGCTTCTGGGGAGACTCAAGGTAGAATATTGAAGTCTTTCTGGTGTCCCTGACGCGCATATTCAGTGGCGGAGGGGAGACTGTTGAACTCCGGTTGAACTCGGGGTAAAACAGAGGTGAGAGGCAGTGCCACTCAAATGTAAACAAGCGCACATAGACGCGGGGAAGCACACAAACTACTTTTGAAGTCCACAATTAGCTATCCGGATGGGATCGTCAATACGATAACGGGACCGCGAGCGAACCCTTTGTGTCACATGACGTCAACGTTAACGGAATTTCAGTAACCCCCCCAAGACCCGTCTCCGGTCTCAAATAGGATTTGACTGGTTCTGAAATGCCCGGTTAATAATTTACCAAATGGGGGGGGGCGTCTTTTTCAGACACAATAGAAACTGAACGCATTGACAGACCGACAAAACTGGGGTTATCATTCACGTAATTGCTACCGGAATGTAATAGCATCATAAAATGTCGTCATTGTGACGGATTTTGTTGGGACGCCGGCCGGCATTTCCTGGCGCAATGTGGCGAACCGGGCGAGCGTTGTGGTGGAGTTGCCATTAAATGATTTATGTGCAACTTTGCTTGACCCCGGTTCAGTGCCTCAGCAAGCCTCAGCGGCCAACTTGCCCTTCGGTGTTCACCGAAAGCCGTTAGCCATGGCTCATCACACACATACACACACGGGAGAAGGCGAGAGGGGGGGGGGTACGTATGCACGCGCATAGCAACAGAGCGTAAGTATAAGATAACCCCCTGCTGATCAAATACAAACGAACACACACATGCAGAAAGACGTAGTGGCACACACGTTGACCAACCGGTGGTTGATCAAGTCAGTCTAAATGCTAAGCAAGAATGTCTCTCGGGAGCAAACGACGAGCTGGCTTCCCACCATTGCCTCTCAAGAGGGGCTCGACAAGCAACAGAAAATTGTGGTGTGCGATGTGTGTCGAGCAGAGGTCATTTATTTTCAAATCCGCGTCCTTGGTCATACTGACACTTTATTTTTATTTTAAAGAGAAAGCGGTGAGCAAATTGAACAGAAGTTACAAACGATGTCATTGAGAGGTTGAGTGGCACTAAAACACAAACGGGACACAAAATTAGGGACACTTGCACACTTTGTGAATTGCATCCGGTTCAGTTTTTACTCATTATCGTGAGCTTTCTTATATCACTAAAAAGTACACAATATTGCGATAATAACTGTATCGTGAGGTTTGGATACGGTCACGACTGTTATGATTCTGTTTTGGTTGAGAATCCATTTGGTTTTGTTTGATAGTTTTGTTTCTTCATGCGCTTTTGTCTGTCCTCGTTCGGTTTTGTTTCCACCTGTTCTTGTCATGCGGGTCCCACGTGTCAACCAATCAGCTTTGTGTGCCCTGCGATTGGCTGGCAACCAGTTCAGGGTGTCCCCCGCCTACTGCCCGAAGACAGCTGGGATAGGCTCCAGCACCCCCTTCCGCCATTCAACTGTGAACACAACTTAATCGCCCCCCCCCCACGTGCATGCATGACTTTTCCTTCTGTCTGCGGCGTGGTGAGCCTTTCAGCCAATGAGAGTGCAGAGAGAACGATGATGAAGATTGACTTGTTGAGTAATGAAAACCCAGTGCAGCCATCCTCGGAGAGACAGCGCGAAGGCGAGGAATGAAGAGGGTAAAGTAATGAGGTAATGAAGGAGCAAACAGCTCGACAGGATTCCACTTTGGAAGGAGAAAAGGGAGCGTCTCCCCAGGGGGGAGCAGGGGGGGGTTGATGGAAACAACAGCGGTGCCGCACAACGGTTAGCGAGCAAAGCCTCGGCATCCACGCAGCCGTCTGAACATTGCATCTTGGCGCACCCAGTTTGAAAGTTGTCTCTGCTGGCTTCAAAACGGAAGCCGCTGCTCGAGTGCTTGACCGGGAAACCGTATCGCCTTGATCACGAATCCCATGGTGACCCCTGATCTATAATTCATAGCAACAAATGGAAGCCAAACAGAAGGAAGACCGAATCACACCTATACACACACAAGCACCCGCTTTGAAAGCTTTGACGCTGTACACGCCATCTCCTACCTCTCGAAAGAGTCTCTTGGGTGAGGAATCAGCATCCATCGCCATGGTGATGGAGCTCGGGCTCTTATCCAAAGAGACAGTTGATATATGGAGCGCTTCATCCTTCATGGATGGCCATATGGGGGGCAGCAGCCAAATAAAACCGCTGCCTAAAAGGCCCAGAGGCGTTTCAATTTGAGGGAAACTGTTGCTTGAGGCCACCTGCCGAGGATCTATCCATCACGCGACAAGCCAAAGCAGCAGATCACAATCGATTGGCTGCCCCGAGTAGATTTGACGTCGCAGGGTTGGTGCAAGGGTGTTGTTGCTGGGTGAACTCGTGAGAGCGGTCAAATTGGCCGTGTATGAGATGCGGATCTGGTTTGCATCATTATCCCATTCGCAGAAACAGTCATAGGCTTTCTATCGGGGTGTTTTCGGAGGTGATTCTAGCGCATTCCAAAAGTGTGGCTTTCAGTCGGAGGATTTTAGGCATTGTTTCGGCCTTGTGCAATGTTTTCAGCTTGTTGTGTCAAACCCATTCGATATTTCTTGCCTGATGAAGACACTCTTGTCAAAGTGATTTTGAATCTCGGTTACTTTTCAGTATTTTCTGCCAATCCTTATCGAAAGTACTACATATGGGGCGACCACGTAGTTGCCCGAAAACGATGAATCGAACTCAAGTTCCAACCATTATTGCGTCATTATCTTAAATCATCCATCCATCTATTTTCTGAACCGCTTTATCCTCACAAGGGGCATGTGGGAGCCAATCCCAGCTGTCTTCGGGCAGTAGGCGGGGGACACCCTGAACCGGTTGCCAGCCAATTGCGGGGCAGACTGAGACGAACAACCATCCATGATGACACCTGGGGACGATTTGGAGTGTTCAATCAGCCTGCCATGCATGTTTTTGGAATGTGGGAGGAAACCGGAGTACCCAGAGAAAACCCATGCAGGCCCTGGGAGAACATGCAAACTCCACACAGGAAGGCCACAGCCGGGATTGAACTCACGACCTCTGAATTGTGAGGTTGACGCGCTAACCACTCTTAAATCAGTGTAGCGCAATTGTCAACAAGTGTTGGTTGCACTAAAGGTGCAGGATTTTCACGAGGCATCTTCAATTCCATCTCTCCCTCTTCAGGCTGATGAGGAAATGAGGGGTTGGGGAGGTAGGGGGTAAGCAAAAGATTTATCCCTCATACTTCTTGATGAATCTGCACTGGGTGGCTAAACTATTTATGAGTTTCAGAGCTAAATTCCTCCACGCTTCTCTTCCTTTTCTCGCCTCGGAACCTCAATTTAATTTGGCCCAAAAAGCGACACACATACCCTGACATGCCCAAATGCATCAACGTATCCACAAAATCAATCATATTTCCGCAACATTACATTTAAGGCTGATTTTCGGCGCACCTTAAGAACGTCGTCGGTTTTATTGATGACAGAACACCAAATCCCTTCATGGTCAAGGAGGAGTGCGGATGTTGCCACTCAGATTAGCAGCAGCGCCACCAGACATCCGCAGCCAATCTGTAAATCAGCTGGAGGTTGACTTCGCAAAGATTTTTCCCACGCCCTTGGCTTCGCAGATAAGCGGCGGCTCTAATGCAGCACGCGGGCAACACGGGAGATCAATGTGTAACAAGAATACACACCGAAAAGCGCCAGCATCCATTTGGTAATCTCCTAATCGGTGCGCAATCAAAAGCGTGCTGTGAAAATGCAGCGCAAGGGTGAAATATGCTTGTGATCAAGATTGTTTGGTTGTGCACGAGGAGCTCTGGGAGGATCAGTCACATCACAATCGTTCTCACAAAGGCGGCTGCGGCTGGTTGAATGATCTTACTTTGTCCAAATGTCACACAGGCGAATGGAACGAAGTATGAGGATCACAGATGCTTCCGGACGGGAGGCTATAATTGTAATTTCGCGGCCTGACGTCATTCGCATTTGCGACAAGCCAATTTTGAATGTAAACAAACAACTGCAATGACGCTGTTGTCACCGGGCTGCCAGTGAAGGCGTAAACCACAAGGGCCCGATACCATCTGGCAAAAACAGCTGCGACAGGTGGCAACAAAAAGAAGTTGAGGAATGCTCATCAAACACCAACTTGGACCATCCCCTCACTTGCCATTCTGTCCCCATGAAATTCACCTGGGCGGGAAAGATGCCACAGTGGCTAAACATTCCTAGCTGGATGTAAAAGAGGATTGTGTCACGGCCCGCAGGTACAAAGAGCGTTTTGACATTCAGATCGCATTTCTGAATGTAGGTATGAGACCTGAGCTCCGGGTGACTCCTGCGGAGACCATCCATATTCAAGCCGAACGTGGCCTTTTCCGTAGCGCGTCCATTATTCATGAGAGATTTCCCTTCCGCCCGCCTCCTTGCCCGGGCGGCGGGTCTTGCCTTCTCTACCTCCTGCATTGCGCCGCACCTGAACTCGACGTACAAGTGATAAGTCACTTGCGCATTACGGGCCTCAGAAGAAGGAAGGGCAAAAGTATTCACGGGTATTCCATTCGCATCCCAATTTCCAAGTGTGAGACTCATGAATCACCAAGAGCGCGGAAAGCGAAGAGGGAATGACCTCTGATTTATTTGTCTGTTGGTCGCCAATTTTCTCCAGTCTCGAGAGGTACAGAGTAGTACATCTTGCACATAGCCCCCCCCCCCTCCTCCCTACCCCTTAAACACCTCTCAGCATAAAACAACTTTACCTCTTACTCTGTTGACTACTCAGGGGGGGTTCCTCCCCGACTCACTTGTCAAAAGAATTATTCGCAATGCTCAGTTAGCGAAGCACCAAGTGACAACGCTATCAGCAAATATTCACACTTGTTACTCAGCGGACTACATAAACGTATCGATGTATTTATTTATTTATTTATTTATTTTTGCCGAGCGTCTCTAACTGACCACAATGATGACCACAGTTTAGTGGACAAAAGCACGCCACTGTCTTAATGACACCCTGACTGGTTGCCAGCCAATCACGTGGCCCACATCGCCAAACAACCATTCGTGCTCACAATCACACCGAAGGCTCACATATTCACACGAGTGACCTACTGTGCATGTTTTTGGAACGTGGGAGGAAACCGGAGTGCCTGGAGAAAACGCAGGCAGGCACCGGGAGAACTCCACACAGGAAGGCCGGAGCCCGGAATCGAACCTGTGACCTGTGCACTGTGAGGCAGGCGTGATAACTAGTCACCCAACGTTCCATCTTTCCTTATAAATGGGGCCCTCATATTTCAATGCGAGGAGTGTTTTTTTGTCCAATGAAAATCCTGCAATCACACCAGTAGTGTTCACAGTTGTTTCCCCTCGCATATTATTTGATGACGAGTACCACCGTTTACTACAAAGGCAGAAGTGGAGGCCGTTAATGAGATGGCAGGCTCACATATTCACACGAGAACAGGCACGCCCTGGTCCATTAATTTATCATTTGTGCCACGACAAACGTGACATAACAGCATTTTCACCCTTGTGGATTCAAACACAAAATGACTGCAACTCATACCGAGGTTTAAACGGCATCCTGGTTTCACACCGGGAGGGGAAAATTATTTCGCCGTTTTACATGTGGTTATCATTTCTTATAAATATTCAGTGATACTCTCCTAGGCATGGCTCTAAAAACCCATTTGTTAAATCCTTCATGCTTTACGTGCATTTCAAATGGAGCCTCATTCAAGATACGATTTGAATTGCTTAGCGGGCAGCACTGGCTCCAACGCTTTTCGTCTTGCTCAAATTATCATGTAATGTGGCAGGTGACATTTTCGAACATCGTGCCTCTATCTGGTCCAGGATTCAACTTCAAGATAATAGAGATTGGAAAATGAAATTGACTTTTGTCTACAATCTTAGATCATTAATGTCTTGGCGAGTCAAACGACGCGTCAAAAAAACTGGAGGAAGATTTCACATAGATGTGTTAGGTATTAAAAAAAAAAAAAAAAGAAGCAGCACAACGTGAATGGGATCAATAAATTCTGAGTTGATAAATCGATCACTGATAAACCAATATGTGGGCAATATTGTTAATTGCATTTGAGGCCAATATGCGGCCGTCATGAACCTGCCGAATTACATGTCAATTAATGAACAAATGTGCGCATGTGGCGTAGGCAGCCGACACATTGCCAACACAAACTAACCGTGCCATCAGAAAATCCGGTGGCTTGTCTACAGACGCAAATTGGCAGCAAAATGTACATGATAATATTCTTCAAAGCAAAGGCTTCGGGCTATATATATCCAAGGTTACTGTCAAACTAAACATCAAACGAAAGAGAACTACATGTTGTGTAAAAGCTCAACTAGTGTAATGCTGACATATAATAGAGTCACAGACAATTCTCTATTATTACTAATGGCACACCAAAACAATAAGTTATGGCCAGCGCATACGGAATGACCATGTCCAAGTAATCAAGGTACCAAGACGGAGAAGGGTGGCGGTGACAGAAGGATAACATGAGGGTGCAAAGAACGAGGAAGCCGATTTGAGAGCCACAGCAGGCGAGGTTATGAAAGGTCCAACCAAGACACCCTCATGACCGCATCATCTCTGAGAGGACGCTAAGAAATGAGAGTCAGAGCTAGACGGGATCCATTTGCAGTGACGAGATGTCACTGCAGCTCACGGCCAGTTCTTTAAACCGGGCTTTGGGAGGCAGATAAGACAAGTAAAGCAGTGAGAATAAAACAGGGCTCTCGAGTGGGAGATGAGAGACAAGGGGGGGCAAAGGACGCTGAGGCGCAAAAGAAAAGAGGCCAAGAGGTCTCGGAAACAGCGGTCATTAGCAGGCAGAACACAAGGCCCGAGAAAGACTTACAAGCACACAAAGAGCTCTCAGTAGGCCAAGCACATCGCCGTGCGACAGCCTCGTAATTAATATTTCATGGCCCTTCCTCCTGCAGGTGAATGGAAATTAAGACAAACTAGAGGCATGTCGAGGTTATATAAAAGCAGCAAAAGGGAGATAAATAAACAGTGTGTGAAGTCTCTGGTGTATCACAGTTACCTCATCTAACCCCCTACAACAACTCAGGTACACAGTACGAAAAAAAAAAACTAGTCTTGGTTATAACACCTATGGGATGTAATTTTGGCAGTGAAATATTTCAACTTTAACGTCTGTGGTAATTTACAAATATTGGTGGGGTTACAGATGTTGGTCATGGCTCACACTCATAGTTCATGCTAACTCAGAAATAGGACAGGTTCGCGCAAAATCAGAACGGGAATTTTTTTTACAAAGAATGTGGACGCGGCCGTGCCAAGATTTTGAGTTTCTACTAAGGGTGGTCAAAGTTAGACGTGATCAATATTTACTACAGTTTAATGTACACTCCAAAGACAAAAGCGAAAACGTAAGCAGTATTGGCATCAATGTCAGTTGGCTGACATTGTTAATGATAATAAAACGTATTTCTGAACCGAACTTGTTCAATAGCACGCAGCTATGTGTGCACATGAAAATATCACACTCTGATGTAAAGCTTTTGACGTGATGAGATTATCTGATATCCTCTATGTACCACATTTTCCGCACTATAAGGCGCTTCGGAGTAAAAGGACGGCCTATTTGAATTGCACAGCGTATATTATAAGGCGCATAGAATAGAAGCTGCAATAGTGGCTGCGGATGCGTTGTGCATCCACTAGATGGAGCTATGCTAAAGGGAATACAATACAATACAGCTTTACTTATATTGAGCTTTCACAACCGCTGCAGCTTTAACTAAGAATGCTTTTAGCTGCACCTTATAAGGCGGAAAATAAGGTGCTTTTATCATTTAAACATCTGGTTGTACTGTACTTGCACAACACACAATTTCCCTTTGAGCAAATGATACACCAGACGGGTGGATTTATCAATAGAACTCTTGCAAGGTGTCGGATTCAACTGTGCAGGCGTAAAAATGAGATCAATACCCTACAAAGAAATATATTTCACGAATCGTGTTGTTTGTTGCTGCTCCCCAAATGGCCTCTTTTCTCCAGTCGCATTCAAGAAACAGTAAAAGTAAAATGAATGGCACTGGATCCCGTCGGAGCCATTTTTCATCAAGCATCTTTTGAGAATGCCTCCACGGCAGGCGGCGTAGCGCCACAGAAGGACGGGGGAACGAAGATTACCATAGCATTAATAAAACAAGCGGTAATCAGGAACAAGAGCAAAAACAAAAGACTGCATCCGCGGTTTTCCCCCAAGGAAGAGTGTGTGCGTCTGCAAGTCAAACACACGCGTGCACAGTGGAATCCATCCAAGCTTGTAATGGTATTGTTCCTCAGAAAGGTTAAGTCATCCCAGTTCAGTCTGGCGGAGTCAGGGGGAAAGCACAAAACAGAAGGAGGAGGTAAAAAAGGAATGAGAGGAGCTACAGTGGCGTAAAGCCTTGTCATGAAGATCTTGGAAAAGAATGCCAAGAACATAAATTTTAAAAAAATTGCAATGGGAGGTCATAGGTCGTTTATCAGGTTGACGGTTTTGGTCTTCATCAGGTCCCAATATAAAGCAAGCAATTAATTGCCTTCAACCTCCTCGTCAAAAGCGTGAGCAAATACACCGGAGTATGCAATCAGTCCAAATACAAACAAGACAACGTGTGGCATTCACGTCCCTAACTTGGCTGTTATTTGCATTTATCACGCAGGGGATTGTCGAAAGGCGAGGCAGATGGCGCATCTCATCGCAGGAGCTGACTTCCATTTCTCTGCCATGTCTGACTGACTTTTGTCTGGCTGCGTCACGTGTCGCCGTCCTAAGTAGGTTTTTGTTCAACGTAACAGGCATGTGACAAGGAGGAAAAGCCACGGCAGGAACATCTTCAGCTTGAGTCGACTCGGTCAACTGCTTTGGAACGGAAATGGTGCACAAATGGGGGGTTTTCGTGACGCCAGTACAACCCAAAGGGTCCCCCGGCAATCAGCGTCGATCTTCCAATTTGCCTCTCTATTTCTTTCACTCTGTGTCTGCATGTGAAGTGCATCAGTCGCAGCTGGCTCTGGACAAAAAACCGAATATGCTGTAAAAAAAAAATTATAATAATAAATAAAACAAAATAAAATGTAATTATAAGCTGGGAAGTAGGCTACAAATAAAACATTGGGTAGAAAACTGGCTTTGTCTCGCATTTCCTCATTTGGAACACCAAAATGGAAATATTGGGAGAAATATGTGTTTGTCGGGGTGGGGGAGGGCAGAGGTGAGAAATCTGAGGCTGGGGTGATACATGGTATAAAATTAATTGAAAAGGGGAGCGGGCTGTCAGAAGTGGTGAGAACAGCTTGAGGTTAGCTAAATATAGCTTTGGTGTGGGTGTTTTTGCTTAGGACGGCATGGTAAACAATCCTCACACATTCACCCCGATGCCGGCGCATACATTTGAATGAGTTTGTTGTAACGGCGTTATCAGATGAGCGAGCCCTCGCAGTTGTACATTTTTTTGAAAATTGGATCTCCCCCCGCCCACCACCACCACCACCACCGCCCTTACTTCCCATATGTTGCATCTAGTGATAAGGAAGAGCAATGTAAAAGGACAGATCTAATATACGATATGCTCCGGTTGCTCTGGAGCTCATAACAGGACTCCAGACTAACTTTTTGCCCTCCTTGCACAGGTACACTCCCATTTTTTTTCTTGGTTGCACCAGCCCGAAAGTTAGGCCCACCAAACTTTTCAACGGCTTCTCGTTTAAAACGTGACAAAACCATAATAAGATCGAACCAAGTGATAAAGAAATGCATGCATGTGGTCATGCTCGATTTTGAAACGTATCAAGATTCACACCGCTAACCCACATTCGCCATTACCGTATTTGAAGGACGGACAGTTCCTTACCTCATTTTTCTCAATGTCCCTTCACAGGTGAGCAACACATGACAAGTGAGGAGATGCCATCTCGTTTTCCAACCATTGGCGCACTGCATGGCGCTGTGTAATGTTGCGTCTCTAATGCCTCCAACCAGTCAAGTTGGCTAACGATGTTGAATCGCCACAGTCGGGCGTCCGCTGCTCACTCTGGGGAACGCTGGAGTCGTTGGTGATGATGAGTGCATTTAAGGAGAAATAATGATTATGTTAATGATTGCTCGGGCGCGGCAACCACCATTTACGAGGTTCCACTGGTCCATCAATAGAGGTCGCTATCCTGCCTCCTTTGAGTAGTCCTCAAAAACCACAAAAAAATAAATAAATAAACCTACCGGATTTTTCGCACTATAAGGCGCACTTGAAAGCATTTGATTTTCTCAAAAGCCGACACGGCGCCTTATAATCCGATGATATGGCTAGGACTCTATATAAATAAAGCTCTATTGTATTGTATTCCCTTCGTGTTACGCCATCGAGTTCCATAACACAATCGCAGGCATTATCGTAGCTTTTATTCTATGCACTTTACAACGCGGTGCGCCCTATATATGAAAACAGTTTTGAAATAGGCCAGTCGTTGAAGGTGCACCTGATACTCCGAAGCACCTAATACTGAGGAAAATACGGTAATTATTTTGGATTTTTAGATTGTGAAGAAAAGGTAAAAAAAATAAAATAAAAATGCGCCGAAGCGCCCTTGGCATAATGTGTTACTTGTGAACCAATATGGGTTTAAAAGTAACATTCAGCAAGCTGTTTCAGGAACCTTGTTTGAATTTGTGATGGAGGGATGCCTTGGTTTGAATTCGACTCTGCTTAACATCAAGCTTAACATGCTCTGCCGTTTGCTCCTATTCATGCATCGTATTTTCCTTTGCCTCCACTGTCAGTCAAACTGTGCTTTGTCAATTCCATCACGATTCCCTCAAACTCTGCAGCCTTCAGAGAGGCCTTACATGTCGCAATTGATCGCTTCACTTTCTGTTCTCTGCTCTTAGGCCATTACCATCCTTGCTTCCACTCTCCCATTGTTCCATTTTTTTATTCCTCTTTTATGGAACCATTTGGAAGGCTGGACAGCCAAAGAAGAACTCGGGCAGCTTTGAAGCATCAATGGTGTGGGTGCAGAGAGCAATCTATATTCCAAAATGCTACCGCTGAGAGTTGGGACTTTCATGCTAGGCGAATGGAAGGCAACTATTAGTCTGACTGTCATAAACTTATCATTTCTTTAAACCCCCCAATTCCCTTTCAAACAGACAGAAGAAAATACAATGTGCTTTGAAGAAACTGACTTTTTAAGCAATTGCGCGGGTTACATGGTTTCAAGCATTTCTGAAACATTCAGCGAGTCGACTATTAACGAGAAAGGCGCACATGACGAAATAAAAGGAGGGTGGCTTTATATGATGGAAATATTTACGACCAAAGGTTTAAGGCACAAAACCCTGCATGGTTTCCATTTTGATTTCTCTTATGGGGCAGTCCCCCCCACCATAACTAGCTCCATGTTTTATGGAGAAACAAGCATTTATTGTTTGGAGGTTACAGTTTCTAGTAAAATGGGTTGGGCTTCCTTTCATACGCTCGGAATCTTTATGAGTTTTTAAAAGTGGCAATTACCCTTTAAAGGTCAAACAGCCAATCAGGATACTTCCATTTACTGGCACTTTTAATGGCCTCCCTATGACACATGTTAATGTCCTGTCTGTGGAATTCCCGCGAGACATAAACTAAATGCTGCATGCATGAAATGTTTTTAAATTTGTTGAGTCTTGGAGAAACGAGTGGGGAGCTGGGAATCAAATAGGCAAGCGATCGCAAAAGAGCGTTCCATCCGGCTGCTGTTCCAAAATATTAGCCTTCCACTCGCTTGGAAGAAGACAACCTTCTTTCACCTCCTCTTTTATCAGGACGACGGGAAAAAGCACAATGTCTCCGACGCGCAAGTGCCCATCAGACGGGTAAACACGCATGCAGTCGCCTCCGAAAGCCGCGTACACAAGAAAGCCATCACGCTTGAGCAAACATGGGAGGCACGCAGTCATTCCAGTGCCAATCACTCGCCAGGCCCGCTTCGACGCAAGAAATGACAGCTCTGTAATCAGCAGGTAATAACGGGATCCGTACAGAGGAGAGGAGAGGAAGGCATTTGAGAGGAGAGTTTGCAAGGCTCTTGAAAGCAGCTCGGTGGGCGGGGAGGGGGGGGCCGATGAATCTCAAGTGAGAGCCTGTTGGCGCCAGCTGAATCCCACCCTTGCATCCTTTCGCTTCATCTCACACGCCCGCACCACCTGGTGCATACCACTTAGCCACAGTGGGGTCTCTGTCTCTCCATTTCGTTCACCCTCCGCCACGCGGAGGCCGCGCGGTTCATCAGGCCCTTTTCGCAACTCGCGTGTGATGAAGACCTGTCAACGCCGAAGACGCACGCTGATTGGAGCGAGAGCCCATGCTGCGCGCACTCACAGACCAATATAGATACGCAAAGCTGCCATCTACAATTACGGGCAGGAAATATCAAACGTGGCAATCATAGAATGTGAAGAGAGAGCCTGCAGCTGCCTCGTCAGCACTCACATGAGAAAAAAAAAAAAACAACAAAAACTCATGTTAATTTTGGATTCTTCAATGTATGCAGATGGGTCCGACCCATTTCACAAACGTAACGTGACTTTCAACATACAGTGGTACCTCTACTTACGAACGTCTCTTCATACGAAATGTTCAAGTTACAAAACGCCTCAACGGGAAAATATTGCCTCTTGCAAAAGAAATTTCAAGATACGAAAAATACAGTATGGGCTGCTAGTCGCAGCTCTGAGTTTTCTGAACGCAACACACTGATAGCTGCTCTGCCATTGGCTATTACCTAGCATTTTCCTGGCATCCCATTGGCTACCTCTACCTCTACCGTACGCGTCTCTGTGTGGAGAGGTGAATAGATAGATATGTGTCGATGCAGCGTCCTCGTCATTCGCCCCTCGGGCCATGAGGCGTTACGATAATTTTACATAAATGTGAATCACCCAGAAAATGTATTCAGCAGTTGGGCGATCACTCAGTATGCTGATGTTTGCCTTGGACATTTTCGAAGCATTGTTAAAAGCCGACAAAAGCAAACGTCCTTGGATCAGTTCTTCACAAAATGATACGCAAAACACACTTCTGAGAGAGAACATGAACTAAAGAAGGCAAAAAAACGATGAGGACATAGTTAAGTTAAATGACCATTTTTATTCTTGACTCTATTCTTTGTTTTTTACATGATGCACAACTCTATTGTGCAATAATCTAATTGTAACATGTAATTGTTACATGTTTTGATGCATTTGTATGCTTTAGAAAGCATTTATGTCTGAATTTGGGGGGGGCTTGGAACGAATTAGGGCATTTAAATGGAAAACGCGTCTCGACTTACAAAAGTTTCTAGTTGAGAAATTTCTTACAGAACCAATTCATTTCGGGAGTAGAGCTACCACAGTATTGCCCAAAATAGTATGTCAAGTTTGTGACAAGATTTCATTTAATGGATTCAATGATTAAATTAGGGCCTGGGAAAACAATGCATTTTCATTATAAGCTGCAACGCTGTGACTTTTGAGGTTCATCTATGTGACGACCATGATTAACGAAATGAGCGGTTGCTTTGTTGGTCATTGCGCTTGCACGTGTGACATCGATTGTGGCTACACCGGAGGCGGTCAGGGAGGCGGGTGGCTGTGCCCAAGGGGCGGGACGGTGCAGAGTGAGCAATACTTCACCTGCACCAGAAGCGCACACACAAACATCCCGTCACACACACACACACACATGCCCAAATACACACAAGCCTGACATGAAAGATTTACTCCTGTCATACAGCCCCATTGATCCGAGCGAGAGCGGAGAGAACTGGGGAAGAGGAAAATAAAACAACAGAGACAGACATGGGGTCATTGACGTAAAGATTCACCTTGGAGCAAACGGCATGAATATGACAAGGCGGAGGAGAAAGTCACCTCCAGCTTTGTAAAACTAACCAACATTCTTTGTACATGTTTGGATTCAGAGGAAATTCTGTGAAGCTGACATGATGGGTAACGATTGCGTGACATCATTGGCAGGTATTTGCACCGTAAAACGAACTCAATGTACTGGTTCCAGCTGTAATGAGCCCTTTGGATGAGAGCAGGCGGTACAATGAACATCAAGTCTGGATACTTCAAGATGTTCAGAAATGTAAGTGTGCGAGGATTTTGCCTTGATTGAACTCAACTCTTTCTTTATCCAAGGCTTTCCCAGTCATCATTTTTTTTGGTTCACCTTTTCAACAATGTTGATTTTGGAATTTAGGGGTGAAGTGCTGCTCCATCTCAACAGGAGAAATACTAGAAGGGAAAAAAAAATCATTTGGGGGGTTGTTTCAATGTCAGAATGATAGCGTGTTGCTGGAGGTGTCTCTTTCGCAGAACACTTTTGCTTGTAACTATATGGTTACCAAGAAGTACATATTAGCATTTTAGGCCCCTGTCACACCTTGACGATTTAGCCAGCGTATGCCGACGTAGGAAAAATTTGGCAAATACGCTGGCGTACGTCGAATAAGTTATGGGTAAGTTTTGTATACGTAACAGCACGCTGAAGCACGTTGGTATCGTTGAAATGCGTCGAGTCGTCGAGAAATTTTAAGCATGCTTAAAATTTCTCGTCATATGTCAGCGTATGGCTATACGTCCCGTATCACGCAGGCCATAAGTAATAGGTAAGTTATGCGATCGTTGCACACGTTCAAACACGTTAAGTGTAGGTTACTCATAAGTCCATATACGTCGAGAATACCTACTAGCTGTTCTCCAACATCCGTGCCTTTCGAACTGCAATACGCTGCTGCATAGCGTGCAGCAGCGTATTGCCGACGATCACGTGGCGTAGTCTATAAAAGGCTGGCGCTCGACGTTGCCGACGATCACGTGACGTAGTCTATAAAAAGGCTGGCGCTCGACGTTTCAAATCATAACTGCACTAGACATTGCAGTACCAACATCTGTTTGGGACTATCCCCGGTCTAGTTAAAATGGTATAACCCAAGAGGCAAGGTGCGGCTTGCCATCGTTACTGTGAGTTGCTATTCACGCTATTAAAGCAGCAATCAAACGCCATTATGACTTGTGTCATTAATAAACCAAACAACATCAGCGTCATGGCAAAGAAAAGTCTGGGGAGCTCATCAAAGGTCTCGCAGAGGCTCATCCCATCACAGCCACTGCAGCCTTCGCCAACTACGTGCGTGACAGCCTGGTCAGCATGTCCAAGCGCAAGTTCGAAGGCACGGATGTTGGAGAACAGCTAGTAGGTATTCTCGACGTATTTGGACTTATGAGTAACCTACACTTAACGTGTTTGAACGTGTGCAACGATCGCATAACTTACCTATTACTTATGGCCTGCGATACGGGACGTATAGCCATACGCTGACATCTGACGAGAAATTTTAAGCATGCTTAAAATTTCTCGACGACCTCGACGATTCCGACGTATACCAACGTGCTTCAGCGTGCTGTTACGTATACAAAACTTACCCATAACTTAATTCGGCGACGCCAGCGTATTTGCCAAATTTTTCCTACGTCGGCATACGCTGGCTAAATCGTCAAGGTGTGACAGGGGCTTGAAACGTCGGCGCCAGCCTTTTATAGACTACGCCACGTGATCGTCGGCAATACGCTGCTGCACGCTATGCATAAATTAGACTATCGTTGGGCATAAGTTGTGTACGCCGGCAACACGCTAGGCATTCGTTGGAATAAGTTATCTATAAGTTATCGAAACGTTCTATATAATTTACTGATACGTTATGTATACGTCCAGCCCGTTATGAATGCGCTATGTATACGCCCAAAATTGAAAAAAAAAATCGATAATTCAGCGTATGCCAGCGTTTTAGGGAAAATCTGAACGTCGGCATACGCTGGCTGAATCGTCAAGGTGTGACAGGGCCTTGAGAGCATAATACTCATTTCAAGAAACCTCAGGGGAGGGGCTGCTTCGAAAGTGAGTGTGGGGAGAGAGTGAAAAGAGCGTTCTTTCCTTCCCTGTGGATTGTTTTGGCGGAGCTCACATGCTGACAAAAAATAAAACACTCACTGCAATAATAATTACAGGCAACGGAAGCAGGGAGGGTTATTTATGGAACGTGGCTCCCTTGAAAAGTCGCATTGATTAGATCTAAATGCATCAAGTCTAAATGGTGTATTAAATCATTCCCGTTGTATTGCCTTTTCACAGACTTTTTCCAATCCATAACAAACATGAGTCACACAAAGGGTGTCAGGCAAGAGCAACTTATTGCCAAGTTGTGTGTTCCGAATAAATATCAGATTGACCCTCTGTCGACTCCTTCGCTTCCATGTGCATTTTTATTTGTCAATTGGAATCCAAGCATTTGATGCCACTGTCACCGCTTTGGATTTGAGATCAGCACAGCACATCGATATTCTTCTAACCACTGTACACCAAATTCAATGCATGTCTGTGTTGGAAGGAAAGACTCAACAAGTACTGCTTTGTTGCTTTTGTTTGGTCCCCAGGAAGGCTTAACGAGCAAGCCCCATCCTCTCCAATTGTCCTCGCCAAACGCCACACAGCGTGATGAACTTCAAAGCACTTAGCGACCGACATTTATGCACGCCGCAGCGCGGCGGTACAAAACACAACGCCTCTCAGGAAACGGCCGGCGTGGCGCAAGGCGCGGTAAACAAAAGGAGCCGACGCGCAGTGTGTGACGATCCGACGGTTGAATCAATTTGCCGGGCAAGCACCGGCTTTCCAATCAAGCTGGAGGAGAGCCTTTCAACGCCGCGCTCTTGATGCATATCCAAAATAAATAAAACCACATTTTCTTCTCGCAAAGGGGAAATTATGGCACAGAACGAAGGAGAAGTTAATCAGGCAAATTGAAGTGCTCAGGTTGTCGAGGACATTTTTTTTTTCCCTCAGATTGACACATCGGGTCTGCAATAACAATCTCATATGGGAATTGAAAGGGAGAAAATAAGGTGAAATGACGCAACGATGAGGAAATTCCAAGGACATGAGGTGCCGCTGAACCCGGGTGAAGAGAAACAAATGGGCCAACAATGGATGCAGATGAGATGCGGGAAAAGCATGACATCACAAGTGCTATGAATGAAAAATGAGAAATACTCCATTTAATCCACAATACTCAATTACACTTCCCACCATCAATCAGCAGCCATATTGACATACAGTATCTGAGTTTGGTCATGTGACATTTGCAAGCCGATTCGTGATTGGTCGTTACTTGAGCCGCGAGTAGCTGTGATGTCATTTTCACTCGACGGCAGGTAGCAAAATGGCCGTCCCCTCAAATGCATCAAAATGGGTGGATTTTGCTGCTTACCGGTAATTCATATTCCACCAACTTTTTAAAGTTACATCTCCAAACTTCAATACTACATAATTCTCAGTCTTTTCAAAATTTTTCAGCAGCTACTTTCAAAACTGTATATCGCTTTTTTTCTGCACTAAAAGAGGCACATCTCAATTCCAAGACCGAGAGAGACAGCGATGCTCCAACATGAAATCAGACCTGACGGTTGCAACCTTTTGACAGTCCCAGACGAAAAAGGTCACAACGCCATTGAAAAAAAAAATGGGACTGTCACTTACAAGGGAAATTAAATGATGATGTGTGTGCGTGTTCGTGTGTGTGTGTCCGTGCATGCCAAAAGACATGTCGTGGAGGTCAAACAAAGAATTGTATGCGTTCTTGTACTTTCATGGAAAATATAGAGATTAAAATGTCTGAAAAATAATCATGTCCCGTTTTACCGGCTTTTTTTTTCAATGTACGATACTACCAGGTCATGCCTCAATGTATTTGAGTCACGTCGTTCATTCAACATGCATGGAAGGTAGATTGTCTCACAAAACGTTTTATGGATGTCATGCATGGTGCAGCTAACCTTAGAAGCAGTATACCACGCTGCACTTAATGGTCGGCGGACGGCAATACTATATGTTATCCTATTGTTGCTTTGTGGATGGTTGTTCAATTGCTGAGCTGTAACAAACTAGATTTTATGGAGCAGGATGATGCGCTGCATTTATTGTACTTCAAAAACTGTGAACTGCCATGCAGTATAAGTACCGGTACTTGTTTTGGGGATGATTGTTTTTTTTTTTTTAATTATGTTTTTAATCACTTTTTTTCAGTGTCACACTGGACAATAGGTCGTATTAAAAAAAAAATCACACACACACACACTCACAAAAATAATACTAAAACTAGTAAAACCCAAACTAAAATACAGCAGTTTAAAAAAAATTGAACAAAAATAGCAAACCTGCTCGAAAATCTAATTAAAATTTGAAAAATAAAACAAAATAAAAGCAAAGGGTCATGAAAAATTCAAGAACTATTATAACCCCGCTGTCAAGATGGCAAGAGACAACACACACACACACACACACACACACACACACACACACACACACACCTTTCTTGAGCATTGGGCAAACAAAGGAGAAAAGAGATATTTGAACAGAAGCATGACGACAACTTTTGGTGATTGGCAGCGGGGAGGAGGGAGCTGATGGGAGGATTCTGTCAGCGACAGATAACAGCTGTCTGCATCACACTCACACACACGCACACACGCACGCACGCAAACACACGATATGGGTGAGAGCAACAAACACAAACACACTTAAAACGGTGGGAATAAGGGACCCTTGCATTAACTTTCCAACAAAGTAGCCGACTGTGACATTGGAAAGAGGGACATACAAACAGCATCATGTACAAACAAGCCGTTTGATCTGTGTGACATTCTCACACACACGCACACACACACACAAAATGCACACGCAGATTTGAAGCATTCAGCAGCGTGGGGATAATGAATGAGATTCAACAATGAATTATGGATCATCTTCTAATGGCTGACTTACCTTACTCATTACTAGCATGCTAATGTGATTGGGAAACACTGGATTATTGGCCCTTGATGAAGCCTGGAAGTGCCGCAAAGGGACAGGGGGCTTGCCGTCCCCTCAAAGTCACGGGAGAACAAATATTGAACAGCCAATCCAAGATAGTCGAACACTTTGGGATGATTGGCGCTATGATTGTTTTACATTAACAGCTGGTGGATTTTTACCAGTGTTTAAAATCTTTTGATATCCCAAGTAAGTTAACACAGCAAGGGTAGTGGTTAGCACATCTGCCTCATGATGGAGAAGTTCCGGGTTAGAATCTCGGGTCACACCCTTCTGTGTGGAGTGAAAAAGATGCTAACCTAGCATGTAGCCACATGCTAGGTTAGCATCTTTTTCAGACCAAAGGAGGGGCTGGACCATTACAAAGTATGAGCTGCAGGTGACCGTTTTTTTTTTCTGACCAACGATGAAAGGCGTTGATCGACATATGCCGATCATGTTCGTTTCTTCGAAAATCGGGCTGATGACAATCAGTGCCCGATCAAGCAAAACACCACTAAATCGGAATGAAACGGACGAAAATGCCAATCATTTTTGGATAGGTTGCTATGGTTTCACACATTGATGTTTTCATTTGTCAACTCCTGTATTTTTTTTTATGAAACGAAGGTCTCCTGTCTGCAAAAGAGATCACAAAATGGATTTCCTCACATTATTTCGATAGCAATCTGCATAAGCCTACATCTCTCAACTGATGTAATACACAGGAGTGCATGTAAACACACTCTCGGGCATTCATCACAGCAACGGCCAAGGTGGAGACACCCCCCTGCGATCCATCTCTCAGCTTATTGGCACTGAAAGACTTTTTCCTTTGTGCTTTGCCCACAGATTTATGAGCGACTAAAGGAGCATGCTGGTGCTTATGTATGCATGTCAATGAGTGCGGCTGCATACATTAGCAGCATATGCGCGCCTTGGAGTGAAGGGCGGTGAGGGGGGGAAATCAGGCTGATGGTGCTTATTGACACCTCCCTTCCCTCACACTTGTGGCATTGCCTCCCCGTGTCCGTCCCTCCCTCCATCCAGCTAGCCCCCCCAATCCATCCTATTTCTTTAAAAGCCTGTTAGGAAAGCCAATACCATTCATTAGCACAAAAAGATTAGCTTTTCAGCAGTGTGTGTGTATGTGTGTGTGTGTGTGCATGTATGTGTGTGTGTGTGTGTTCGGGAGTGTGCAAGGGACAAATAATAGAAGAAGCCTGTTCTAGATAGCCACTTAGTTAACCTCAAGAGCGGGAGCATGTTTGAATCTGCGAGATGCTCTGACTTTAATACACTGACACTCGGAAAGAAAGCGAAAAATGTCAACATTCGGTAGGTTGTAGCTCCCAAGCCCCTGCTCGACCTAAAATTTGAGATTCCGTGTTGCGCCATCACGATCAACAAGCACACCAAGTCGCATTGAAATCAAAATCTGCTGGCTGATTCGGCAATTGAATGACCCAATGCTGTATGTTTCATTGTTTAAAATATTATCTATTATCCGCCCTACTGTTAAAAAATAGAGGGGCTCATTACCATGCCCACACTTACCTTCTCCACCACTGACATGATCAGAGAAGTGACGTCCCAGAGAGACACAATCATTTCAGACAAAGACAAAATGTAAGCAGAGCTGCAGTGTTCTGAAGAAAGATTCGTGTTACATCTGATAATGATGTTCCAATATTGTTCAGCTAAGCAGTCGACATGGGGGGGCAATTATGTTAGGCGTGCCACACCGCCAATCCGCTCCATTAATTGACAGTTGCATTTCGATGGCTTGGAGATGAAATGCGTGTGTGTGTGTGTGTGTGTGTGTAGTTGTGAGACTAATCACATTGCCACAACGGTAAAGAAAGTGCAGCGACCTTAATTAATCACCATATCAGTCTGTCGGTTATATGCTGCACTACATTCATCAGCAAAGGTAAAAATGACAACCCACTTTGCATACACTCAAATGACTTCAGTTCCTTCATGATTCATTGTCACGGCAACGCAGCAGCTAAATGAGCACATCACTTTGAAGAGTGATTAAAACCACCACTAGCATCCAAATCTGCATACAGCAACTTCATTCCTATCTGGACGCTTGCACGCATCCACGTCATTGTCAACAACGGCAATACAACCCGAGCAGCTCATTTTTGGTACGTGTGGCTCGACGGCAACACGTCGAGGAAAAAGCAAACATTCTTAATTGCCTCGAAATCATACATCAGACAAAATATAAGCGTCGCCGCAGCTACTTACCGTAAATTGGTCTTTTGTGGCGTGAAAGTGAATCCCCATTCGTGCCGTGAAATGTTTTTGAAAGTTTCTCGTTGTGGACGGCGCTGTGGACGTTCCATGAGGCAAATCCGTCCGTCTGGTCAACGTGACAAAATTAGTTAAACATGTTTCCGCATCCATTTTCTTTTACCCATCAGGTGCACCGGAGCTACATTTCACGGAATGAGTGCAATTTCCTTGTTATGTCTCAAAGTGAACTTGAATTTCAATTATCCCCCCCCCCCCTCTGAATCTGATTGTACTCAAATAGAGAAACTATAATATGCAAATAGAAAAACTAAAAATCTGCTTTAAACAGTTTTTTAATTTTATTTATTTTTTTCGTTTCATTCTATGCCATTGTTGCATTGTACACCTCATTTGAGTAATAGGACTGAAAGTAATGGCCTACAGAGGATCTGAATGATGAACATGTTTTGTGGGGTATTCCAAATCCAGTAATCCAGTCTTCAAGGTTGTTTAAATTCATCTTTTAAATTGTATTGATTAAGTATGCAATCAGGACAATGTGCCAGAGAATTGATTTGCTTATTAAATTATATATTTTATGGATAATTTTACCATGTATGTATACAATTTGTTTCCTGGGGATGCAAATGACACTCATGAGATGGAATTTACCACCAGCTTTACAGTATGTTGGATCTTAATTTAATTTTTGTCCCAATCTTTTTACATTAACGGTGCTTTGAATGCAAATAACAATGTGTTACATTCCTTGTTATACTTATAAATGTTTTTGATAATCATGACTGCTGGTTAAAATGTACTTTAAAAAAGATGCCTACATGCATAATGCATTGTAACAAATGGGCCATTGCTTGTGGCAAATTCTCCAAGGGGCAAAAGATTTAATTAAGTCAAAATGAAGTATGTGGTGCTCAAACAAGCACACTCGTATAGACACACCTCATTAGTGATATTTTTGAGTAATTGGGAAAGACTTGTCATTAGCTAAAACAATAACGAGAACAATCATTTCTCCAGGGACTGCAATTGTATTTATCTGTCTGGACAAACTCTACGTTTCCCGCCACATTCCAAAAACATGCATGGCAGGCTGATTGAACACTCTAAATTGTCCCTAGGTGTGAGTGTGAGCGTGGATGATAGTTTGTTTCTGTGTGCCCTGCGATTGGGTGGCAACCGGTTCAGGGTGTCCCCCGCCTACTGCCCGAAGACAGCTGGGATAGGCTCCAGCGCCCCCACAGGAAGGCCGGAGCTGGAATCAAACCCAGTACCTCTGCACTGTGAGGTCGACGCGCTAATCACTGGTTCACCGGGCCGCCCATTGCCCAATTAGTTACATTCTATTCCCTAATGCCTATTCCCTCCATTAAAAAAAAAAAAACAATCTGGGGAACAAGATTACATACACAAACACACACACACACACACACACACACACACACACACACACATGCCTTCACGTAATAACCATCAGCTTTTGGGACAGAGGAAAATCTATATTTCATCTGCGAAGCTGAGATTCTGGAGCACACGCAGAGTTTGTTTGTCATTAGGCCTAATCCCTGTGGCTCACCTAATCAGGTTGCTGTGCGGGTGCGTGTTTTCCGTTTTATTTTATTTTTTTGGGTGTCTGTACGGTGCGTCGGGGTGAGAAGGGCCATCGGCAGAATCGTGCAAACACACACTCATGGCTGAATTAAAGGCATCGATTGGACATGCCGTGCTCCCACGCACGGATCAAAGCTTACCTTCGATCAATGGCTAATCTATTTGTTTGTGGCGTTTTTGTTTTTTTACGCATCTCAATTTCAAATCCCTTTCAAATGCTCATGCTTCAGAGGTTATGTAACCAAACTGCTCTAATATACAGTAAGTAGTGTTAAGATCCCATGCAGTGTTTCTGAACGGCTAAAATCCATGAATCACCTTGACAGTGTTTCCATCTGATTCAGGCATCAGCCAACTCCTGACACGTTAAAGTGTAGTGGTGGAAAAAACAACAGTCGATTTCATAGTTAGATAGGCCAGGATGTTTTTGCTTGGGTACATTTTTGATGTATTTTTGTGAAGACTGCTCCGTGTTTGAGGAATGTGCGGGGAAAGCCCAAGATGGTCATAAAGATTCAATAATATGTCAACATCTAAGTAGTCCCTGCAGTGGACCATAATGATGATTCTGCCCGTATAAATCCCCGCTTGTCGTGACCAGCCAACCTTTCCTGTACTCGGTTATCAATTCCAATGAAAATCTGCAGTCGTTACATATATTAGCAACGGAAGGGCGATAACGAGGATCAAACCACAGCTCACCTCTGCGCACGATTAAAATAATTGGCAACAAACGACACCAAAATGACACATAATCAGACTCTGTCCCTCGGCATTTTTATCCATCAGACTGAAACCTCCGTCTTGTTATTTCCCCTCCGTCTCCCGTCATTAGCAACTCTTGTACGTGTAATGAACGAGCTCTGCGGCGACCAATCAAAGCCAGACAAACGGGGTTGTCTTCTGAAAGCGATAGCAAGCGGTGGTGGTTCAGTTGGCGCGACTAATTTGCTGCTTTGTTCCCGCGTGTATTTAATCGAAACGATGGGACGGATCCTTTAGCCCTTTTGTTGCACCACACGCCATGAAAAATATAGCGTAGAACACGGTATTGTACTTTAATCACATAACTGCCGGGTTTTGACCAAAAGGTAGGTGAGGCTTTACTTTTGAAAAACACACACATACACACACACACACACACACACACACACACACACACACACACACACACACACACATCATCCATCCATTGATTTTCTGATCCACTGATCCTCACAAGGGTCGCGGGGGTGCCGGAGCCTATCCCAGCTGTCTTCGGGCAGTAGGTGGGGGACACTCTGAACCGTTGCCAGCCAATCGCAGGGCACACAGAGACAAACAACCATCCACGCTCACACTCACACCTAGGGACAATTTAGAGTGTTTAATCAGCCTGCCATGCATGTTTTTGGAATGTGGCAGGAAACCGGAGTACCCGGAGAAAACCCACACAGGCCTGGGGAGAACATGCAAACGCCACACAGGGTGGAATGGAAGCTGGTACCTCTGCACTGTGAGGTCGACATGCTAACCACTGGTCCACCGGGCCGCCACACACGTCATTGTCTTGGTAAGTATTAGGAGGACCAATTTAGAGTCATTCTTTCTTTTATGACCTTCAACAATCATTTTTGTCAAGGTCAAAGGCAGCAGAGGGGAAATGCTCAACATACATTGTAATTCAAATATCTTGCCTCTCTTGCTTTGCGATCACTAATGTAGTATACGCAATTGTGTTAACGTCTTTACCCGCAGTGCTGCCGTGCCAGTTCCATCCCCGACGTAGACGACGAGCCTGCGTGATGCACAATTCCCCTGAGCTCATACCCAAAAGCAAAATCAGGATGAGGCATGGGAGCAACTTTCAATTGAATCATCCAAACAGTATGTGTAGCTTAGTAGACAAAGAGCTCCACCTACAGGACCCCAAAAACAGTCTCCTAACTAACACACGTGTGGTTTGGAAAAAAATAAAATAAAACATTAGTCTTAATTGGGCTTTACTAGGGATCACAAACGCACACACTCTGATAAGAGCCAGTGTCTCCACTTGGTAATTCATCTCAAAAGAAGCACAACTGAATTACATACTTGCTTCCATTCAGATTACATGACAGAGAATCTATCCCCGAGATGCTTGGAGGTTGGTCATGTCCGCTTTCTGCTTCCTGTAGCTATCAGTGGCTCCAGCAAGTGGTCAGGGACCTTTGCAGTACAAAGCAGAGGTCTGATAAGGACCACCTTGCTTCGAGCTTTCACGCTGCCTGTCTCAGAGGGGGTTTGTCGCAACTGTCCCCATTTCTTGACTTTAAAAGGTTACGTTAAAAAGGCACGCAGGTGAGGGGCAAGTCTTGGCACTCGCACGCGGTGGCGTTGGCATGTGTAAAAGCGGATGGTGAGATTGTGTAACTTGGTGTGAACAGGTCCAGAATGACTGCGCACGTACATTAATGTGAGTTTGTGCATGCGTGCGTGTGTAAAAGAGCTGGCGGCCATGTTTAGCCACGAGACAGACGTGTGCGTCGGTCATTACCGTAATCGCTCCATTTACTTCATCTACCCTGGGAGGACCGGCTGGTCAGCACCATCTGGACTCAGGCGCAAGCACATACATGGCGATCACTAGACATGGTCGTTTGCATGGCTCGTCAGTCACTACACCTCACGTGAGATTCGCTCATGCTGTACACTGACTTGCTTGGTCACTCTCTCGGTTTCTTGAGCTCGATTTTATTTTGGGGGTTAATCAGAGGCACTTTAAAGGTGTGTGTGCAAGAGTTTGAATGTGATTGATTAATTCTGAACATAGCCAGCTCCCACTTAAAAGATGATCTGCGCAGTTGTGTTTTATTTTGCATCTCAAATAGATTTATTTTCAAAGTCAATTGCAATGCTGCACAGGTTGGAGGTCACATGAACGGGGTCGTCGTTTTCTTCTGAATATTTTCCATTCAGATTTTGGTGAGAAGATGCACCTGGATTACAAACTTCTAAAAAATTTCCAAATATTAAAAAAAACACATTTAATCGGTTTTAAACATCAAAAGTTCATAAATTGAGGTTATATTTTTCATTCAAATGAATGGAAGTGCAATTAATCTGTTCCTGCGTCAACATTAAGGTATGTTTTATGTTAGAATTTTGTTTAACCATTATGTGGTTAAAAATAAATCGAATGCAAAAATGGCGGCACCGTGGTCGACTGATTAGCACGGCGCCTCGCCATGCAGAGGTGCACGGTTCAATTCCTGCCCCGGCCTTCCTGTGTGGAGTTTGCTTGTTCTCCTCATGTTTGCGTGGGTTTCCTCCCACATTCCAAAAATATACAAGGCAGGTTAATGGAACACTCTAAATTGTCCCAAGGCGTGAGTGTGAGCGTGAATTGTTGTTCGTCTATGTGTGCCCTGCGATTGGCTGGCAACTGGTTCAGGGTGGACCCCGCCAATTGCCCAAAGACAGCTGGGATAGGCTCCAGCACGCTTGCGACCCTCGTGAAGATAAGCGGATTAGAAAATGGATGGATGGATGGATAATGCAAAAATAGAAACAAGTGAAAATACATACGGTTATAAAAAAGTAAAACACTTATGTAGGACCTTAGCGCATTGTGTTTCATTTGATTGGAGTGAAGCGTCAATGTATTGTTATTTACCCTTTCACAAGGGACAACTCTTTTGTCCTTGGAAGGTCTGCACTTCATGAATGCTCTTACTTCCTTCTATCATAAGAATAAGAAAGCCTTTAATCTTTCCTTTTCTGACTCTTCACTACATCTGTTCCTTATCAGACGTTTTAATCAGGCAAAAAATTGTTTTCCCAGAAGGCCTCGAGGTGGAAATGAAAAAGGTGAGAGTGGGAAGCACCCAGCTGGGTCCTCACTGTACATGTGGGACTGCAAAGGGCCAAGAAAAGTGAATGGGACCAAAGAAAGAAGGACTCAAGAGCTATGATTATGAAGCCGCATGCATGTCGTCCTGGCAACGACAAAATGGACAGGGCAAAGATGAGAGGAGGAGGAAAGAAATAAGGGAGACACTTGAGGTTTGGGGGGTGACACAGCTGAAAGCTTAAAAAGAGTTTAGTATGTACTTTGGGATGCCACACTGGAGCAGAATATTGCCTTCTCATTTCGGTGATATTTCAGCTCCAGTCAAGTGCTGCAAGTTTAAACATCACCTGAAGGTACATTTTTCCCATTTGCTCTCTTTCCGTTTGCATTACTCAGCAATGACCGTGTTGATAAAGTATATACATTTATTCTACCGGTGCTCACGACTGCACCTTCATCACTCTTCACTCATTTGTATTCTTGTGAGCTTGCAGCCCCTCTTCACTTTCCATCTCAGCTTACAGCCTGTCATTTTTTTTTTTGCTTGCTTTTCTCTCACCATTGGCTCCCTTTCATGCTCCTCTTATGCTCCCCGTTCTTCAACAATCGCTTTTTCTGGCCCCTATCCCTCCATCCCTTTGGAGCAGAGCTGACATTGGACTTGAGGTCAAAGAGATGGGCAGTCATGCTCTTACTGTCGAATGGGCTTTTAGATAGAGCGGGAGACACCCAAGGGAAGCCCCTCCGTTGGCCTTGGGCTCGCCACAGATATAACACTTTTAATTGAAAGATACTTCAATTTATAGAAACAGAGCAAGGCAAAGCCATAGATGAATGCCACAAAAGCACATTTACTAGCGAGCTTTAATTCACCCGTGGAAACATTTAAAATCCTGGAATTACAACTTCTTTTTTTTCAGAACCAAATTCCCCTTCGAGACGGATTATAGCTTTTACAGTGAATGTTATGCACAGTTGAAATACTCACTGTAGATGAATGCTGACCTCTCACGTTGAAAATAAGCCTACAAAGGTCATAGACATTAGCATAAGAACACGTGTCAAGGCAACTACAAACACACGATTGATTCCAATATAACTGGAGGAATTGATCCAGGGACATTCTGTTGGCGTGGATGCAACATTTCTGTGACGTTCATGGACGTCAATATGAAAACATCCAAGCTAAAATTATAGCGTTCGGCTGGGCTTTTATGTGACACATGTAATGTTTGCTGTAGAGTATATTCAAATGCCAAAAGATCCATCTTTTGCCTTGAGCTTATTTTATATTATACTCCAACATTTTTAAGTGTACTGTGAAATGGCACGACGTGTACCGCAATAAGGTGTGACGGCTCGAGCCACGTTGCTTGTGGAATGATGGTTTCTATATTGGGCCACACTGCCCCCGTGTGGTCACTATCTCTATTGCAGAGTATAATGGTGTACTGCCCGTACTGAAACTGTAAAAAAAATAACATAAAATAGCCCAGATAGACTCCAGCTACTCGCTAAGTGGTGTAAAATATGGATGAATCAAATATTTTTTACAATGTCTATCAAAGACTTATTGTGCATCGATTATTTTGTAAACCATTGTTAAAAAATACAAAAAAACATGCTAACATAAAAACTGGTCAGCGTTATACATAATATATTTCCTGCACGAGCGGTGCTTTTCGAGTGGACCTGTTGAAGCCTCAGGTTACGGGATAAGGTTACATAAAAGGACACCAGCCTATAAGCAGGTGTATCACTTTACGTTGTAGACTTCCTAGCCGCAACAGGGTAATAAAAACAAATGTATCCTCTGATTGGGGGAATTTGATTATATTTTTGCATGACCAACTTTTTCATTATTTAGCCATCGTTAGTCTTCCTTCATGGCTGAGGCCCTCGGCAACATCACAAGGGGTAGTAACCCTTCCCTGAGTGGAAGGGCTTCAGGCCTGCCGGCCCCGCAGGAGAGCTCTCTCAAAGCTGGGTTAGCGTTGGCCGACGAGAGGGTGGACTTCGTCCGAGAGCAGGTCGTCTGCGTGCTCCGCGTTAAAACAGATAAATGGAACCGCTTCATCGGCACAGAGGAGAATCAGCAACTCATTTTTGACTACCTGGACCATAGTTGGAACAACAGGCTGCTGTTCTTCACAGGACCTGGAGGCACACTCCATGCAGGGGATACTCAGGTGAAATATGTCATATAAGGACTATATGCATTGAACTTTACGACAACAGTTCGACATGCCGTAAAGAGCTGCTATCGGGTTACTATGGCAACCGACCTCGGGCATGTGAGGAAAACGTGTCTTCGTTACTGTTATACTGGCCTGCACTGTTTCCGAGCGACTAGTAAAGAACCTCTGTTAAGCACAACTCGCTGAGTGGACATTCTCAATAACATTACATGGTGTCAGAAGTCGTCGACGGACCTGCAGCTTCGGATAATGGCAAAGTTTAACCCTCCAGGTAACTTTCCGTTCGACCGCCCGACGGAGTGGGCTGATTGGAAGCAGCGGTTTCAGCGTTTTCGTGTGGCGACGAAATTGAACAACGAGGACGGCGAGGTGCAAGTAAGCTCTCTGATCTACGCTATGGGCGCGGAGGCGGAGAATATTTTCAAGGCATTCACTTTTGCGGATGAAGCGGACAAGACGAAATTCGACGTCGTGTTGGGGAAATACGATGAATACTTCTACCCGAAAAGGAATGTTATCCACGAGCGAGCGTGTTTCCACCAGAGAGTACAGCGGCCCGGTGAGAAAGTCGAGATGTTTATCCGAGCTTTATACGAACTGTCGGAACATTGTGACTTTGGGATACACAGAGAGGAGCACATCAGAGATCGCATAGTAGTGGGAATCATCGACAAAGAGATGTCTCGTAAACTGCAGCTTGAGTCACAGCTCACACTAGCCCAAACCGTTCAGGCCGTACGCCAGTCTGAGGAGGTGACGAGGCAAGTGCACGAGCAAGGGGAAGCGTGTGCGGCGGTGCAGGAGGTCTCGCATCCGAAAACTGCATTCAGAGGAAAGCAGCAGTGGAAAAATAAAAAGCAAGTGAGTGGGGAGCACACTGAGCAAAAATGTGGAAGATGCGGTAAAATTAAGCACAGAGAGCAAAGTAAATGTCCAGCCATGAAGTCTACATGCAATAAGTGCAAAAAGGTGGGTCACTGGGAAAGAATGTGCCACAGTAAGTCCATCAAGGAAGTGACGGACACAGAGACTGTTTTACAAACACCATATTTCCTTGGGGCTGTCACAGACACCACCAGAAAGAGTGATAAATGGACTGTAGAAATTGTCATCGGTGCAACACCAGTTAAATTTAAAATTGATACTGGAGCAGATTTGAACATCATGGAGAAAGAGACATTCGACATGTTAGTCCCTGAAGAGAAACTTGTGCAATCCAATATCCCCCCAATGAATAGCCCTGGTGGTCAGCTAAACTGTGTTGGAAAATTCCAGGCAAATGCAAAGTACAAAGGAAAGTGCTATTCGTTTCCAGTGTTTGTGATCCACAGCCAGACATCTAATAACCTGCTAGGCAAAGAGACAGCATGCGCAATGGGACTAGTGAAACGCATTGAGGAAGTGCACAATGCATTCGGCGAGCATGGAACTCTTAAGACAGAGCCAGTCAAAATAAAACTCAAAGATGATGCAGAACCATATGCCGTTCACACAGCTCGTCGAGTCCCTCTGCCGCTTTGGGGAAGGTAAAGAGGAATTGCAGCGCATGGAGAAAAACAAGATAATTGAAAAGGTAACTGAACCAACAGACTGGTGCGCACCAATGGTGCCTGTCCCAAGAAAAAATGGCCAAGTGCGTATCTGTGTGGATTTGAAAAAGCTAAATGAGGCTGTGAAGAGAGAAAGATTTGTCCTCCCAACTGCCGAGGAAATCACTGCAAAACTGTGCGGCGCAACCATGTTTACGTCACTTGATGCAGCTTCGGGGTTCTGGCAGATACTCCTTCATCCACAAAGCAGCGAGTTAACCACATTCATTACGCCTTTTTTGAAGGTACGCGTTTAAACGTCTGCCTTTCGGCATCACCAGCGCTCCAGAAATCTTTCAGAGGAAAATGATGGAGGCCCTGAGTGATCTTGACGGAATGGGAATTTACATGGATGATGTACTAGTTTATGGCGACACACCAGAACAGCATGACGAGCGCCACGCAAAGTACTGGAGAGAATCAAGTCGACAGGTTTGAAGTTGAACAGAGACAAGTGCGTGTTCGAAAAACCAACTCCACTTCCTGGGTCAACTGATTGACAAGTCAGGAGTAAAACCTGACCCTGAAAAGGTAAAAGCCATCAAAGAGCTCCCAGAGCCACAGAACGTCCAGGATCTGAAACGTGTCCTGGGCATGTTCACATACTTGGGGAAGTTTATCCCTCATTTGTCAACAGTGGGTCAACCCTTATACTGAACTGTTGAGGTCCAATACCACATGGGCATGGGATCACCCGCAGAAAAAGGCATTTGAGCATATCAAAGTCATTCTGTCTACATCTCCTGTACTCAAGTTCTATGATGTGAACCGACCTACTACTGTATCAGCAGATGCAAGCAGTTACGGCATTGGAGGTGTGCTGCTACAACAACACGACGGTGACTGGAAACCGGTCGCTACTGTTCTCGCCGCTTGTCAGATGCCGAAACCAGGTATGCCCAGATAGAAAAGGAATGCCTGGCAAGTGTTTGGGCATGCGAAAGGTTTGAGAAATACCTGGTTGGGCTGGAGAACTTCAAATTGGTCACCGACCATAAACCTCTGGTTCCGCTGATAAATAAAAAGGATCTGGATAATGTTCCTATCGTTGCCAAAGACTCTTAATGAGACTTATGAGATTTAAGCCTACAGCTGAATATGCGCCAGGCAAGACTCTTACCATAGCTGATGCATTATCCCGTAGCCCATTACAGTGCACAACGGAGGTAAGCGACACTCATTCGGATGTAGAGTGTTACATTGCAGCCATCATCACCGGCATGCCAGCCACACCACAAAAGCTTGAGGCTATAAAGCTAGCCACAGCAGCCGACAGTAACCTGTAGGTGCTACTGAGATATATCAAGTCAGGTTGGCCAAATTATGTAGGAAATGTCCCTATTGCCATCAGAGACTATTATCCAGTTAAAAATGAACTGTCAGAGTACAAAGGTATTGTCACCAAAGGATGTCGCATATTAATTCCGGCCCCATTAAGAGGTGACATCTTGGATCGGATCCATGATGGTCATCAGGGCCTAACCAAATGCAGGAGCGGGCCAATGCATCCGTGTGGTGGCCGGAATCTCCACTGACATCAAGCTGAAAGTGGAGTCCTGTCAAACGTGCTGTGAGATGAAACACACTCAGCGTAAGGAGCCCCTCATCTCAACTCCTATGCCTGAAAGACCTTGGCAAAGACTTGCAATCGATCTTTGTGACTACAACAAGCAAACCTACCTAGTAGTGTCCGATTATTTCTCCAGGTTCATCGAGATACTCCATATGTCAACGACAACTGCTTCACAGGTCGTGTTGAAGCTGAAATCACTCTTTGCTCGCTATGGATGCCCGGACCAGATTGTTTCGACAACGGACCCCAATTTGCATGTGAGGAGTTCCAGAAGTTTTCCGTGACTTTGACTTTCATCACATTACTTCGAGCCCGCATTGTCCACAAGCCAACGGACATGCAGAAAGGAGTGTACAAATTGCAAAGAGGATTCTAAAGCAGAAAGACCCTTTACTTGCTCTTATGTGTTACCGTTCCACCCCATGCGTAACCACAGGCGTAAGTCCAGCAGAACTACTCATGGGGAGAAGGATTAAAACAACACTCCCAACGCTACAGTCAAATCTCCAACCCCAATGGCCAGACCTAGTTGCCGTAGAAGCAAGGATGCGAGGGAGAAACAGAAGCAAGCCTTCTACTTCAATCAACGTCATGGTGCAAGACCTTTACCCTTTTGAGAACCGCGATTCTGTTCTCACAAAGCTGGATCATCAGGATGCTTGGAGAACGTCGGCTGTCGTTACTGGTGACGGCGCAACTCCGAGATCCTATGTCATCGAGACGCACAAGGGGGCGACTCTGAGACGCAACCGTCGCCACCTCCTGTGTGTGCCTGCTTCTTCTGGAGGTACTCCACCCCCACAGTTTCAGCATCCTCAGCCGGAAGCTACTGTCCAACGGGCTGAAACCCCACCGACACCTTGGCTACTCCCGAAATGAGCTTGCCTCGAACGCAAGATGGACAGCTATTCACGCGGTCTGGCAGGCTGAGTAGACCAGTGGACAGGCTGAATCTGTAAGGGTGTACGAAGAACGCTGCCCGAACAGATCAAAATGTTTTGTGAAAAAAAAAAAAAAAAAAAGTTGTTACAGATGTTGAAGTTGTTAAAGATGTTGAAAGACGTGAAAGTAATCACTAGCTGCTTGTGTTGCCATTTGTATATTCAAAATGTAAAGGTATTTTTGCACTGAGGAAAGTAATTTTGTGTTGTTCTGAAATGAAAACAAAAAGGAAAAAAAACAACCCAAAAAAGAAAAAAGGGGAGATGTCATATAAGGACTATATGCATTGAACTTTACGACAACAGTTCGACATGCCGTAAAGAGCTGCTATCGGGTTACTATGGCAACCGACCTCGGGCATGTGAGGAAAACGTGTCTTCGTTACTGTTATACTGGCCTGCACTGTTTCCGAGCGACTAGTAAAGAACCTCTGTTAAGCACAACTCGCTGAGTGGACATTCTCAATAACATTACAAAATACATGGACGCATCCATCTCAAGTTTACTTAACTCGTAGTCCAAATTTGTAAATACTTCTTGGCACACTTAAACATTCCTTACAAATAACTCAAGGGCCAGCATCACTCTTTTGTAGTCCAACAGAATGATTAGAAAAAAATCATTAACAGAAGTTTGAGAACCACCGCTTTAGAAATTCCACAACAGTACGGCATCTAATTTTAACGACTGTATGACAACGCGTTGACAGGAGTAGTCTCGGTCTTCATTTAAGTTTGTTGTTACCTCTAAAGAATAGCTGCAGTAATCCAATGACTTTCTTATTAACATAGGAAGATGTCTTTTTTTTTTTAAAGGCAATTAAAAAAGGCAACATATAGCTTCCTTTTTTTTCCACTCCTCTGGATAATGTCTGACACACCAATTCCTGAAATAAGACCCTACTTATTCCTGTTGATTTCAATGCTGTTGAAAGCATTCCTCCTGTTTTTGCATGTGTGAAGACATCACCGCCATGGAAGACCAAAATATTGTGCGTTCTGAAGAAGGGCGTAAAGACAATCGCTTGCCAAGGATTCCGAGAACAACTGTGGCTGGGGGAAGTACCGGGATACCCGATGGAGCACTTACCGATTGTCATCTCACAGGTGAGCTTGTGGACGTATACATTTTCCAACTCTTCCTTTGCAATGTAGCAGAGCTGGCTAAAGTACTCACATCTCACTCTGTGCTTAAAATCACTCGATCGTGAACTCTCTCTCTCTCGTTTCTTTTTGCATTACAGTTACTTTAAATAAGGCCATGGATCGAGAATATCTTGCTTGTCTAAATCGTTTCCACTGCTATTAATATTCCGTGGTTTACATTCCTCCTGGTCTCTGCTGACCCTATATTTGCAACAAGTCCCCGAGATCTCGATCAATCTAGTTGTCCTCAGGCCAAATTATGCATGCGCCATGTCTTTGTAGGTGCTGGTGTGTGTTCTGTCGAACAGTCTGAACCATGAGGAGTGGCCTCAGGTTGTGTCAGAAGACATTCACCGACACCTGGAGAACCTAAGAAGCATTGTGGTCACCCTGAGAGGACGCGCTGAGGGGCGGACTCTGCTGCCCCTCCCCCTTTGTGTGGAGAGGGCACAGCCTGAGGACATTGGACTCGGGTTGGTGGATCGTACCCCCCTCAAAATTTAAAACGATTGTCTAAGGAACATGGATGCCTTTTCATTCTTAAGTAGAGGTGATGATCCAGCGTTTCTCCTTCTGCCTCCTTCAGGCCACTGGATGGAGGCTTGTTATATTCCATAGAAACGCTGATTGTTCAGTGGTCTGGACAAATATGGAAGGTCCTGAAGAAGGACTCTGGAGCCCTGCTGCTCCAGGGTGAGCATCCCGGCCCCAATGCCGAGCTCCAGTTCTGGACCTCACACAGAGAGAATCTTTTGGGAATTCAATCACAGGTACAATCACGAGAGAGAGAGAGAGAGAGAGAGAGAGAAAGCTCAGACATGGCGGGCCTCCACTTGAAAATTTGTCATTCATAATCGATCAGAAATTTATCTCATAACTATTTCCAAGGTAATTGAGGTTGTCATCGGTTGCTTTGGTGATCGCGACCTAATAAATGCCAACCATAACATTTACTTTTCTGGAGCCCACTTCATGTGACCGTCCCATTTGGCGTTTTCAGATTCAAAGTCCCAAAGTGAAGCAGATCATGGAGATCTTGAGAAGAGTCAAAAGCAGTTACCATTCCTCCTTCCAGGACGTCTGCGTCAAAGTCAACGATGGTGACTATCGCGCTTCACCACTTTGAATATCGAGTCATATTCCGATTCTTCGTTGGCTTTCGAATAATCTCATCCTATCCGCGCTCGCGTATGTGGCTGCCACAGCGGCGCTGGAAGCCGAGGACATCGATCTGTACCTGCGCCCTTTGAGGAGGCTCATCAGCAGCCTGGAAGAGACAAATTTCCCTCAGGTGGACACTCTACTGCCTCCTCTCTTCCACACCTTCTGCCTCATCTGGAGTCGATCGCGGCACTACTGCACTCCACAGCGCATGGTCGTCCTACTGAGGGAGTTCTGCAATCTGATTCTGGAAAAGGTACAGCCATGAATCCCGTCTGGAAGTCATGAAGATTTACGAGTTTTTGCTTCGCAGGCGTTTGCATACCTGATCCCCGAGGAGCTGTTTAAGATGGAGCTTGAGGAAGGCCAGGAGAGAGTCCAAATGACCATCTATGTCCTGCGCACGTTCAAGCAGCTGTTTCACGCTCACCGCCAGAAGATTCTGAAATACTTCCAACATGGCCAGACCGTCAAGCCGTGGGACTTTCCCACCTCGCTTGTGTTCCGGCGCTCAGACCGCATAATGGAGAGACTGCTTATGATTGAGGTTGGATGGAAAACGGAACTTTCGTTGAAACATAGCTGTGCACAAGCATGAATATATCAACTGTTTTTTTAATTTTTTGAATTTGTTGGTTACCTTTCAAAACCTTTTCCACCTCTTATGTTACCTATAAACCGTGCAATGTAATGTATTTTTTTCTTTCAAATGGACGCATAGGAGCTGTTTGCTTCAGCGCTGGACTTTTTAAAGCTGGAAAAGGTGGAACTCGGTGGATCCAGAGGCAAGATCCTCAGCGAGATGGTCTTCAGCATGAGTGAGGAGTTTCAGGACCGCTGGCGAGCCCTCAGAGAGAGCAAATATGACCCCTTGGACTACACTAATGACGTGAGGCCTATTAAAATTGCTGGCCTTGCTTTTGTTAGGACAATAGTAACGGCGAACATCACCAAAGTCGAAGAATGTGAAGTCTTTTACAATGTAGCATTGTCATCAAAAGATGTCTCTTCTGGTCTGCAGGATTTTATTCATCAACATCGCTATTTTATGGAACAAAACAAAGACTTTGACCAGAGGCTGGGAGCGGTCCTCAATCTGGCCTTTCAGCACTCACAAAACCTCAAATCTACATTTAAGGTTTGTCTCTTTTGTTTTGACTCGTTTGTGTGAATGGATTGAACGTTTTACATTCATCTCAGGGGGGGGCTTCAACTTTCATGAACCAATGCTAATCACTTTCCTGATCCAAGGCTGGATATCAATAATGTAGTCCAAAAAAAGAAATGTGCCCAATAGTGAATCATTGTTTTGATTCCTTTTCAGCTCTTGCAGATTTTCGGCAACCTGCTCGAGAGGCCCAGGATCCATCAGCTTTTCTCTCCAAACTACATTGCGTTATTGGACATGTTCAACCAGGAACTCAACCACTGCCAGTTTCTGTTTAGTCAACACACAGATGGGGTGAGACGATATATATTTTTCATTATTATGAATAGTATTGAAAAATTAATGATGGCGACCTTAAAATATAAAATCATGTGACCAAACTACAGACTGATTTCTACTAAACTTTAAATTGCAGATTAAAAAAAAAAGGTAACCTATACTGCTTTGGCATCATCTTGGTGCCAAAGAACTGTGTTTAAGTGATGTGAAAGGCCATAGCCTTGTCTAATCGCAAAAAAAGTGTTTTTCCACCATTTTGATTTAATTATAAATCAGGGTATACTGTTATTTTTGCCTGTAATCATTATCTTGGTGGGGATTTTCATTGGATGACTCATTGAATTGGATGATGCGAATGAAGCTTGTATTTTCCAGCATGCGTCAGGAAATGTTGTTCTCGGGAAAAATATGCCCCTGGTGGCCGGGAGGCTGAAATGGTCACAGGAGCTTCAATGTCGCGTCTTGAACAACAGAGGGAACCTTTGCCAGCTTTCTCACATGTATGGACCAAGGACTCTCTCGAACAAACCTCACAACAGTCTACGTTGAAGGAACAACACGGTTGTAATTGTAGCTGAAGTCTTTCTGTCCTGAGATTCCAGGGCTTTGGGTGGCACCGAGGCTGACGCAGCCCTCCGCAAGTGTGAACGTCTTCTGGAAGCTTTGGAGCAGCAGGACCAGGAGCTTTTCTCACAGTGGACTGAAGGCCTTGAGGAAATCTGTCAAAGGCACCTGGAGGAGCCCCTGTTGACTCTCGACACCAACACAGGCGTGTTTCACGTCAACTTCAGTCCAGCCGTAAGCACAAAAATACCAGACACTGGAAAAAACACGGAAAATCATCCTGAATTACTGGTTAACCATACCTCAACTTACATCCAGTTGAGGTCCGTGCTCAAGGAGGTGAAATATTTGGGAATGTTGAAGACCCAGAACATTCCCAAAGCAGCCATTTGCCTCTTCTCAAAACGTGAGCAACTCTGCCTGGTGAGTTTAAACTGCCACCTCTCAGATATTGAAGAAAACTATAAACCAGGAACCGTGACTGCACCTGATAGCCCCGCACTGTGTCCTGCAGCAAAATCAGACACTAATCTTGGTGACCCAGTGGTACAACCAGCTGCAGAGCACGATCCTGGATGTGGAACTGGGACTGGTGAAAGATGAGATGGAGAGCAGCAGGCGACAACTGGATCCAGCCCTGCGAGAGCTGACCTGGGCACAGGATGACGTGTGGGACTACATTAAGAGCACAAGAGACCTTGTCCAGGTTGCCGTTGCTTGACTTTTACTGCATTTTCCCGCTCAAGGCGCCTTTGTGATCAGGGGTGAGCTGGAGACTTTCCTAGCTGAGATTGGGGAAGAGGCAGGCTACAACCTGGACTCGTCGCCGGGAAATCACAGGGCACATATAAACAGATAAACTATTATTCATACTTAAACGTTCACATTGATGGGCAATTTTGAGTTTTGAATGAATCTACGAGATGTGATTTTGGAATGTGGGAGGATGCTGGAATATCTGAGATTCGGTTCAATTTCAATGCAATTGTATGTGTACCTGTCTGAATTTCCGGTCACATTTTGCCTTCCTCAGAGCCTTTGGAGTCGCGTGTGGAAGAGCAAAGCAAACGTGGAGGCCATCCAGACTCTCATGGGGAAATTCAGCCAACGTGCATGCTTTACAAGAAATGGTCGCGACGCCACGCTTCTGCTCTTCTCTGACATTGACAAAAGTGTTGCCAAACAACACGCGCTCATCAGTAACACGGGCAAGCAGATACACACGCTCCTGCAGGTAAATGTCATTCAAGTGATGTTCGGTGGGAGAGAACCAGACCGAAAATACACCACTCACAAATTGCTAGGGATATTGGGCTTTGGAGGGAAATTTCAGGATGAACCTAAGAATGTACTAAAATTCTATCAGGTGAACCTAATTTGACCTTCTCTAAACTGTTGAATGCACATTTCCTGCTGTTTAATGTTTCAGTACTTTTGGCACTTGTTCTCTGTGTAGGAGCTAAACATCAAATAAAAATAAAAAAAATGTTGATATTTCGTTCACCTGAAAAGTTATAGTGCCGAATATATTTGCAATCAATTTCCAGTATGTTTAATTGAGATTTTTTTTTCTCCAGGAGAACCAGTCACTCCTGGCTGTGTCAGACCTGAACAGCAGCGAGTGGCGGACCTACACTGACTACGTGGACCACATGATCCTGGCGGGCTTCTCTCGCGCCATCCAATGCTCTTTACAGTACCTGCTGGACAACACTGACCCAGCCCAGCGCGTCTATCCGCTCTTTGAGGTCCAGTTGGTGCTGAACGGCAGCGAGATGTGCTTTAACCCCCCGCTCGACCTCAGCGAGAGAGGCAACTTTTTTGATATTGTGGACAACATTCTTGCCAACATTCTAAACATGGCATCATTCATCCCCAGAGTCGCAAAGCACACGCATCGGGATGATTACCAGGTGAATAGACGCACCCTTCTGAAAGGTTTCACAACACATAAATCTATTGGATATAATTGTTTCTCCCTGTTGTCATGCAGAGTGACATCAACGGAATGAAAGATTTGTCGGAAATGCGTGACGCATTACGCTCGCGAGCACAAGCAGCTATCACCAAGGTCAGTATGTGTGCTGTCTGTTTTCGGGCTAACAACTCACTCGAAACATGTTTTTGTTATTTTTTTAGGTTAGGGAATATCAAGGATCATTCAACAGCTACCGATATCTCTGGACTGATGACAGGTCAGAATGCGGTGCGAATTTTGAAAACTTCTCAAGGTGATGATTTGCAGACTGACTTTGGATCGTGACATTCACAGGTCGGAATTTATGAGCCAGTTTCTGATCTATGGCCACGTATTTAGCACGGAGGAAGCTGAGCTGTATGCAGACTATGAAGTGAAGAAGAACCCGCCCACCCTGGAAAACTTTAAAGAGCAGGTTATTAATACGACATAGTATTTTTTTTTTTTTTTAGTTCTTCCTCAGTGGGCAATCCAATGTCTCTTTTCCTGGCAGATCAATCGGTTTGAATCCCTGCATGAGAGAGTAAGTAAGATGGAAGATGGGAGGGTGTTTTGTAGTTGGTTGCAGCTGAACATCAGACCCTTCAAGCGCACGCTGATGAACGTCATCAAGAGATGGAGTTGGATGTTCAAGGAGCACCTGCTCAACCACGTCGATCAAAGGTGACTCGCGTGCATGCACACAAGCTGCGTCCAGTTTTTAAGGTTGACGTTCGTTTGACACGCTGGAGGGGTCGTTCACGTTTTTCTCACATTTGAAGGCTTTTGTTGGAAAACAAATCCAATGTTTGAGGAAAACAGATGTACGTACAATGTCCTCAGAGCTTCTGCAATTCTCTAATGCGTCACATTTTTAAAGTCATGACATTACAATAAAATATAATAGATTTGAAGCATTGTAAATTAAAAGCAATAAAACCGGAGAAGAAAAGTTAGTGATACGCAACACTCAAATCAAATGTTTGTCCAATTTTGGCCACTGCTGTGTATGTAAGAGAAAAGAATCATTCATTTTGGAATAGTTTAGCACAATCAACCCTTTCATCCACTGTAGTAACGCCTGTCCCCGAAAGGGTTCATTTGATACCGATCCTCTAATTTTATTGTATTTTTTCATCTTTAGCTACTCATTTATCTCATTCAATACTTGGTTAATTGATGTACTGTACAGCATAAAATAAAAAGTATTTGGAATTTCAAAAAGCTTGTCAATGCCGGGAGCATTTCAATTTCCCGTTCTTCTCTGTTCTACAGTGTGAGGGAACTGTCGTCTTTTGTCCACGACACGGCCCAAGGTCTTTCCAACAATTTGTCTGATGGAGACTATGCTGGCCTGGTGGACATCATGGGACACCTCATGGCAATGAGAGACAGACAAATCAGCATTGAGCAGCATTTTAAACCTCTCAAATCCACAGCAGAGCTCCTCAAGGCTTATGGGCAACAACTCCCGGAGAGTGTCTACACACAGCTCGAAGTAGGTGCACAAATGCACACACATGAACCGCAGACTTCCTCTTTTTCCCTATTTCGTTTCAAGCTAACATTTCTAAATATGTGAGCAGCAGTGAACGCCTGCTCGAGGAGTTCAGTGCTTTCACCCGGTGGTGTTCGTAGGAAGGATTCGATCCGTTTCGTCAAACACAGATCCTGCTTCAAGAAACTCGGTGTGTGACCGATTTAGTCGAAAAGCCAGTTTGAGAGGCTTTTCGAATCTCAACCGCACTAAGGGGAATAACAACGTCTTGCCAGTCGGCATTTATGCAACAGTGCTCCAATGTCGGTTGGTGTGCCCTGAGCAAGCATGAGTCAGCTTTACAAAAACTGCACAGCTCAAGCAGTCAAATGCCGAGGACCTCAAGTCTGTCCAAATGTGATCTTGAAACAAAATAGAAAGGAGGAATGGAAGTGTCCGGTGACTTTCGGAGGCGCCCTGCAAATAGGTACATCGGCGCGCTTGCTATACGCTCTTTAAAATCACAAAATACCGCGAATGCAGGAGCTGCCGGAGAGGTGGAAGAGTTTGAGGAAAATCGCTTTGAGAGTCAAACATGAAGTGGCGCCGCTGCAGTCGAACGAAGTTTCGGTTATCCGCAGGAAATGTGCACGTTTTGAGGTGAGTTTCAAGTTGGGAGTGAGCCGCCCCACCCCCAAAAGAACCCCGACCTTTAATCCTTCTCCTCTTCATCAAAGCATGACAAATAACTGACACCGGTGCATGCACATTTCATCAGAAAGTTGCAATTAATGGCTCAATATGATTTCATTAGTTTTATATTTTTTAGGTCAAGCAGTATGAATTCAGAGAGCGGTTCCACGCTGAGGCAATTTTTAAGAGCAGTGCGGAAGAACCGTACAAACAAATCGATAAGGTGAGCAGTCGTACTTGCTGTTGCTTTGCTCATCATAATCGGGTCTTTTGAAGATATCCTGTATGGGTTATACTTTCTTGACGAATTGGATGTTAAGACATTCTGGGCATTCTGGTTTTATAAAAGCCTTTGTGTTTCAAATATAATATAAAATTGTAAACAAATCACAGGATTAAATGTACGTATGTTTGTATGTCTCCAGTCTGATCGAGGGGTCGCCGCAATGGAGGCAGAAATGAAGGCATTGCAGGGCACTGCCGATCTGTTTGAGGTTAGCTTTCCCGACTACAAGCAACTGCGCCAGTGTCGCACCGACATCGTCCATGTCAAAGCCGTGTGGGATATGGTCATTTTGGTCAAGGTATGAAAACCGCGAATGCATTTGAGGGCCACGACACAAGCCTACAAGCCTAGCGGCGTTCCGGACGCAATGCGGCATTTCTCTTTGCCCTTTTTCTCTTCCAGAGCAGCATAGAAGACTGGACCAAGACGCCATGGAAAGAGATCAACGTTGAGCAAATGGACATGGAGCTTCGACGTTTTGCCAAGGTACAACATTGGCAGACCCGTAAACGTGATGAACGGTTGAGAGAGGACCTCTCGTTTGTTGGAACCTCAAGGAGATGAAGATGCTAGATAAGGATGTGCGTTTGTGGGATGTCTACGTGGGTCTGGAGTCAATCGTGAAGAACCTGCTGACGTCTCTGAGAGCGGTCAATGAGCTGCAGAACTCTGCTGTCCGGGAGAGACACTGGCAGCAGCTAATGAATACCACCAAGGTATCTGTGCCTCATTGTCTCATTCTTAAGGAGGGATCCATTGAATCAACAAGATGCTGTATATCGTATGCGGTTGCCTTGAGTTAAGCCACTGTTGGGCTGTGTTGTAAAAGCGAGCATGTAAACCGAAGATGAAATCTGATCCTGTTTGTCTTGGTCCGCAGGTCACGTTTGTGATGGGAGAGCACACGACTCTCGGGAACCTGTTGGAATTGCAGCTTCACCGCGTGGAGGACGAGGTCAAGAATATAGTGGACAAGGCGGTGAAAGAAATGGCAATAGAGAAGGTCAGCATTTCCACTTGACACCTATACTGGAAACAAGTGATAGTCAATTCAAGGAATAGGTACGTTCTCAGGTGGGAATTAAAATGATCCAAAAATACACTGTAACAATACAAAACCTGACACCCACTGAGATGAGTTTGGTGTAAAATAATCTAATCAAACATCTTTGAGATAAACCAGAGCAGAGATTGTGTACCAAGATCCTTCGCAAGATCACAACATCAAATAGAGAGCGACTCTCGTACCATTCACTGTACCTTCTTTTGTATTTGAGATATGTCATTCAAGAAATAAAATTGTCTATTTTTGTCAGGTTTTGTCCGAGATAAAAGAGACATGGAGTTTGATGTCATTGTCATATGACACGCACACCAGTACTGGAATCCCTCTCCTCAAAGCAGATGAAAACCTGATCGAAACACTGGAAGACAACCAAGTAGGGCTCCATCATGGTGGATGAGTTGCTTTGACAACCATGACCAAAAAAAAAAAAAAGCAGACTGACATGATGAATTTCTCTTCAGGTGCAGTTGCAAAACATCCTCATGAGCAAGCATGTGGAATATTTTCAGCCGCAAGTGAGTGGATGGCAGAGGAAGCTGACGGTGGCCGACCTGGTCATCTCCTTGTGGATGTCAGTGCAGAGGACCTGGGCCCACCTCAACAGCATCTTCACCAACAGCCAGGACATCCGTTGCCAGCTGGCCAGCGATGCTGAGCGCTTCCAGGGAATTCACAATGACTTTCAGGTACTCGATGCGCACAACTGACCACTGTCTTACATTTATCTTCTTGCTGGATACTATATTAATTCTTTTCCCTAGAGTTTGATGGGCGAGGTGGTGCGGAACCGTAATGTGTTAGAGGTGACCAACCTGCCTGGCTTCCAGGAGAACCTGGAGGCACTGCAGCAAAGACTGTCTGTGTGTGAGAAGGCCCTGGCAGAGTACCTGGAGACCAAGAGGCTCACGTTCCCCAGATTTTACTTTGTGTCTTCTTCTGACTTGCTGGAGATTGTCTCCAAGGGAACGCAACCCAAACAGGCAAGAGATCAAATCCAAGACAGTGTCCCCAAACGTGTTAGAGAATGCAGCTCTGTCCTTCAATTACATTTAACCAAGATGCCGAGTGCAATTGCACAAATCTAATGACTTGAAATTACAAGGAACCAAGACAATTTTTTTTTGTTGACTTGCTGGTGAAAAGCCATAGAACAGCTAACAAACAGAATTGGTGCCGCTGTGTGATATTTGAACAGACACATACTATAACAAGACTCAGAGGTGTATATTCTTTATCCTCTGTGAGGAACTACTAATATTGCCATGGCTTCCCGAGGAGCTGAGATCGTATGTCTTGATTAAACTCTAGAATGACATAACTTAATGCACTGCAAATCTTTGATAGAACCCATGAAAGAGGTACTTGTTCAACAATCTATTTATGATTATGGTTGAACCGAACTCAACGTTGCCATAATTGACAAGTAGAAGCTCATTAAAACACAACATAAAAAACATTGGCAATAAAACCAAAACTACCACAGATTCATTACTTCAGGAAGGATGCTCTACGACTTCAGGATACAGCAAGTGGATCAACATTTTAATACAGATAAAAATAATGACCGAACTCACACCACACACGGCAGTCCAATCAAAAGAGACTGGGAAAAAAAAACCTGAATCAAGAACTCAAGTTAAAGTCCCTCCAACGATAAGCATTTGAGCAAGGCATCTAACTCCCTCAAGCACTTCCTGGATATCAAAAAAAGGTTCACTGCTCCAATAAGTCGCAATAATGAAGTGAACCCTGCGTTTTACAGGTGACCAGACACTTGCTGAAGCTGTTCGACAACATAGCAGATCTTCGCTTCAGGGAGTCACGCAGCGGTGAAGGAGTAGCGGCGAATGAGAAGGCAGTTGCCATCGGGATGTACAGCCGGGAGGGAGAATATGTTCCGTTCTCCGAGCCATGCGTCTGTGAAGGACAGGTATTAAACGTTACATTTGGTTGAATACAAATACCAATTTAATAAATGGTTCTTCTCATATATTATATCCATTCCATCTTTGTGTTTGTTTCCTCAGGCTGAGTGCTGGTTGGGTGCCTTGGAGAGCGCCATGCGCCGGACCATTCAGAAGGAGATCCAGGAGGCAGTAACCGCTTATGAGGACAAACCACGTGACCTTTGGTTGTTTGATTACCCTGCACAGGTCCCACAAAATCAAACGTGTGGAACATGGCTTTGACTTTACGTTAATAACTCACGATTGGTCTTTTTCTCACGCGTTAGGTCGGGTTGACTGGCAGTCAGGTGTGGTGGGCCACCGATGTGGGCATCGCATTTGCAAGGATGGAGGAAGGATTTGATACAGCGCTCAAAGAATATAATAAAAAACAGGTTGGCTAAAAGATGAGAAGAAAAGCATTTTTTTTTGTCTCATCACAAATGTTCTATTTGTTGATTTGCCAGATCACACAGCTCAACTCACTGATCCACATGCTGCTCGGAGATTTGACGCCTGGAGACAGACAGAAAATTATGACCGTCTGCACCATTGATGTCCACGCCCGTGATGTAGTGGCCAATCTCATAACTCAAAAGGTTAAACGCTTAAATGAGATCCACCCAACTGAATGGGCTTTCTTCAATGTGTTGTTGTTTTTTGTTTGTATTTTTACAACACGCAGGTAACAACAGGACAAGCATTTGCATGGCTCTCCCAGTTGCGCCATCGTTGGGACGATGAAACGCGACACTGTTACGTGAATATCTGTGACGCCCAGTTCCGCTTCAGTTATGAATACCTGGGCAACACCAATAGGCTGGTCATCACTCCTCTCACCGACAGGTACCAATAAATAGACACGAGGGCCACGAGACTCAAGTTTATAATATGCTATTTAGATTGACACCATCATCCATGTATTTTTTCATCAATAAAATATGATTATTATTTTGTGTAATAGTCCGCAGTGGTAAACAACTTCATACTCCATTACACTGCGAGGTACTTCTCATATTTTAAATTAACCACGCCCTTGTCAGGTGTTACATCACGCTTACCCAGTCCCTCCACCTGACTATGAGTGGCGCCCCCTCTGGGCCAGCCGGGACCGGTAAGACAGAGACGACCAAGGATCTGGGACGCTCCCTGGGCATTATGGTTTACGTGTTCAACTGTTCAGAGCAAATGGACTACAAGGTAACGCTGACTTCAGCGGCTCGATGCATTTTGACTTGCAATATCTCACACGAGTGTGGACATCGCTCACATTTTTGGAAATATTTGATTTGATCATTTCATCAAAATATAGTTGAAAATATTTTCCAAAATGTGAAGAGAAATTCTGGATGAATCACATTGTCATGTTTCTATTTGCTGCGTTCCGCTCCTCCAGTCCATTGGGAACATTTATAAAGGTCTGGCTCAGACTGGAGTGTGGGGCTGTTTTGACGAATTCAACAGGATCTCGGTGGAAGTTCTGTCCGTGGTCGCTGTGCAGGTCAAGACCATACAGGACGCAGTACGCAACAAAAAACACAGGTAAATGCAAATATAGCAGAGAAGCGTGTGTAGATGATATTCAATGCAATGCTGTGTAAGTGTAGGTTCCATTTCCTTGGAGAAGAAATCGAGCTGAAGCAAACGGTGGGAATCTTCATCACGCTGAACCCGGGTTATGCAGGCAGGGCCGAGCTCCCGGAGAACCTCAAGGCTCTCTTCAGGTCTGTCACTTGGATAATATTTCAAGTCCTGACTAACGTGGAATTTATTATCAAGTGGTTTGCTCCCCATCCAGGCCTTGTGCCATGGTGATCCCAGATTTTGAGCTCATCTGTGAAATCATGCTGGTGGCGGAGGGCTTCATCGACGCTCGGCTGCTGGCACGCAAGTTCATCAGCCTCTACACGCTCTGTAAAGAACTGCTGTCCAAACAGGTACGTCTTTTTACTTGAAGCCATTCAACGAACGATGGCCTGCGTCTGGCAATCAGCACGATTGTCTTCCCCCTGGATCAGGATCATTATGATTGGGGCTTAAGAGCCGTTAAGTCCGTTCTGGTGGTGGCTGGCTCACTGAAGAGAGAGGAGCGTAGCAGACCTGAGGAACAGGTGGGCATCAATCAAACAATCCATTCACTCTTCTTGGTCATTTCCTGCACGCACCTCAATGTCAAAACATCACTTGGATAAAAAAATAAAAACAAATCTGAGCTAAAAAATGTCCTCAAACAGTTGACGTGACATCAACGGTATCATTTCTCTCCTCAGGTGCTGATGCGGGCGTTAAGAGACTTCAACCTGCCAAAGATTGTGACCAATGATGTGCCCATATTCTTAGCTCTTATTAGTGACCTCTTCCCTCAGTTGGATGTTCCCCGTAAGAGAGACCCTGAATTGGAAAAGGCTGTACGCCAGTCAGTCAGTGAGCTGAGCCTTCAGCCGGAAGAAAGCTTCATATTGAAGGTTACAAACGAGTCCATTCATTTTCCGTACCCTAGGTTGGATCTCGGGTGAGACGGATTGTATCCCAGCTGACTTTGGACGACCACCAGGGTGCTCCCTGGACCGGTTGCCAGCCAATCGAAGGGCACATATCAATAAGCAACCATACATACTTATATTGACACTATGCCAAAAATTTTGAGGCTTCAAAGAACATTCCTTGTACATGCAAATTCCAGTCCTACCAAATGTAATATTAACCCTTTCAGGGACAGCGGTTACTACAGTGGGCGTCTTATCATGTTATCAGGTTACGGGGTGCGTGAACGAGTTAAATAAATTTTAAAATGACTTTTAAAAACTCTTTTGGTGGGCAAGGGTCACGCAATATGTAAATAGACTTGATGTTTCCAGGTAACGCAATTGGAGGAGCTGCTGACTGTTCGACACTCTGTATTTGTCGTTGGTGGACCAGGAACTGGAAAGAGCCAGGTTAACTTCATTAAACAGTACACACTTTACGTATTGTGACTAGAACAATAACGTATCTATCTTTGTTTTACTTTTTTTTTACCATTTCCTTTTGTTGAGATGTAACTTACACACTCCATCTTCTCTAGATCTTGAAGACCCTCCATCGAACTTACACAAACATGAAGATGAAACCAATGTGGAATGACATCAACCCAAAAGCTGTGACCACAGATGAGTTGTTTGGTTACCTGCACCCCGCCAGCAGAGAGTGGAAGGATGGTATGAGATCGTCGCAATTGCTCCTGGAATTTTAGAGCTAACATACTTCGTTTAAGACAAGTCATACTTCAGTTAAAATTGCACAACATTGGAGGTTGAGTTTTTTCCACTGTGGCTGCTTTTTCCTGCTACAGGCGTGTTCTCAACTACCATGAGAGAACTGACTTCAGGTACACACGATGGCCCCAAATGGATCGTTCTTGACGGGGACATTGACCCCATGTGGATCGAGTCCCTCAACACAGTTATGGACGACAATAAGGTCGGTGTCAGAGCAGCACATCTAAGACCCCCTTTGTTTGATTCTTCCTTCAAATGTTATTGCGCCCTAATCTGATCTCTGCTTCCATTTGTCAAGGTACTGACTCTAGCCAGTAACGAGAGGATCAGTTTGTCCTCCTCCATGCGTCTCCTTTTTGAGATATCCCACCTGAAAGCCGCTACACCGGCCACCGTGTCCAGAGCAGGAATCCTCTACGTCAACCCTCAGGATGTGGGCTGGACCTCGTAAGGCAAAAACTCTCCTTCACGCACACAGTCAAACTCACGCGACGATGGTTTTGGTCACCGTCTCAGTGTTTAATGTGTGCCTCAGTTTCGTGACAAGCTGGATAGAGACCCGAAAGGCCCAGTCAGAACGAGCTAACCTCACTATTCTGTTTGACAAGTATGTTCCGTACTGTCTGGAGCAAGTTCGCTGCAACTTGAAAACTATCACTCCTATTCCGGAAAACAGCTTGGTGCAAGTAAGGACGCAAATGGTGTCCCCTGACACCATGAGTCTTTTCAATACGTTTCAACACCAATTTCAATGTGGCACTCTACGCAAAGGTTTAAGATGTATTCTTGTGTCACATCAACCAGACACTGTGTTCCTTGTTGGACTGCCTGCTGACAGATTGCAATGCTCCGCCTGACTCCCCGAGAGAACTTTACGAGATTTATTTTGTCTTCGCTTGTGTGTGGGCCTTTGGAGGAGCCCTCTTCCGGGATCATGTACGTTCCCGACTTGTGACAATAAGAACCTATCCCATCAACATTCAACCAGCGCTAACCTTTTGCCTCTGATTAGCAGCTCCGTGACTATCGCGCTGAATTCAGCCGCTGGTGGTCAAAAGAAATGAGAGCTGTCAAGTTCCCCTCCCAAGGAACCGTCTTTGATTACTTTATTGATCCTGAGACGAAAAAATTGACGCATTGGAGTGAGAAAATGGTTCCTTTTGAGCTGGAGATGGATGTGCCTCTGCAGGTTTGTACCGACGACGGCTTTGATTACCCACAAAGAATCCGATTCCTGATAAATGTGATGACATTTTATTTGCTAAGGCCCCCTTTTTATGTTTTGTTTTGTTTTGTTTTTTTTGTTCAGACAGTGCTTGTCCACACCCCAGAAACGATCTGTCTGACATATTTCATGGACCTACTTCTCAACAGAGGCAAACCCATCATGTTAGTCGGCAACGCAGGAGTAGGGAAAACCATCCTCGTTTCCGATAAAGTCTCCAAACTGCAAGAAGAGTACATGGTGGCGAAAGTCCCTTTTAACTACTATACCACCTCAGCGATGCTGCAACGTAAGAATTGGCGATAATTTCCCATTCTGTCCCTGTGTAGGGTGTTCTACAGAATATTTGCGGATGTATTTATTTTTTAATCTAGCCCCCGTTATTTGCTGAAAAATTCGCTTGTTTGATATTTTGTGTTCAAGCTAAAGCCCTCTCGGATATCAAAGTAGTGCTTTTGTGGAATTGCGTGGCCTTTATGTAAAAGTGAGAAGAGGAGCTTCAAATGAAAGACTTGATGTGTTTCTTTCAAGCATAGTATATATTCACCTGGCTGTCGAGCTAATATTCTTATTCAACCTGAGACTTGGATAGGCTTGGATTGAAATCCATACCTAACATTTAGGTGCACTGGAGAAGCCACTAGAGAAGAAAGCAGGTCGAAAATTTGGACCTCCGACCACAAAGCGACTCATCTACTTCATAGATGACCTCAACATGCCCAAGGTGGACGTTTATGGGACCGTCCAGCCTCACACGCTCATACGGCAGCACTTAGACTATCACCACTGGTGAGACACACGCTTGTCTCAAAGCCGTCTTCACAGTTTAAGTATTTTATTTATTTTTTTGCAGGTATGACAGGCAAAAGCTGGTCCTGAAACAGATCTCGAACTGCCAGTACATCACATGTATGAACCCAATGGCTGGGAGCTTCTCCATTAACCCTCGACTACAGGTGCACACTGCAGGGAAAATAAATACACGGGGGGGGCTGTGCACAGTATCCAGAACGCTAATGTTGAATGCATCAAATAAACATATATGCAGATATGATGATGACTGATGCCAACTCTGCTTTATCCGTACAGAGACATTTCTCCGTGTTTTCAGTACATTTCCCTGGTGCTGATGCATTGGCCACCATCTTCTCCAGCATCTTGTCAGCTCACTTCCTGCAGGATGGATTCAGCTACGCCGTCTCACGCTCGGTCGGATCTCTCGTCCAGGTGGATTTTTAGCCAAAGTCACCTATTAGTGTTCAGGAAAAGGCCACATTTTGCGACATGACAAATTCTATCAATCCCCCCTAGGCCGCCATCTCTCTGCACCAAAAAATTAGTCAGAACTTTCTGCCGACTGCAATACGCTTCCATTACATTTTCAACCTGCGAGACCTTGCCAATATCTTCCAGGTATAATTGCATGAGCTTTTTTTTTTTTTGCAAGGGAGCTACATTTCGCATGACTTGTATCAATTCCTCTATGAGCACAGGGAATCTTGTTTGCCCAGCCCGAGTGCATCCGATACCCTCTGGACCTTGTTCATCTGTGGCTTCATGAGAGCTCCAGGGTGTATTCGGACAAACTGATGGAAGCGAAAGATGTTGAGCTCTTCAACAAAATCCTCTTGGACACTGGCAAGAGATACTTTGAGGTAGAAGACAAAGGGGCCCTATTTTGGAAGACCGGTGCCCGTGCGCCTGGACACACAGACGCACGGAGAGACACGAGGCTAACTACATCATCCGAAAGGGGACAAACTGCAGTTTACATGCCAATGTTCTGCACAAACTCCATCAAGTCTAATTTCTGTCTCCGCAATATCAGGCACGGTGTACTCGCCCTGATTTTGATGCAAATGAGGGATGCCACAAAGATTGGCTGGGAAAACACTACATTCCACGCCACAATGGCGCAAACGCCCCGTTGTTACACCTAATTCTACTGGTGGAAAAATCTAGAAAAATACCAAAAGAAAAACGTTTACACCATGCTAGACCTGCACCTGGAAGGAAAATAGGGCCCAAGGAATGTAAAATGAATGATAGCGACTCAAATAAAGCACTGTTTCTGCTGCACCTCTGCAGGGAATAGATGAGTCCATTTTCATCCACCAACCTCTGGTGTACTGTCACTTTGCTCAAGGGGTGGGAGAGCCTCGCTATCACCGGGTAAGAGACGCAGATGTATTCAGGTCAGGGGTTCTTTTGCAATCATCCGTGTATTGTCTGTCAAGCATGATGCGATTAATTGATTTAGACTTCAATTAATTTCTCTTAAAGAAGTTTCAAGCTCTATATTCACAAAGCCTTGATGTGCCACGGCTGCCGTCATATCTCATCGGGCCGAATCATTGAGGAAGAATGCACATTCATTAGCAAACTAATTACCTTTCCACACACTTTGATTTTAATTTAATGGACTCTTCATAAGAAATGAAAATTATTCGAGTATCTGGAAGGAATGACAAAAGCGATGCACTAAGCACGCTTGTTTATTTCTCAGGCATCTGACTGGGAGAAACTCCAAAAGATGCTTTTTGAGGCTCTGGAGCATTATAATGAGCTGCATGCTGTGATGGGCCTGGTGCTGTTTGAAGAAGCGATCCAGCATGTGTAGGACCACAACCCATGGACACAAACATACATGAATGATACGGGATGTGATCCACAGAGCAGACTCACCGTCGGATGTGCTTTCATGCATGCAGATGTCGAATCAGCCGCATCCTCGAGGCTCCCTACGGTAATGCCCTGCTGGTGGGGGTTGGCGGCAGTGGGAAGCAAAGTCTCTGTCGGCTGGCTGCCTTTCTCAGCATGCTGGAAGTCTTCCAGATCACGCTACGTAAAGGCTATGGCTTCAGCGACCTCAAAGTAAAACGCACGCACGCACGCACGCACGCACTCACGCACGCGCATCATTTCAGCGAAATAATTGAAAGGAACCTCTTTATGATCTGATTAGTCAATTCGGGGTTGACTGAGAGCGCCTTCGCCTCTAGCCCCGCCGCACATTGGGCGACGCGGTCAAACTCAACTGAAGTTTCACACAGTTTGACGGATTTAGCAGCAACGTTGCGTGAAGTGGTCAACCGTCGGCCACTACTTTTGCATCACAAATGTAATAGCCGATCAAAACTACCACCGTGGGTCACGTATAGATTTTCGCAACAAAAACAAATCCATATATGATATAGATCCAGCCGTATATCAAGTACATATCTATATTGTATTTTACAATCCTACTTAACTATATTTATAATGTCATATGAACCACTTGATAAAAAGCGAGGCGTGGAGAGTCTCCGTTCAGTCAATGAAAGGGACAGTCATTGCCAACAGCCTCTCAAATATCCACACTCCCTCCTTTATTTCTCGGGCAATCACCTTGTGTTAGGGTCTGTATTTTTTTTCCAGTCTATCCATTCCAGTGGCTTGGAAACACTTGATGAATCATTAGTTTCATTTCCCAGAGCTCCAAACAAGCACACACACAAAAATTCCCATAGACTCATTCCAACATCTTGTTTAAAATCTTCCCAGAAGAGCTGCAAAGAGGTTTAATTGGGACTTTACACATACCGTACGTGTGGCTTAAATAGCAGAAAAATACGCCTTGTGATTTGAAAGGCAAAGGCCAGGAGAGACGGCTCTTTTTTTATTCTCCATGTAAAATATCTAGAGAATTTTGCAACCCAATGTGAGTGTCCTGGCCGTGTGTCCCAGTACTTTTGTCCAGGCACATAAAGTGCAAATTCTCATCCCACTGTGCCACCTCTACAAGGAATTATTCGCATGGATGTCCACATAACCGCATTCTTTTCTCTACACATCCAGAGCGACATAGCAGCATTGTATATGAAGGTGGGAGTGAAGAATATCGGCACCGTGTTCCTTCATACTGATGCCCAGATTCCTGATGAAAGCTTCCTGGTGCTCATCAATGACATGCTAGCTTCAGGTTGTCCTTTCACATTGGTAAAATATATATATATATCAATATTAGAGGAGGAGCATAACAAATGAAGTTTCACCCGGATTGGATGGATGTGATTGTTTGATGCAGCTCTTGAATTAAATTTGTATTAGCGTACTTAAATGAAGTATCCAGTGGTTGTAATACTAAACCTCTCCGGCATCACCGCAGACAGAAACTGAATGAATAGCATATTTTCATATATGTTTTTTCCTGGGGGGGATGCAACTTTGCCGATGTGTGTATTTCAGGGGACATTCCAGACTTGTTCAGTGATGAAGAAGTAGATACAATCGTGACATCAGTGCGCATGGAGCTGCGAGGTTTAGGACTCCTAGATACCAGAGACAACTGCTGGAGCTTCTTTATTGAAAGAATACGGAGGCAGCTAAAGGTCCGCATTATTTCATATGAATAATACAGTGTTCCAACATGCACCTTTTAGGTGGTTTTCTTTTTGGTTCAGGCCGGTGCACTGTCTGATCGAAAAGTATTGCTTTGGTTTAAGGATTTTCATTTTTTTCATGCATTCCGTTCCTATCCCATCATGAATACCAAATTCGTATGTTTCCTTTCAATTAACCTTTAACCTGTTATCTGTTCCACCTCCATCTTCCAGGTGGTGTTGTGTTTTTCCCCCGTGGGTTTCACACTGCGGACACGGGCACGGAAGTTTCCAGCTCTGGTGAACTGCACGGCCATCGATTGGTTCCACCCTTGGCCTCAGCTCGCCTTGCAGTCAGTCAGCACCACCTTCGTAGAGAAGATACCTGGATTGGAGGTCTTTATGTTGTCAATCTTCTCTTTTTGGGGTTGACTTCCCCTTTAAGATAAATTTAAGACGATGTTTAATCCTTTGCAGCCTAATGTGAGGAAGGCCATCAGTGAGTTCATCTCCCACGCCCACACCAGTGTCGATAAGGTAAACAGAATTGCAAAGCACCGTGGGGGATCCAGACGCTGCTTTGTCATCGCCTCTTGTCGCGCCGCATCTCAGGTGAGTGCCAAGTACCAGCAAAATGAGAAGCACTTCAACTACACCACGCCAAAAAGTTTTCTGGAGTTCATGAAGCTTTACGGCAACCTGTTGGGGAAGAAACGAACAGAGCTCAGTCAGAAGATGGAAAGATTAGAGAATGGCCTCCAGAAGCTGCAGAGCACCGCCTCCCAGGTCAGCAATAGTGTTTGTGAGCTCATGTTTGTCATTTATTAGCAGAGACAAACTTGTGACTTCCTCCCACCTCTGTCTACTACAGAGAAGCAATAGATCATGATCAGAAGTTGCTGTTTTCTTTCACTACCTTTCCAGGTGGAGGATCTTAAAGCCAAGCTAGCGGCGCAGGAAGTCGAGCTGTGTCAGAGGAACACGGACATTGAGGCTCTCATCGCTAAAATAGGACAACAGACAGACAAGCTCAGCCAAGAGAGAGCTGTAGCTGATGCTGAGGAGCAGAAGGTGAAGAGATGTTTGTGATATGTTTATTTCCCATCCATTGCCAATATGCATTTCCTGGATTATTTTATGCAGTTTTAAATTGAAATTGAAAAACTTAGCCGAATATACCTAAATGTAACATATTAAAAGTAGTCCTTTTTTTTCCCCCTCACAATAACACTCAAGTAAAAAAAACTCCCCCGACAAGGTAAATTTATCCAAAAACTAAATTTACACTGTGTACCTGCAATTTGCTGGCGACCAGTCCAGGGTGTTCCCGCCTTTCGCCCCAAGTCAGCTGTGCTTGGCTCGAGCTCACCCATCGCCCGAATTAGGATAAGCAATGTAGAAAATGGCTTGATGGATTCTTTTCTAAAGCTGGTAAAATCCAACATGTCGCTTCAGGTGGAGGAGATTCAAGCAGAGGTGAGCAAACAACAGCGAGAGACAGAAGAGGATCTGGCCAAGGCTGAACCTGCCCTCCAGGCCGCCAATGCAGCCCTCAATACACTCAACAGGGTAACATGAAGCAAAAAGTACAGTTAAAACCCCCTCCAGACTCCTGTAATAAGTGAAATATATTATTTGGAAATACTCTATTTAAATACTCTATAAGCATGTTTTTATATTTTGTACGGCACATTCTAATATAATGAGAGGGACGGGTACAAGAGAGATGGATAACACCAAAATACTGTACGAACTGTGTACGCATCCCTCTGTGTTTCCTGTTTCTCCAGACAAACACACTGAACTCATCTTACAATAAACATCAATAATCATGCCCCAAGACGTACGTTCTAAAATGAAACTACAGATATCGCTTTCTATAGGCTTAAAGAGGAGGATTACAGCAGATAACAGTCAAATATTTTCAACAAAAAGTTCACTAACATATCCAGTTTCGCTCTTTCAAATTTACACCATACTGTATTGAACTAAAAATGTGGGTCGCCGTCAAGTGGGCAACAGTGGTATTACAGTTAATCCTATATACAGTAAAGTTAGACCAAAATAAGGGTATTACCGGTGTGTTTTCTGCCATATTGTTTTGCCGATGTACAGTATAGGGTGTCCAAAAATGTACTCGTTTTTTTCCCACTGGAACACTGTGAAATTCTCGACTACATTTTCTTTTCCTTGATAGTATTTAGGGTTATTTGTTCCCAAAAGTATATAATGTCTACGAGGAATGGGGACGCAAAATGTATTTCTCCACATCGTCCAGTTGAATCTGACCGAGCTGAGGACCTTCCCAAACCCTCCGGTGATCGTCACCAACGTCACAGCAGCGGTTGTGGTCCTGCTCGCTCCTCAGGGCAAGATCCCCAAAGATCGTAGCTGGAAGGCTTCCAAAGTGGTCATGAGCAAGGTGACGCTTTCAAACACACCTCTTTGTGAATATAAATCAACAGCACTAATTCCATTCGTGTTTTATTATAAAACAACTGAAATGGAAACCACCATCGAGTGAATAGAGCAGGGGTCTCCAACAACCCGGCAATAGGCGACCCCTGCTGGGCAACTGTGGCTCTGCTCACAGAACGGGTTCCCCGCCGGTGACTGAAGATTTGGCTGTTCGAATCGTGACTGTTTTGTTTTACTTTTGCTGCCGGGGACACCAGCATGAAAATACATGCTTGTTTATGTTGTTGTTTTTTTAGGGGGGTAGTACTCTCACATTTTTCAACTGAATCACTGCATGGGGATTCACCGCAGTGCTTTCATGTAGCGTTGAAGAATATCCACTATAAAATCCCTCAACCTCTCTTTTATATTTCACCATTAATTAGACATAATCCACCCAAGGAGTGAAATTAATCAAGTGCCGTCCCACTGCTGCTCGTTGTTGGTCCAGGTGGATGACTTCCTGCAGGCTCTGGTGAACTTTGACAAGGAGCACATCCCTGAGGCCACAGTGAAGGTGGTGAGGGACGACTACCTTAGTGACCCCGAATTCAACCCTGAGTTTGTGCATCACAAATCTTCCGCTGCTGCTGGGCTCTGTGCCTGGGTGATCAATATGATCCGCTTCCATGAGGTATGTTTTATTGTCAGCAGAACTGAGCCAATTACACTTTCTGGACAAAAGGCCTGGGGAGACACTTGGCAATCTTTTAGCAAATCAGTCCGGGGTTGGGCCAGAGCAAGGTTCATTTCTGTTCCAGTAAAAAAAAAAAAAAAGGAGAGCCACAGTGGCAGTGGCACTTTCAGCCACTTTTTTTGAGTGCATGTAAACATTTTCCACCCTCTGATCCTTATGCTGCTATGGATAGATTTTTGTAAGTACATCTCTGAAACTTTATTCAAATAAACAAATATTTTATTTCGATGCTGGCGAGCAATAAAGTTTGTCCACAGGTAAACTGTAAAGTGGCGAAGAAGAGAATGTGTCTTTCACAAGCCAACGCTGACCTCGCCGAGGCTGCAGACAAGCTCCAGGTCATCAGGAAGAAACTGGCTGTGCGTCTCACTGAACCTTTTGCCTTGCACGTAAGCCTTGCTTGAGATTAAAAATCTTGCCATTGCCGTCTCTGTTTCATCAACGGTTTCCAGGAGTTAGACAGTAGCCTGGAAGCTCTGACCGGCGAATTCGAGAAAGCCACGTCCGAGAAACTGCGTTTCCAAGAAGAAGTCAACCGCACCAACAAGACCATTGAACTGGCCAACCGGCTCGTTAAAGGTTTGCAGGTGGCGTCAAATGATTACTTGATCAGTTTGGTTATACCGGATGTAGAAATAGCCTCTGTGTCTTAAATCTGACAGCTGCATATTTTCTGACAGAGTGAAAATGTGCGTTGGGCCCATTCAGTAGCTCAGTACCACAAACAAGAGGGCACGCTATGTGGAGATGTCCTGCTAACTGCAGCCTTCATCTCTTACGCCGGCTCCTTCTCCAAGAAGTACCGCAAGGAGTTGGTGGACAACCTCTGGAGGCCTTTTCTCCGCAGCCAGAAGGTCTCAAATGCTCGAATCTCACAAATGCACGTCATTATCATTCTTCTTCAAGTAGTCATATGAAAGTTTCTTTTTTGGGGGCAAATTTATTTTACAAAAATCTTTATTTAGAGCACTCAATAGTCTTCTGCTCCCACAAATTCATCCATTGTGTTTATTGATTCTCGAAGATCCCCATTCCCATGACAGCAGACTTGGATCCAGTGTGCATGCTGACTGACAGTGCCACGGTAGCCCAGTGGAACAACGAAGGCTTGCCAGGAGACGAAATGTCCACCCAGAATGCCACCATCCACACTAATTGTGAGCGATGCCTCAAGACTCACTTCCTCATCGCCATAGTCACCATTGTAACTGTTATGCCAATTTCCTTTTGTTGAGCTCTGAGGAAACAAACGTTCAATGTCTTCATGAATGATACTTTACCAGCAGCGTATTGAAAACATTTCAAATAAAATCCCGTTGCTATAAATGGATGTTTTGCTTCAGGTGAACGCTGGCCTCTCCTCATTGACCCTCAGCTGCAGGGTATCAAGTGGATCAAGAGTCGCTATGGCAACAGCCTCAAGGTTATCACTTTGAGTTTAAAAGGGTATGTTTGCCTCAGCGCTGATCTCCTCAGGGACTACAGTAATTCCTGCGATACTTTCACATTACAACACAAAATGTGAATGTGTGATTTTTTTTGAATATATATATTTTGCATGTTAAAATTGCTCAAACTTGCACCCGTCGCTTCAGTTACGTGGATGTGATCGAGCAAGCTGTTGTGGCTGGAAATACCGTGCTCATCGAGAACATAGAGGAGACCATTGATCCGGTTCTTGACCCGCTCTTGGGTCGACACACAATCAAGAAGGGCAGGTAAGAAGATGCATGATTGTGACAGTATTTTTTTTAATCTTGTTTGTCAATATAGTGAACACCTTTAAGCTCCTTATCAGGCTTTCTGAGAATCAAGCAAGTGTGAGGCAGCATTTTGTTGGTTTAATTGTAACTCAAAAACTTTGTCCATTGCTGCATTTTTGTCAATCAAAAATATAATTCCTTGTTGCCTTGCATACAAACGCCTTGAGCATTTTTGAACTTGTATTGCAGCTGTATCAAGGTGGGCGACAAGGAGTGCTTCTTTCATCCAGGCTTTAGACTCATCCTTCATACCAAATTGGCCAAGCCTCACTATAAGCCGGAGATACAGGCCCAGACCACCCTTATTAATTTTACTGTGACCAGGGACGGGCTGGAGGACCAGCTCCTTGCTCAGGTTGTCAACCAAGAGAGGCCCGACCTTGAGCATCTCAAGGTATGACAGCAATACTACTTTCTCAAAAGAGTTTATATGTTGGTTCAGTTTGTTCCTGCCTGTGTTGAATAATTAAAGAAAAAAAAATCCCCCATCTGTGCTGCCAAAGAGCGAACTGACAAAGCAGCAGAACATGTTTAAGATCGAACTGAAAGTTCTGGAGGACGAGTTGCTGACCAGATTGTCTGCAGCGGAGAGTAACTTTCTGGGCGACAATTTGCTGGTGGAGAAGCTCGAGAGCACCAAGCACACTGCCGCTGAGATTGAGATGAAGGTATTTGTTGGGGAAACATCCATTTTTTTCTTATGGCATCATACTGTGATGTAAGGTGATTTTAGCAAATGCACTCTGACAATGCTAAAAATTATTATTTTTTAATAATAATCGTCATGGAGCCACACAACAACAAAACCGGGCTCACAACCAAGTGCTTAAACACACTCTCCTTTCCAGGTGGTGGAAGCGAAAGTCAACGAGGTGAAGATAAACCAAGCCAGAGAACATTATCGTCCAGTTGCCATCAGGGCTTCTCTGCTCTACTTTATCCTGAACGACCTCAACAAGATCAACCCCATGTACCAGTTCAGCCTCAAGGTAACCGCTGATGGGAGCGCAGACGTGGCTGCATCACACATTTGCTCACCTCACACTTGAATCTTTCGACGTCCTCAAGGCATTCAATGTGGTCTTCCACAAAGCGGTGGCCATGGTCGAGGCCTGCAAGGACGTGACCACCAGAGTGAAAACGCTAATAGATTGTGTGACCTTCTCCACCTTCAACTACATCAGCATGGGGCTCTTTGAGAGAGACAAGCTAACCTTCGCTGCGCAGCTGGCCTTCCAGTGTGTGTGTGTGTGTGTGTGTGTGTGCGCGTTTGTGTCTGAATGTGGATCATCGCTGACGGTTATCCGCCTCTCTCCAGTTGCTCCTGATGACGAAGGAGATAGAGATGCGGGAGCTTGACTTTCTGTTGCGCTTCGATATCGACCACTCTTACGTCAGCCCTCTCGACTTTCTCTCCGACGCCGCATGGAGCGCCATCAAGGTACAGAGACGCCCTCACATTCCTTACCAGAGGTGTGTACAAAATATTTTGTACGTTTTCTGAAACACCCGCAGATTTTAGACAAAGCCAAGAGAGCTTTATCTAAGTAAAAGTTGGTTACAAGGAAGTGGGCTTACTTAGGTTCTTCGCCTCATGTAAGCCTGACACTGAGAAAGGAAGAAAGTGTGTTTTTCTCAAAATGAAAAAAATCTGTAAGCCAATTATTTTTAACTCTTTGAACACCATCAACTTCACCTGTCAACTAAATTTTTGATGGGAATGGGTGGAGAAAAGTCTTGGACTGAAAAAAAACAAACAAAAAATAAATAAATAAAACATAAACGACCAGCAGAGGGCAGAATTGGATTTCTTTTGGAGGAGCTCGCCATGTGTAAGCTCCTAAAACTGAATCATCTACGACAAAGTGTCACAAAAGAGGGAAAAGTTGATGAGAATATTTTAAATGTAGAAGCGATGCCAAATTCATATTCGTACACCTGCATGGCACGCACACACGCACACACACTACCAAATACTACTCCTAAATACTAGTGGTAGAAAGTTTCAGTACCCACGGAAGTTCTGTTAGTCCCAGTCCATCACTGACGGACTCCCATTTCACGGGCGGATTGACGACTGATGGAAACGTCAAAACACCGACAGAATAAGCGCCGACGTAAATGAATTTCGGCCGTCACCTGAACTGTCACTAACCCGAAAAGCAAAGACAAGGAGTGCTGTGGGGATGAGAAGCAGAAGTAGGAGCAGTGGTGGTAAAATAACTTCGATTTTAATCATAGCTTCATTCACGCATTCACTCGCTGCCATACCTTTTTTGGATAGGTGATGAGTTTCACTGACGAGTTTCGCGGTCTGGACCGGGACCTTGAAGGCTCTCCTAAACGCTGGAAGAAATTGGTGGAGTCCGAGTGTCCAGAGAAAGAGAAGTTCCCGCAGGAGTGGACAGGAAAAAGTTCCCTGCAGAAACTCATCATGATGAGAGCTCTGAGACCTGACCGCATGACATATGCCGTCAAGTGAGGAGCATTTCTATGTACCGTAATTTCCGCACTATAGAGCGCACCCGATTATAAGCCGCACCCACTACATTTTTAGAGGAAAACCAATTTTGTACTCTAAGCCGCATGTGCCCACATTAAAACATGTAAACGTATTTACAAAGAAAGACAGTACACAGAGAGCGTTTCCAAAGTTTTAATAATATAACTTAACAATAAAAATAATATAACTTTCTTCCCAAACGTTGCCTGTGACGCGGCAGTCTTAATCTTACCTTTTCTACTCGAGCGCCCCTGGCGGCCGTTAGAAAAATTACATAAATTGGCCACATCACTGTATAAGCCGCAGGGTTGAAAGTTTGGGAAAAAAGTGCCGGCTTATAGTCCGGAATTTACGGTAATACAGAATATCCTCTCTGGTTCCTCCGTGATACTTCCTGGTCTTATCACCTTGTCTGGATGAGAAATACAATTTTCCGACTGCTGTTGGCTTGTTTCTATTACAGGAATTTTGTGGAGGAGAAGCTTGGGGTGAAATATACAGAAGGTCGTAAAACAGAATTTGCAAAGTCTTTCAGAGAAAGCGGCCCAGCCTCTCCCATGTTCTTCATCCTCTCACCTGGAGTGGACCCGCTTAAAGATGTGGAGTCGCTCGGTATGGCACGGGACAACAAAGTCCATGCACGCTACACACCGTATACAAACGTGAAACAGACAGTAACTTATTTCGGCACTTCATCCTCATCAGGGAGAAAGCTGGGCTTCACCATCGACCTTGGCAAGCTTCACAACGTGTCCTTGGGGCAGGGGCAAGAAGCTGTGGCTGAGGTTGCCATGGAAACGGCTGCAAAGGAGGGTCACTGGGTCATATTGCAGGTCGATGTCTGACATGAGTGATGGGATTTGCATATGAATATCAAAATATCTCAGCACTTTTTTGGGGGGGCTCTCACTTTATGATCTCAAATTTATTCTAATGTAATCTGAACTCTTAGTTTATCTTACTTTTTTGAGGATCTGACAATACCGAATCCCAGTCTGGTACCTCAAAAATGTACAAAGGAAAAAAAAAAAGTCCATCCATATTGTCTGTTTTAGACGAGATTTAATTTTGCCGACTTTGCTCCCGCTGGCAGATTATTCAATTTTCGTGCAGCATAACAGCTAAATGCTGCTTTACCCTGTTTGGTTTGAACGCTGGCCTTCACTAATTGACAAGAGTGTACAAACCTCATAGCCCTTAGCACATTTGATAAACTAAGTTTGAAATATAATCATTTGCTTTCATACAAGACGTGACATGATTTACTTCCATTCATTAAAAAAAACAAGCAAAATTTCGAATTTGTTTTGTTCTGTTGTTGTTGTTGTGGATAATTGCATATTCCTGCAGAACATCCACCTGGTTGCTCGCTGGCTGGGCTCCTCGAGAAGCTTCTGGAGCGTTACTGCGGAGGCAGTCATCCTGACTACCGAGTGTTTATGAGCGCTGAGCCTGCACCAACCATCCAGGAACACATCATTCCGCAGGTACATGCAGCAAGTGTCATAATTTAATATTGTTTGTCATATTGACATCATTAGCCTAACATCATACTTTGTGATTGCAGTCCGTCATTTCGACCGACATTGTCAGAGAGCTCTCCGTTCATTCAACTGCACTGTAATGATTTTGTTTTTTTCAGGGCATTCTAGAAAATGCCATCAAGGTCACCAATGAGCCTCCAACGGGAATGCATGCAAATTTACATGCAGCGCTGGATAACTTTGACCAGGTCAGTGCCTGCCATGCTTTACTCCACAATTTGAAAAATAATCAAACTGCATTTTTTTTGTTCCTCAGTATTGCAATTTAGATTTAATATGTGATTTTTTTAAGGTACTCTTTTTTTATTCATTATTATTATTATTATTATTGTTATTATTCAGCCTTGTGTTGCGAACCAGACTTTGAATATGAGCAAATTTCGTAACAGCCAGCAAATTGCATCACAAGCTTAGTCTCACAATGAATGAAACTTGTAAGTCAAGGTTAAAAAATAAAAATAAAAACCTCCCAGCCAAATGATGTCATTTATTTAGTTTTGTCATTCCTTGTCCAGGGCATCCTGGACCAGTGTAGCCGCGAGCAGGAGTTTAAGACCATCCTATTCTCTCTGTGTTACTTCCATGCCTGCGTGGCCGAGCGGAGGAAGTTCGGACCCCAGGGATGGAACAGGAAGTACCCGTTCAATACAGGAGACCTCACCATATCAGTGAATGTCCTCTACAACTACTTGGAGGCTAATGCGCAGGTGGGCTCCTGTATTGTGATGCGTGCAAGGCGACAGGCGTAGCTCCTTGATGTCTCAGAGATGAAAATGAGGAGTACGTGCTTAACATGTGTGGATTGTGTGAATGATGAAGGTGCCGTGGGAGGACCTGCGATATCTTTTTGGTGAGATCATGTACGGAGGACACATCAGCGATGACTGGGACAGAAGGCTCTGCAGAACATACCTGGAAGAATACATGCAGACCAACCAGGTTTGCATGTGTGCATTACTCACAACCCGTGCAGAGGAAAATTTCTGATATCAATGTTTTTATTTTGTTGTGCTTTTTTTTTTTTTCTTTTCATCGGCAGTTTGACAGGAAGCTTGCATTAGCTCCTGGATTTTTGGTTCCATCCAACTTGGACTACAAGGTCAGATGTTTGTGTTTAATAGTTAGAACGCAACGCTGTTGAATCTCCATCCGTTTTCATCCGCGTATTCGGTCTGCGTTACGGCGGCAGCAGCCGAAGTTCAGACTTCCCCTCCCCAGGCACTTCATCATCAAGGTTTTTCCAGGCCAGCCAGGAGACTTTAAGCCCCCTTCCATTGTACTTGTTGTAGCCCCACACAGCCTGGATTGCCTTTCCATTCTATTTTAAGTGAGCAGGAGATGGCCGCCACCTAGAATTAAAAATACAGTACATACAGTACGTTGTGTTTTGTTTTACAATAGCACTTAAGCATATTTACAATTTCATATGTACCTGTGGATGAAATACCGAAGCTTGTGGTGATCTTGTGGCAGAACCCCGCACACCTGTGAGTGTTCAATGGAGTTTCCCCACATTTGAGTTGATCCCAGCCCAAATTGATTGCTTTCTGTTGTAATGAAGAGGTAACAGAGGCCAGGGCAAAGCCAGGTTAGGCCGTTTTGGAACCTGTGATGGACAAGCGCCGATAGTTTCTGCGGTGTCTCCTGTCTCTGGGGCCTCCATGCGGTAGGACGTGTCCTGAACACCTCACCAGGGGAGACGCCCTTGTTGGCATCTTAATCAGATACCTGAGCCACCTCATTTGGCTCCTCGCCGTGCGGAGGACCGGTAGCTCTCCTTGGAACCCTACTTGGTGTTGATAAAGCGCTACACAAGTGCACTCCATTTGCCATTGACTTCCAGGGTTACCACGACTTCATCGATGAGATGCTGCCCCACGAAAGTCCTGTGCATTACGGGCTGCACCCCAATGCGGAAATTGACTTCCTGACCGTGACGTCAGATAATCTTTTCCACACTCTGCTGGAGCTGCAGTCTCCTGATGCTGTGATGGGGGAAGGGGCCACTGGGACCCTGGAGGAGAAGGTAGCACGAATGACACCAAGCATGGCATCGAGTCTTTTCTACATTTTATTTTTAACAGGAAGTAGACCAATATTTGGGATATGAGGGCTTCCATGTTGACTGTATGGTTTCAACATTGTTTCTATGTTTAGTGATGAGTATATATTGCTTGTTTCTCATCCACAAGAGGACACATTTGCCAACGGATTGTGCTGACAGCGGTTTGATATGCCCCCTTCTTGAAAATATCCTTTTCCTGATTTTTTATTTTTTCTACAACAACAGGTTAAAACAGTGTTGGATGAGGTTCTCGAAAAGCTCCCGGAGCAATACAGCATGACAGACATCAGCGCCAAGACAACTGAAAGGTCGCCTTACATCCTGGTTTGCTTCCAGGAATGCGAGCGCATGAACATGCTCATCGGCGAGATACGGCGCTCGCTCAAGGAGCTTGACATGGGGCTCAGAGTATGCTTCAACCTCTATGCGGCTCGGTGTGGGTGTCGTCGTTCTGTGTAATCGCCGTGTCCATCTGTCAAGGGAGAGCTTGCGATTTCCCCCGAGATGGAGAGGATGCAGACGGCTTTGTTTCTCGATAACGTTCCCGACGCTTGGACCAAGCTGGCCTATCCGTCCACATACAGCCTCGCCATATGGTACACAGTGGGTGCCTTGAAATACAAAATTCACTTACTTAAACTGTTTATCGATCAAACTAAACATCAAACAAAAAGAATGACAAAGTTGCGGCTTTAAAACGACCACATTAAACTTCCATCACGACGCATTTGCTGAATGAACATATTGTGCTGAATGCTATTTTGGCAATCATGCAGCTCCACTTTGTTTTTACTGCATCAAAAACAATGAAGCATGGCACATTGCATAAATATCATAACAGTGTATAGATTAGATTTTTTTTTTTACAAGAGCAAATGGCAAGCATTGCCACAAATACCAAAATTTCAGAAAGACAAACGCAGGGTTACAAAAAAAAAAAAGAATTCACGTCCCAATGTGCAAATAAGAACAACACTGTACAGTGGTTGTGTTTGCTTGCTTTTTCAGGTACAATGATGTCTTACAGCGTTGCAAAGAGTTAGACAGCTGGACTCAGGATTTGTCACTACCCACTGTTGTGTGGCTGAGTGGACTCTTCAACCCTCAATCCTTCCTCACCGGTAAAGGCTCATTCGCCCAATGAGCAAACCCGTATTGAGCATTTTATGGAATCTGCCATCTTTTTCTTCATCTTTAGCCGTGATGCAAAGCTTGGCCCGTAAGAACGAATGGCCCCTGGATAAAGTGAACCTGACTGTCGATGTGACCAAGAAGTTTAAGGAAGAGTTCAACCAGCCTGCAAGAGAGGGGGCGTATGTATACGGGCTTTACATGGAAGGTAGTTCCCATCTTTCTGTTCCGATCATCTTTCTGTTCCGGCTTTTATTCAAGGAATGATAAGTTGCTGATCGTTTCCATAGGGGCCAGGTGGGATACTCAGGCCGGGGTGATCACAGAAGCGCGTTTAAAAGAGCTGACCCCGGCCATGCCCGTCATCTCTGTCCGAGCGGTGCCCAACGACCGCCAGGAGACCAGGAACATCTACGAGTGTCCGCTCTATAAGACCAAGATCAGAGGGCCCACGTATGTTTGGACTCTGAGCCTGAAAACTAGGGAACGGCCCGCCAAATGGGTCTTGGCCGGAGTGGCTTTGCTCCTTAGCGTGTGACTCAATTTCGGTAAGTTTTTAGGGCAGAGACTTTCTGTTAACCCTATGTTGCATACGGGTTACTTACAGTAACCACAACTTTAACTCATATTGGTTATTCAAGTTACCAGTTTTAGTTTTTAAATCCACCGCGAGATGTCACTAGCGTGCGCAACAGCGGGAGGAAAAGGTGAAAGAGGGTCCACAAAATGTTGAATAATTTCTATCCGTGAGATGAAAAGGTCCAAATACCCTATTGTACTTGTGCAGAAGAGTATATAGAACATATAGAACACAATAAATAACAGTTTCTATGTGTTACCTATCAGTACTGCCATGCTTTTTGGCAAGGTAATTGTAGTGACCATTATGCACACAAGTACCCCCCTATTATGTATTTTTTTCCCAAAATTGTGAATTTATTATGATATTTGGCCATAATCTACCCTAAATTTAAAAACAAACCACAATCGAATAACTCTTGCAGAAGCCATGCAACATAGGGTTAAATTTTTGCTGAAGGTAAGAAGAATCAATTTGAGGAGGATTTTGCCACTGATTAGATGCAATCTTCAAGTGTAGGGAGCAGCTTCATTTAGTCAGGCCATAGCCATTAGTGATCGCAAACAAGCCGGTACAAAGAGCCGGTGAACGATGATATACTTTGGGTTTTGCAGGTTCTTCAGCCCCCGGCCCAGTTGGGACCACCCGAGAGCACCCCGCAAGCATCCAGACGAGACTTGTGTCTCAACTATTCCAGCGGAGTTGCCCTGATCAATAAAGCATCTTGAAATAATGAATAAAGTTGGCCTGCACGTTTTGGTAGTGTGCGTAATGGGTGTTTTATTTGCACTTTATTTACGATCGCCAAGAACAAGGGTGTCAAACATACCCGCAAGGGGGTTTGATCAGGCCCGCACGATAATTTAAAAGTGAAAAAATGCATAAAAGACACGGAATGAATATTTTTAATAAAGTGCAATTCATGGAATATCCACTCTTTTGATCAGAGAAGAAGACAACAGCAGCCTCAGTCTGTCACTGAGACAAACCAAACACAGCAGACGCTTTGAAGGACATGTGAATATTTTATTCTTTACACATTATAACACATTTAGATTTTATATGTTCGTGTAAATTGTTTAAAAATTCCTTTCTTTATAAATCTCGTTTAATTTTAAAAGTACAAAGACGTTCAAAAACCGAGGTTTGACTATATGTGAATGACAAAAGTAAATTGCACATTTGTCATAGGAAAGCTTAGGTGCTTCATGAAATGTTTTGTGAAAGATATGTTCATTAAATTTTAACATTTTCCTCGTGTTCCTGTGCATCTTTAGACCAAAACAAAAGAAAGGCATGTTATTTTGGTTATTTATAGCAGAGTATGATATTATTTTTAATGGTCCGTCCCACTTGACATCTACCGAGGCCCCATGTGGCCCACAATGTGAAATGAGTTTGACACTCATGCGACACATGATTGTTATTTTCGGCTAAAAACGCCTTACGAAACATGGTCGGGTTTTTTTCGGGTTAATACGGCATACTATTGTCGTTTTTTTTTCAGCTAAAAGTGCCTTACTATACATGGTCGTTTTTTTTCGGCTAAAAACGCCTTACTATACGTGGTCGTATTTTTCAACTAAAAACGCCTTACTATACATGGTCTTTTTTTTGGATAAAAACGCCTTACTATACATGGTCGTTTTTTTCGGCTAAAAACGTGATACTATACATGGTTGTTTTTTTCGGCAAAAATCGCCTTACTATACATGGTCTGTTTTTTTCGGCCCAAACGCCTTACTATGCATGGTTGTTTTTTTCGGCTAAAAACGCCTTACTATATACATGGTCGTTTTTTTTCCGCCAAAACGCCTTACTATACATGGTCGTTTTTTGTCATGCTAAAAACGCCTTACAATACACATGGTTGTTTTTTTCGGCTAAAAACGCCTTACTATACATGGTCGGTTTTTTTCGGCCAATACACCTTACTATACATGGTCGTTTTTTTGGGCTAAAAACGCCTTGCTTTACACGGTCGTTTTTTTCGGCTTAAAACGCCTTGTGATACAAGGTCGTTTTTTCGGCTAAAAACGCCTTACTATACATAGTCGTTTTTTTCGGCTAAAAAAACCTTCTTATACATGGTCGTTTTTTGGGGGTGAAACGCCTTACTATACATGGTCGTTTTTTTTGGCTAAAAACGCATTCCTATACATGGTAATTTTTTAATCTAAAAACGCCTTCCTATACATGGTCGTTTTTTGGGGGTTGAAACGCCTGACTATACATGGTCGTTTTCTCATGCTAAAAACGCCTTACGCCATGGTTGTTTTTTTGAACTCAAAACGCCTTACTATGAATGGTCATTTTTTTCAGCCAAAAACACCTTACTATACATGGTCATTTTTTTCGGCTAAAAACGCCTTACTAAACATGGTCATTTTTTTCGGCTAAAAATGCCTTACTAAACATGGTCGTTTTTTTCGGCTAAAAATGCCTTACTATACATGGTTGGTTTTTTTCGGCTAAAAATGCCTTACTAAACATGGTCGTTTTTTTCGGCTAAAAATGCCTTACTAAACATGGGTTTTTTTTTCGGCTAAAAACGCCTTACTAAACATGGTCGTTTTTTTCGGCTAAAAATGCCTTACTATATATGGTTGTTTTTTTTCGTCTAAAAACGCCTTACTAAACATGGTCGTTTTTTTCGGCTAAAAATGCCTTACTATACATGGTTGTTTTTTTTCGGCTAAAAACGCCTTACTATACATGGTCGGTTTTTTCGGCTAAAAATGACTTACCATACATGGTCGTTTTTTTCGGCTAAAAATGCCTTACTATACATGGTTGGTTTTTTTCGGCTAAAAACGCCTTACTATACATGGTCGGTTTTTTCGGCTAAAAATGACTTACCATACATGGTCATTTTTTTCGGCTTAAAACGCCTTACTAGACATCGTCGTATTTTTCAACTAAAAACGCCTTACTATACATGGTCTTTTTTTTGGATAAAAACGCCTTACTATACATGGTTGTTTTTTTCGGCTAAAATCGCCTTACTATACATGGTCTGTTTTTTTCGGCCAAAACGCCTTACTATGCATGGTTGTTTTTTTCGGCTAAAAACGCCTTACTATACATGGTCGTTTTTTTTCGGCCAAAACGCCTTACTATACATGGTCGTTTTTTTTCATGCTAAAAACGCCTTACAATACACATGGTTGTTTTTTTCGGCTAAAAACGCCTTACTATACATGGTCGGTTTTTTTCGGCCAAAACACCTTACTATACATGGTCGTTTTTTTGGGCTAAAAACGCCTTGCTTTACACGGTCGTTTTTTTCGGCTTAAAACGCCTTATGATACAAGGTCGTTTTTTCGGCTAAAAACATCTTACTATACATAGTCGTTTTTTTCGGCTAAAAAAACCTTATACATGGTCGTTTTTTGGGGGTTAAACGCCTTACTATACATGGTCGTTTTTTTTGGCTAAAAACGCATTCCTATACATGGTAATTTTTTCATCTAAAAACGCCTTCCTATACATGGTCATTTTTTGGGGGTTAAAACGCCTGACTATACATGGTCGTTTTCTCATGCTAAAAACGCCTTACGCCATGGTTGTTTTTTTTAACTCAAAACGCCTTACTATGAATGGTCGTTTTTTTTCAGCCAAAAACACCTTACTATACATGGTCATTTTTTTCGGCTAAAAACGCCTTACTAAACATGGTCGTTTTTTTTCCGCCAAAACGCCTTACTATACATGGTCGTTTTTTGTCATGCTAAAAACGCCTTACAATACACATGGTTGTTTTTTTCGGCTAAAAACGCCTTACTATACATGGTCGGTTTTTTTCGGCCAATACACCTTACTATACATGGTCGTTTTTTTGGGCTAAAAACGCCTTGCTTTACACGGTCGTTTTTTTCGGCTTAAAACGCCTTGTGATACAAGGTCGTTTTTTTCGGCTAAAAAAACCTTCTTATACATGGTCGTTTTTTGGGGGTGAAACGCCTTACTATACATGGTCGTTTTTTTTGGCTAAAAACGCATTCCTATACATGGTAATTTTTTAATCTAAAAACGCCTTCCTATACATGGTCGTTTTTTGGGGGTTGAAACGCCTGACTATACATGGTCGTTTTCTCATGCTAAAAACGCCTTACGCCATGGTTGTTTTTTTGAACTCAAAACGCCTTACTATGAATGGTCATTTTTTTCAGCCAAAAACACCTTACTATACATGGTCATTTTTTTCGGCTAAAAACGCCTTACTAAACATGGTCATTTTTTTCGGCTAAAAATGCCTTACTAAACATGGTCGTTTTTTCGCTAAAATGCCTTACTATACATGGTTGTTTTTTCGCTAAAAATGCCTTACTAAACATGGTCGTTTTTCGCTAAAAATGCCTTACTAAACATGGGTTTTTTTTCGCTAAAACGCCTTACTAAACATGGTCGTTTTTTTCGGCTAAAAATGCCTTACTATATATGGTTGTTTTTTTTCGTCTAAAAACGCCTTACTAAACATGGTCGTTTTTTTCGGCTAAAAATGCCTTACTATACATGGTTGTTTTTTTCGGCTAAAAACGCCTTACTATACATGGTCGGTTTTTTCGGCTAAAAATGACTTACCATACATGGTCGTTTTTTTCGGCTAAAAATGCCTTACTATACATGGTTGGTTTTTTTCGGCTAAAAACGCCTTACTATACATGGTCGGTTTTTTCGGCTAAAAATGACTTACCATACATGGTCATTTTTTTCGGCTTAAAACGCCTTACTAGACATCGTCGTATTTTTCAACTAAAAACGCCTTACTATACATGGTCTTTTTTTTGGATAAAAACGCCTTACTATACATGGTTGTTTTTTTCGGCTAAAATCGCCTTACTATACATGGTCTGTTTTTTTCGGCCAAAACGCCTTACTATGCATGGTTGTTTTTTTCGGCTAAAAACGCCTTACTATACATGGTCGTTTTTTTTCGGCCAAAACGCCTTACTATACATGGTCGTTTTTTTTCATGCTAAAAACGCCTTACAATACACATGGTTGTTTTTTTCGGCTAAAAACGCCTTACTATACATGGTCGGTTTTTTTCGGCCAAAACACCTTACTATACATGGTCGTTTTTTTGGGCTAAAAACGCCTTGCTTTACACGGTCGTTTTTTTCGGCTTAAAACGCCTTATGATACAAGGTCGTTTTTTCGGCTAAAAACATCTTACTATACATAGTCGTTTTTTTCGGCTAAAAAAACCTTATACATGGTCGTTTTTTGGGGGTTAAACGCCTTACTATACATGGTCGTTTTTTGGGGGTTAAACGCCTTACTATACATGGTCGTTTTTTTTGGCTAAAAACGCATTCCTATACATGGTAATTTTTTCATCTAAAAACGCCTTCCTATACATGGTCATTTTTTGGGGGTTAAAACGCCTGACTATACATGGTCGTTTTCTCATGCTAAAAACGCCTTACGCCATGGTTGTTTTTTTTAACTCAAAACGCCTTACTATGAATGGTCGTTTTTTTTCAGCCAAAAACACCTTACTATACATGGTCATTTTTTTCGGCTAAAAACGCCTTACTAAACATGGTCGTTTTTTTCGGCTAAAAATGCCTTACTAAACATGGTCGTTTTTTTCGGCTAAAAATGCCTTACTATACATGGTTGGTTTTTTTCGGCTAAAAACGCCTTACTAAACATGGTCGTTTTTTTCGGCTAAAAATGCCTTACTAAACATGGTCTTTTTTTCGGCTAAAAACGCCTTACTAAACATGGTCGTTTTTTTCGGCTAAAAATGCCTTACTATATACGGTTGTTTTTTTTCGGCTAAAAACGCCTTACCAAACATGGTCGTTTTTTTCGGCTAAAAATGCCTTACTATACATGGTTGGTTTTTTTCGGCTAAAAACGCCTTACTATACATGGTCGTTTTTTTCGGCTAAAAATGACTTACTATACATGGTTGTTTTTTTCGGATAAAAATGCCTTACTATACATGGTTGTTTTTTTTCGACTAAAAACGCCTCACTATACATAGTCGTTTTATTCGGCTAAAAATGCCTTACTATACATGGTCGTTTTTTTCGGCTAAAAATGCCTTACTATACATGGTCGTTTTTTTCGGCTAAAAACGCCTTACTATACATGCTTGTTTTTTTCGGCTAAAAACGCCTCACTTTACATGGTCGGTTTTTTCGGCTAAAAATGCCTCACTATACATAGTCGTTTTATTCGGCTAAAAATGCCTTACTATACATGGTTGTTTTTTTTCCGCTAAAAACGCCTTACTATACATGGTTGTTTTTTCGCTAAAAACGCCTTACTATACATGGTCGTTTTTTTCCGCTAAAAATGCCTTACTATACATGGTTGGGTTTTTGGCTAAAACGCCTTACTATACATGGTCGTTTTTGGCTAAAAATGCCTTACTATACATGGTTGGTTTTTGGGCTAAAACGCCTCACTATACATGGTCGTTTTTCGCTAAAACGCCTTACTATACATGGTCGTTTTTAGCCTAAAACGCCTTAATAAACATGGTCGTTTTTCGCTAAAAATGCCTTACTATACATGGTGGGTTTTTTCGCTAAAAACGCCTTACTATACATGGTCGCTTTTTCGCTAAAACGCTTCACTATACATGGTCGTTTTTCGCTAAAAACGCCTTACTATACATGGTCGTTTTTCGCTAAAAACGCCTTACTATACATGGTCGTTTTTTCGCCAAAACGCCTTACTATACATGGTCGTTTTTTCATGCTAAAAACGCCTTACAATACACATGGTTGTTTTTTCGCTAAAAACGCCTTACTATACATGGTCGTTTTTTCGCCAAAACACCTTACTATACATGGTCGTTTTTTGGCTAAAAATGCCTTACTATACATGGTTGGTTTTTCGCTAAAAACGCCTCACTATACATGGTCGTTTTTTCGCTAAAAACGCCTTACTATACATGGTCGTTTTTAGCTAAAACGCCTTAATAAACATGGTCGTTTTTCGCTAAAAATGCCTTACTATACATGGTGGGTTTTTTTCGGCTAAAAACGCCTTACTATACATGGTCGCTTTTTTCGGCTAAAAACGCCTCACTATACATGGTCGTTTTTTTCGGCTAAAAACGCCTTACTATACATGGTTGTTTTTTTTCGACTAAAAACGCCTCACTATACATGGTCGGTTTTTTCGGCTAAAAACGCCTTACTATACATGCTTGTTTTTTTCGGCTAAAAACGCCTCACTATATATGGTCGGTTTTTTCGGCTAAAAATGCCTCACTATACATAGTCGTTTTATTCGGCTAAAAATGCCTTACTATACATGGTTGTTTTTTTTCGGCTAAAAACGCCTTACTATACATGGTTGTTTTTTTTCGGCTAAAAACGCCTTACTATACATGGTCGGTTTTTTCGGCTAAAAATGCCTTACTATACATGGTCGTTTTTTTTGGCTAAAAATGCCTTACTATACATGGTTGGTTTTTTTTGGCTAAAAACGCCTTACTATACATGGTCGTTTTTTTCGCCTAAAAACGCCTTAATAAACATGGTCGTTTTTTCGCTAAAAATGCCTTACTATACATGGTGGGGTTTTTCGCTAAAAACGCCTTACTATACATGGTCGCTTTTTCGCTAAAAACGCCTCACTATACATGGTCGTTTTTCGCTAAAACGCCTTACTATACATGGTTGTTTTTTCGACTAAAACGCCTTACTATACATGGTCGTTTTTCGCTAAAACGCCTTACTATACATGCTTGTTTTTTCGCTAAAAACGCCTTACTATACATGGTCGTTTTTGGCTAAAAATGCCTTACTATACATGGTTGGTTTTTTCGCTAAAAACGCCTCACTATACATGGTCGTTTTTTCGCTAAAACGCCTTACTATACATGGTAGTTTTTTCGCTAAAACGCCTTAATAAACATGGTCGTTTTTTCGCTAAAACGCCTTACTATACATGGTTGTTTTTTCGCTAAAACGCCTTACTATACATGGTCGCTTTTTTTCGCTAAAACGCCTCACTATACATGGTCGTTTTTTCGCTAAAACGCCTTACTATACATGGTCGTTTTTCGCCAAAACGCCTTACTATACATGGTCGTTTTTTCATGCTAAAAACGCCTTACAATACACATGGTTGTTTTTTTCGGCTAAAAACGCCTTACTATACACATGGTTGTTTTTTTCGGCTAAAAACGCCTTACTATACATGGTCGGTTTTTTTCGGCCAAAACACCTTACTATACATGGTCGTTTTTTTCGGCTAAAAACGCCTTGCTTTACACGGTCGTTTTTTTCGGCTTAAAACGCCTTATGATACAAGGTCGTTTTTTCGGCTAAAAACGCCTTACTATACATAGTCATTTTTTTCGGCTAAAAAAACCTTCCTATACATGGTCGTTTTTTTGGCTAAAAACGCATTCCTATACATGGTCGTTTTTTTCGCCTAAAAACGCCTTAATAAACATGGTCGTTTTTTTAGCCTAAAAACGCCTTACTATACATGGTCGCTTTTTCGCTAAAAACGCCTCACTATACATGGTCGTTTTTCGCTAAAACGCCTTACTATACATGGTCGTTTTTTCGCTAAAAACGCCTTACTATACATGGTCGTTTTTTCGCCAAAACGCCTTACTATACATGGTCGTTTTTTCATGCTAAAAACGCCTTACAATACACATGGTTGTTTTTCGCTAAAACGCCTTACTATACATGGTCGGTTTTTTCGCCAAAACACCTTACTATACATGGTCGTTTTTGGCTAAAAATGCCTTACTATACATGGTTGGTTTTTTCGCTAAAACGCCTTCACTATACATGGTCGTTTTTTCGCTAAAACGCCTTACTATACATGGTCGTTTTTTTAGCCTAAAAGCCCTTAATAAACATGGTCGTTTTTCGCTAAAAATGCCTTACTATACATGGTGGGTTTTTTCGCTAAAAACGCCTTACTATACATGGTCGTTTTTTCGCTAAAACGCCTTACTATACATGGTCGTTTTTCGCCAAAACGCCTTACTATACATGGTCGTTTTTTCATGCTAAAAACGCCTTACAATACACATGGTTGTTTTTTCGCTAAAACGCCTTACTATACATGGTCGGTTTTTTCGCCAAAACACCTTACTATACATGGTCGTTTTTTCGCTAAAACGCCTTACTATACATGGTCGTTTTTCGCTAAAAATGCCTTACTATACATGGTCGTCTTTTTCGCCAAAACGCCTTACTATACATGGTTGTTTTTTCGCTAAAAACGCCTTACTATACATGGTCGTTTTTCGCTAAAAACGCCTTACTATACATGGTTGTTTTTTCGCTAAAACGCCTTACTATACATGGTCGTTTTTCGCTAAAAATGCCTTACTATACATGGTCGTTTTTTCGCCAAAATGCCTTACTATACATGGTTGTTTTTTCGCTAAAAACGCCTTACTATACATGGTTGTTTTTTCGCTAAAACGCCTTACTATACATGGTCGTTTTTTCGCTAAAAATGCCTTACTATACATGGTCGTTTTTTTCCGCTAAAAATGCCTTACTATACATGGTCGTTTTTTTCGGCTAAAAATGCCTTACTATACATGGTTGGGTTTTTTTTGGCTAAAAACGCCTTACTATACATGGTTGGTTTTTTTTGGCTAAAAATGCCTTACTATACATGGTTGGTTTTTTTCGGCTAAAAACGCCTCACTATACATGGTCGTTTTTTTCGGCTAAAAACGCCTTACTATACATGGTCGTTTTTTTCGCCTAAAAACGCCTTAATAAACATGGTCGTTTTTTTCGGCTAAAAATGCCTTACTATACATGGTGGGGTTTTTTCGGCTAAAAACGCCTTACTATAAATGGTCGCTTTTTTCGGCTAAAAACGCCTCACTATACATGGTCGTTTTTTTCGGCTAAAAACGCCTTACTATACATGGTCGTTTTTTTCGGCTAAAAACGCCTTACTATACATGGTCGTTTTTTTTTCCGCCAAAACGCCTTACTATACATGGTCGTTTTTTTTCATGCTAAAAACGCCTTACAATACACATGGTTGTTTTTTTCGGCTAAAAACGCCTTACTATACATGGTCGGTTTTTTTCGGCCAAAACACCTTACTATACATGGTCGTTTTTTTGGGCTAAAAATGCCTTACTATACATGGTTGGTTTTTTCGCTAAAACGCCTTACTATACATGGTCGTTTTTCGCTAAAACGCCTTACTATACATGGTCGTTTTTCGCTAAAAGCCCTTAATAAACATGGTCGTTTTTTTCCGCTAAAAATGCCTTACTATACATGGTGGGGTTTTTTCAGCTAAAAACGCCTTACTATACATGGTCGTTTTTTTCGGCTAAAAACGCCTTACTATACATGGTCGTTTTTCGCCAAAACGCCTTACTATACATGGTCGTTTTTTCATGCTAAAACGCCTTACTATACATGGTTGTTTTTTCGCTAAAACGCCTTACTATACATGGTCGTTTTTTCGCCAAAACACCTTACTATACATGGTCGTTTTTTCGCTAAAACGCCTTACTATACATGGTCGTTTTTTCGCTAAAAATGCCTTACTATACATGGTCGTCTTTTTCGGCCAAAACGCCTTACTATACATGGTTGTTTTTTTCCGCTAAAAACGCCTTACTATACATGGTCGTTTTTTTCGGCTAAAAATGCCTTACTATACATGGTTGTTTTTTTTCGTCTAAAAACGCCTCACTATACATGGTCGTTTTTTTCGGCTAAAAATGCCTTACTATACATGGTCGTCTTTTTCGGCCAAAATGCCTTACTATACATGGTTGTTTTTTTTCGGCTAAAAACGCCTTACTATACATGGTTGTTTTTTTTCGGCTAAAAACGCCTTACTATACATGGTCGTTTTTTTCCGCTAAAAATGCCTTACTATACATGGTCGTTTTTTCGCTAAAAATGCCTTACTATACATGGTTGGTTTTTGGGCTAAAACGCCTTACTATACATGGTCGTTTTTTGGCAAAAATGCCTTACTATACATGGTTGGTTTTTTCGCTAAAACGCCTTACTATACATGGTCGCTTTTTCGCTAAAACGCCTTACTATACATGGTCGTTTTTTCGCCTAAAACGCCTTAATAAACATGGTCGTTTTTTCGCTAAAATGCCTTACTATACATGTTGGTTTTTTCGCTAAAAACGCCTTACTATACATGGTCGCTTTTTCGCTAAAAACGCCTCACTATACATGGTCGTTTTTCGCTAAAACGCCTTACTATACATGGTCGTTTTTCGCTAAAACGCCTTACTATACATGGTCGTTTTTTCGCCAAAACGCCTTACTATACATGGTCGTTTTTTCATGCTAAAAACGCCTTACAATACACATGGTTGTTTTTTCGCTAAAACGCCTTACTATACATGGTCGGTTTTTTCGCCAAAACACCTTACTATACATGGTCGTTTTTGGGCTAAAAATGCCTTACTATACATGGTTGGTTTTTTCGCTAAAACGCCTCACTATACATGGTCGTTTTTTTCGGCTAAAAACGCCTTACTATAAATGGTCGTTTTTTTCGCCTAAAAAGCCCTTAATAAACATGGTCGTTTTTTTCCGCTAAAAATGCCTTACTATACATGGTGGGTTTTTTCGCTAAAACGCCTTACTATACATGGTCGCTTTTTCGCTAAAAACGCCTTACTATACATGGTCGTTTTTTTTCGGCCAAAATGCCTTACTATACATGGTCGTTTTTTTTCATGCTAAAAACGCCTTACAATACACATGGTTGTTTTTTTCGGCTAAAAACGCCTTACTATACATGGTCGGTTTTTTCGCTAAAACACCTTACTATACATGGTCGTTTTTTTCGCTAAAAACGCCTTGCTTTACATGGTCGTTTTTTCGCTAAAACGCCTTATGATACAAGGTCGTTTTTCGCTAAAACGCCTTACTATACATAGTCATTTTTTCGCTAAAAACCTTCCTATACATGGTCGTTTTTTGGCTAAAACGCATTCCTATACATGGTCGTTTTTTTCGCCTTAAAACGCCTTAATAAACATGGTCGTTTTTTTCGCTAAAATGCCTTACTATACATGGTGGGTTTTTTCGCTAAAACGCCTTACTATACATGGTCGCTTTTTCGCTAAAAACGCCTCACTATACATGGTCGCTTTTTTCGCTAAAAACGCCTTACTATACATGGTCGTTTTTTCGCTAAAAACGCCTTACTATACATGGTCGTTTTTCGCCAAAACGCCTTACTATACATGGTCGTTTTTTTTCATGCTAAAAACGCCTTACAATACACATGGTTGTTTTTTTCGGCTAAAAACGCCTTACTATATATACATGGTCGGTTTTTTTCGGCCAAAACACCTTACTATACATGGTCGTTTTTTTTGGCTAAAAATGCCTTACTATACATGGTTGGTTTTTTTCGGTTAAAAACGCCTCACTATACATGGTCGTTTTTTTCGGCTAAAAACGCCTTACTATACATGGTCGTTTTTTTCGCCTAAAAAGCCCTTAATAAACATGGTCGTTTTTTTCGGCTAAAAATGCCTTACTATACATGGTGGGGTTTTTTCGGCTAAAAACGCCTTACTATACATGGTCGTTTTTTTCGGCTAAAAACGCCTTACTATACATGGTCGGTTTTTTCGCCAAAACGCCTTACTATACATGGTCGTTTTTTCATGCTAAAACGCCTTACAATACACATGGTTGTTTTTTCGCTAAAAACGCCTTACTATACATGGTCGGTTTTTTCGCCAAAACACCTTACTATACATGGTCGTTTTTTCGCTAAAACGCCTTGCTTTACATGGTCGTTTTTTCGCTAAAAATGCCTTACTATACATGGTCGTTTTTTCGCCAAAACGCCTTACTATACATGGTTGTTTTTTCGCTAAAAACGCCTTACTATACATGGTCGTTTTTTCGCTAAAAATGCCTTAGTATACATGGTTGTTTTTTTTCGTCTAAAAACGCCTCACTATACATGGTCATTTTTTTCCGCTAAAAATGCCTTACTATACATGGTCGTCTTTTTCGGCCAAAATGCCTTACTATACATGGTTGTTTTTTCGCTAAAAACGCCTTACTATACATGGTTGTTTTTTCGCTAAAACGCCTTACTATACATGGTCGGTTTTTTCGCTAAAAATGCCTTACTATACATGGTCGTTTTTTCGCTAAAAATGCCTTACTATACATGGTTGGGTTTTTTCGCTAAAAACGCCTCACTATACATGGTCGTTTTTCGCTAAAACGCCTTACTATACATGGTCGTTTTTTCGCTAAAACGCCTTAATATACATGGTCGTTTTTTCGCTAAAATGCCTTACTATACATGGTGGGGTTTTTTCGCTAAAACGCCTTACTATACATGGTCGCTTTTTCGCTAAAACGCCTTACTATACATGGTCGCTTTTTCGCTAAAAACGCCTTACTATACATGGTCGTTTTTCGCTAAAACGCCTTACTATACATGGTCGTTTTTTCGCCAAAACGCCTTACTATACATGGTCGTTTTTTCATGCTAAAACGCCTTACAATACACATGGTTGTTTTTTCGCTAAAACGCCTTACTATACATGGTCGGTTTTTTCGCCAAAACACCTTACTATACATGGTCGTTTTTGGGCTAAAATGCCTTACTATACATGGTTGGTTTTTTCGCTAAAACGCCCACTATACATGGTCGTTTTTCGCTAAAACGCCTTACTATAAATGGTCGTTTTTTCGCCTAAAAGCCCTTAATAAACATGGTCGTTTTTTTCCGCTAAAAATGCCTTACTATACATGGTGGGTTTTTTTCCGCTAAAAACGCCTTACTATACATGGTCGCTTTTTCGCTAAAACGCCTCACTATACATGGTCGTTTTTCGCTAAAACGCCTTACTATACATGGTCGTTTTTCGCTAAAACGCCTTACTATACATGGTTGTTTTTTTTGGCTAAAAACGCCTTACTATACATGGTCGGTTTTTTCCGGCCAAAACACCTTACTATACATGGTCGTTTTTTTCGGCTAAAAACGCCTTGCTTTACACGGTCGTTTTTTTCAGCTTAAAACGCCTTATGATACAAGGTCGTTTTTTCGGCTAAAAACGCCTTACTATACATAGTCATTTTTTTCGGCTAAAAAAACCTTCCTATACATGGTCGTTTTTTGGGGGTTAAACACCTTACTATACATGGTCGTTTTTTTTGGCTAAAAACGCATTCCTATACATGGTAATTTTTTCATCTAAAAACGCCTTCCTATACATGGTCGTTTTTTGGGGGTTAAAACGCCTGACTATACATGGTCGTTTTCTCATGCTAAAAACGCCTTACGCCATGGTTGTTTTTTTGAACTCAAAACGCCTTACTATGAATGGTCGTTTTTTTCAGCCAAAAACACCTTACTATACATGGTCATTTTTTTCGGCTAAAAATGCATAACTAAACATGGTCGTTTTTTTCGGCTAAAAATGCCTTAATATACATGGTTGTTTTTTTTCGGCTAAAAACGCCTTACTAAACATGGTCGTTTTTTTCGGCTAAAAATGCCTTACTAAACATGGTCTTTTTTTCGGCTAAAAAGGTCTTACTATACATGGTCGTTTTTTTCGGCTAAAAACGCCTTACTAAACATGGTCCTTTTTTTTCGGCTAAAAATGCCTTACTATACATGGTGGGTTTTTTTCGGCTAAAAACGCCTTACTAAACATGGTCGCTTTTTTCGGCTAAAAACGCCTCACTATACATGGTCGTTTTTCGCTAAAACGCCTTACTATACATGGTCGCTTTTTTCGCTAAAAACGCCTCACTATACATGGTCGTTTTTTCGCTAAAACGCCTTACTATACATGGTCGTTTTTTCGCTAAAAACGCCTTACTATACATGGTCGTTTTTCGCCTAAAACGCCTTAATAAACATGGTCGTTTTTTCGCTAAAAATGCGTTACTATACATGGTGGGTTTTTTCGCTAAAACGCCTTACTATAAATGGTCGCTTTTCGCTAAAAACGCCCACTATACATGGTCGTTTTTTCGCTAAAACGCCTTACTATACATGGTCGTTTTTTCGCCAAAACGCCTTACTATACATGGTCGTTTTTTTCATGCTAAAACGCCTTACAATACACATGGTTGTTTTTTCGCTAAAAACGCCTTACTATACATGGTCGGTTTTTTCGCCAAAACACCTTACTATACATGGTCGTTTTTGGGCTAAAATGCCTTACTATACATGGTTGGTTTTTTCGCTAAAAACGCCTCACTATACATGGTCGTTTTTTCGCTAAAACGCCTTACTATAAATGGTCGTTTTTTCGCTAAAAGCCCTTAATAAACATGGTCGTTTTTTTCGCTAAAATGCCTTACTATACATGGTGGGTTTTTTCGCTAAAAACGCCTTACTATACATGGTCGCCGCTAAAAACGCCTCACTATACATGGTCGTTTTTTCGCTAAAACGCCTTACTATACATGGTCGTTTTTCGCTAAAAACGCCTTACTATACATGGTCGTTTTTTCGCCAAAACGCCTTACTATACATGGTCGTTTTTTTTCATGCTAAAAACGCCTTACAATACACATGGTTGTTTTTTTCGGCTAAAAACGCCTTACTATACATGGTCGGTTTTTTTCGGCCAAAACACCTTACTATACATGGTCGTTTTTTTCGGCTAAAAACGCCTTGCTTTACATGGTCGTTTTTTTCGGCTTAAAACGCCTTATGATACAAGGTCGTTTTTTCGGCTAAAAACGCCTTACTTTACATAGTCATTTTTTTCGGCTAAAAAAACCTTCCTATACATGGTCGTTTTTTGGGGGTTAAACACCTTACTATACATGGTCGTTTTTTTTGGCTAAAAACGCATTCCTATACATGGTAATTTTTTCATCTAAAAACGCCTTCCTATACATGGTCGTTTTTTGGGGGTTAAAACGCCTGACTATACATGGTCGTTTTCTCATGCTAAAAACGCCTTACGCCATGGTTGTTTTTTTGAACTCAAAACGCCTTACTATGAATGGTCGTTTTTTTCAGCCAAAAACACCTTACTATACATGGTCATTTTTTTCGGCTAAAAACGCCTTACTAAACATGGTCGTTTTTTTCGGCTAAAAATGCATAACTAAACATGGTCGTTTTTTTCGGCTAACAATGCCTTATTATACATGGTTGTTTTTTTTCGGCTAAAAACGCCTTACTAAACATGGTCGTTTTTTTCGGCTAAAAACGCCTTACTAAACATGGTCTTTTTTCGCTAAAAGGTCTTACTATACATGGTCGTTTTTTCGCTAAAACGCCTTACTAAACATGGTCGTTTTTCGCTAAAAATGCCTTACTATACATGGTGGGTTTTTTCGCTAAAACGCCTTACTAAACATGGTCGCGCCGCTAAAACGCCTCACTATACATGGTCGTTTTTCGCTAAAACGCCTTACTATACATGGTCGTTTTTTCGCTAAAAAGCCTCACTATACATGGTCGTTTTTTCGCTAAATATGCCTTACTATACATGGTCGGTTTTTTCGCTAAAAACACCTCACTATACATGGTCGTTTTTTCGCTAAAAACGCCTTACTATACATGGTTGTTTTTTCGCTAAAAACGCCTCACTATACATGGTCGTTTTTTCGCTAAAAATGCCTTACTATACATGGTCGTTTTTTCGCTAAAAACGCCTCACTATACATGGTCGCTTTTTCGCTAAAAACGCCTTACTATACATGGTCGTTTTTTTCGCCTAAAAACGCCTTAATAAACATGGTCGTTTTTTTCGGCTAAAAATGCCTTACTATACATGGTGGGTTTTTTTCGGCTAAAAACGCCTTACTATACATGGTCGCTTTTTTCGGCTAAAAACGCCTCACTATACATGGTCGTTTTTTTCCGCTAAAACGCCTTACTATACATGGTCGTTTTTTTCGGCTAAAAACGCCTTACTATACATGGTCGTTTTTTTTCGGCCAAAACGCCTTACTATACATGGTCGTTTTTTTTCATGCTAAAAACGCCTTACAATACACATGGTTGTTTTTTTCGGCTAAAAACGCCTTACTATACATGGTCGGTTTTTTTCGGCCAAAACACCTTACTATACATGGTCGTTTTTTTTGGCTAAAAATGCCTTACTATACATGGTTGTTTTTTTTTCGGCTAAAAACGCCTCACTATACATGGTCGTTTTTTTCGGCTAAAAACGCCTTACTATACATGGTCGTTTTTTTCGCCTAAAAAGCCCTTAATAAATATGGTCGGTTTTTTCGGCTAAAACGCCTTACTATACATGGTCGTTTTTTTTCATGCTAAAAACGCCTTACAATACACATGGTTGTTTTTTCGCTAAAACGCCTTACTATACATGGTCGGTTTTTTCGCCAAAACACCTTACTATACATGGTCGTTTTTGGCTAAAAATGCCTTACTATACATGGTTGTTTTTTCGCTAAAAACGCCTCACTATACATGGTCGTTTTTTCGCTAAAAACGCCTTACTATACATGGTCGCTTTTTCGCTAAAAACGCCTCACTATACATGGTCGTTTTTTCGCTAAAAACGCCTTACTATACATGGTCGCTTTTTCGCTAAAACGCCTCACTATACATGGTCGCTTTTTCGCTAAAAACGCCTTACTATACATGGTCGCTTTTTCGCTAAAAACGCCTCACTATACATGGTCGTTTTTTCGCTAAAAACGCCTTACTATACATGGTCGCCGCTAAAACGCCTCACTATACATGGTCGTTTTTTGGCTAAAAATGCCTTACTATACATGGTTGTTTTTTCGCTAAAAACGCCTCACTATACATGGTCGTTTTTTCGCTAAAAACGCCTTACTATACATGGTCGTTTTTTCGCTAAAAACGCCTCACTATACATGGTCGTTTTTTCGCTAAAAACGCCTTACTATACATGGTTGTTTTTTCGCTAAAAACGCCTCACTATACATGGTCGTTTTTCGCTAAAAAGCCTCACTATACATGGTCGTTTTTTCGCTAAATATGCCTTACTATACATGGTCGGTTTTTTCGGCTAAAAACACCTCACTATACATGGTCGTTTTTTTTCGGCTAAAAACGCCTTACTATACATGGTTGTTTTTTTCGGCTAAAAACGCCTCACTATACATGGTCGTCGTTTTTGGCTAAAAACACCTCACTATCCATGGTTGTTTTTTTTCGGCTAAAAACGCCTCACTATACATGGTCGGTTTTTTTCAGCTAAAAATGCCCTATACAGCACGTCGACTTCACAGTGCAGAGGTACCGGTTCGATTCCAGCTAAAAATGCCTGTGTGGAGTTTGCATGTTCTCCCGGGCTTGGGTGGGTTTTCTCCGGTGCTCGGTTTCCTCCTACATTCCAAAGACATGCATGGTAGGCTGATTGAGCACTCTAAATTGTCCCTAGGTGTGAGTGTGGGCGTGGATGGTTGTTCGTCTCTGTGTGCCCTGCGATTGGCTGGCAACCGATTCAGGGTGTCCCCCGCCTACTGCCCGGAGATGGCTGGGATAGGCTCCAGCACCCCCCCGCGACCCTAGTGAGGATCAAGCGGTTCGGAAGATGAATGAATGAATGAATGCCCTATACATGGTCGTTTTTTTTGGCTAAAAAGGCTTTACTATAAATGGTCGTTTTTTTTTGGCTAAAAACGCCTGACGATACATGGTCGTTTTTCGGGGGCAAAAAAATGCCTTACATATGTTCATTTGTTTTGGGCTAAAAAGCCTCTCCTTCATGGACGACTGTCACTGGGAACTTGCTGGAGCCTATACCAGCTTTAGGCCACTGGAACTGACAATTATGATGTCACTGGACGGGGTTGGAACCCGCTTAGCCTGGGTGGAAAGCCAGCGTGTATACCTCTACACCACCAGTGACTGTGAATTACTCTGCACGATAGGCGTATTTGACATGCACTCTGGAGGGTTTGCAGGGAAAAGGAATTGTTACGTGTTGTATTTTCACACATCACTGAGTGGGGTTTGAACCCATGCTAACTATATATACATGGTCGTTTTTTTCGGCTAAAAACGCCTTACTATACATGCTTGTTTTTTTCGGCTAAAAACGCCTTACTATACATGGTTGTTTTTTTTTCGGCTAAAAACGCCTCACTATACATGGTCGTTTTTTTCGGCTAAAAACGCCTTACTATACATGGTCGTTTTTTTTCATCTAAAAACACCTTCCTATACATGGTCGTTTTTTTCGGCTAAAAACGGCTTCCTATACATGGTCGTTTTTTGGGGGTTAAAACGCCTTACTATACATGGTCGTTTTTTCATGCTAAAAACGCCTTACGCCATGGTTGTTTTTTTCAGCTCAAAACGCCTTACTATGCATGGTCGTTTTCTTCGGCTAAAAACGCCTCATGGTCGTTTTTGGGCCAAAACGCCTTACTACATGGTCGTTTTTTCGCTAAAAACGCCTTACTAAACATGGTCGTTTTTTTCGGCTAAAAATGCCTTCCTATACATGGTCATTTTTTTCATCTAAAAACGCCTTACTATACATGGTCGTTTTTTTCGGCTAGAAACGCCTTCCTATACATGGTCATTTTTTTCATCTAAAAACGGCTTCCTATACATGGTCGTTTTTTGGGGGTTAAAACGCCTTACTATACATGGTCGTTTTTTCATGCTAAAAACGCCTTACGCCATGGTTGTTTTTTTCAGCTCAAAACGCCTTACTATGCATGGTCGTTTTTTTCGGCCAAAAACGCCTTACTATACATGGTCGTTTTTTTTCGGCTAAAAATGCCTCACTTAACATGGTCGTTTTTTTCGGCTAAAAACGCCTTCCTTTACATGGTTGTTTTTTTCAGCTAAAACGCCTTACATGGTCGTTTTTTTCGGCTAAAAACGCCTCACTATACATGGTCGTTTTTTTCGGCTAAAAACGCCTTACTATACATGGTCGTTAAAAACACCTTCCTATACATGGTCGTTTTTTTCGGCTAAAAACGGCTTCCTATACATGGTCGTTTTTTGGGGGTTAAAACGCCTTACTATACATGGTCGTTTTTTCATGCTAAAAACGCCTTACGCCATGGTTGTTTTTTTCAGCTCAAAACGCCTTACTATGCATGGTCGTTTTCTTCGGCTAAAAACGCCTCATGGTCGTTTTTTTTGGGCCAAAAACGCCTTACTCTACATGGTCGTTTTTTTCGGCTAAAAACGCCTTACTAAACATGGTCGTTTTTTTCGGCTAAAAATGCCTTCCTATACATGGTCATTTTTTTCATCTAAAAACGCCTTATTATACATGGTCGTTTTTTTCGGCTAAAAACGCCTTCCTATACATGGTCATTTTTTTCATCTAAAAACGGCTTCCTATACATGGTCGTTTTTTGGGGGTTAAAACGCCTTACTATACATGGTCGTTTTTTCATGCTAAAAACGCCTTACGCCATGGTTATTTTTTTCAGCTCAAAACGCCTTACTATGCATGGTCGTTTTTTTCGGCCAAAAACGCCTTACTATACATGGTCGTTTTTTTCGGCTAAAAATGCCTCACTATACATGGTCGTTTTTTCGCTAAAACGCCTTACTTTACATGGTTGTTTTTTCAGCTAAAACGCCTTACATGGTCGTTTTTTTCGGCTAAAAACGCCTCACTATACATGGTCGTTTTTTCGCTAAAAGCGCCTAACTATACATGGTCGTTTTTCGCTAAAAACGCCTAACTATACATGGTCGTTTTTCTTCGCTAAAAACGCCTAACTATACATGGTCGCTTTTTCGCTAAAAACGCCTTACTATACATGGTCGTTTTTTTCGGCTAAAAACGCCTAACTATACATGGTCGTTTTTTTCGGCTAAAAACGCCTTACGATACATGGTCGTTTTTTGGCTAAAAACGCCCAACTATACATGGTCGTTTTTTTCGGCTTAAAACGCCTTACGATACAACGTTGAAATGAGGAATTTGTCACATTACAAAGTGGCACTGAGCTGTGTTCTCTGGCGTGGCAGCAATGTGGTTCTGTATGTAACAGATCTAAAAATCCAAATCCAAGCAGGCCTAAAAGACGCAGGTATAAAGTCCGCTTCATTAATAATGACTTGTTTGTGTCACTATGTTCCCTCAAGTATTCTTATTATTTGAATGCAGTATACTTACTCCACGTGTGTGAACTGCCCAATTGTGCCCCATTTTCCTCCCCATTAAAAAAAAAAACATACTACATGCTGGGGTGAGATTTGTCTTTTTTTATTGAAAAATGAAAAAAAATCGCACACACAAAATCGGTTAATCTGATAAAATTCTACACAAATCTACATACTAAGCAGTAAACACACAGATACACAGGATGTTATGTAGCAGTACATTAAATTACACAGGTGAAGCCTTTAACATTGACATGAATCATCTCTTTGCTTCTCTTCTCTTCACAGTACGTACTCATTGGTTTAGTTTGTTGATTTGATTAAAAAAAACAACAACAACAAAACATTTGAACACATAAAAGGTGTATTAGCTCCGTTTTAATACACGTACCGACGTTTGTGTTGTCGTCGCGTGTCTTCTAATCACTGTCGGACCAGTCGAGCTCCATCATGTCCATGGCGGCGGTGGCCATGTTGACTTTGGATCCGTGTCTCACGCTGCAGCTCTTGACAGAGTTCTCATTGGATGAGGCCCGCATGCTCACCTGCACCCCTGAGTGACCTCTCATCCCCATCTCACTCCTGAGCTTCACCACCCCCACATCCCCCACATTCACGTCCACGTCGCCTAGCCTGTCCATCTCCCCCATGTCGTCCAAGGACAGCATGTCCCCCAAGCCTCCTAAGCTGCCGCTGAGCCCTTGAAACATGGTGGGAAGCCTCCCTCCTTCCAGCCCTCCCTCATCAACTTTTTCCGTCTCCCATCCTCCGTCTTTTTCCCCCTCCGCCTCTCCGAAACCGCCCGAATAGCCTCGGATGATGGTGGTCACCCTGCTCCTCTGCATCCCACCTCTCTCTATGTCCCCCTCCTCCCACGTCCTCTCCTCCCGCTCCAGTCTCCCCCCTGGGAAGCTCCTGAGCGTCACCTGCACCCTTCCTCCCTCCATGCTCCCGCCTTCATCCCTCTGGCCCCAACCCTTCTCCTCCAGGGTGCCCTCCTCTTCCTTGTCCTCATGGTCGAACCTCCCTTGCAAGCCTCGGAGCATGACGTGCAGCCGCCCGCTGTCCAGAGAGCCCACCCCCCGCTCCAGGATCGCACTTCCACCCCCCCTCTCGCTGTCACCATTGCTGAGAGTGCGGAGGAGGCAGCTGACGCCTGCGCTGCTGACGCCTGCGCTGCTCATCCCCGCACTGTTGGAGTCTTGAGAGTGCGAGCGGAAGAAGGAACCAGTGGAACCGATGGACAGTGGGGTGAAGAACTGATGGGAGGCAGAGAGAGAGAGAAAGGAGTGTCAAAATTGACAGTGATTCACTTTGATTTGCAGTCGGGAGCACTTTTCGGCAGGGGAATTTTCACTTGGGAACACTTTGATGAAGTCTTATTGAGACAGGTGAAGGAAGAATTGCAATAGCCAAGCAATAAGGGAAGCGAAAGTGTGAATAATCATTTCCAGTTCAGAATGAGATGGACACAAGTTTAGACCTGACTTCACCACGTGACTCACTGGCGACATGTTGGAGCGATCCATCAGTAAGGAGGTGGGGCTGGGAGTCATGTTGGACCTCTCCATCAATCTCTCCTCCCAAAGCCGGAGTCGCCTCTCCCGCTCCTCTAGCTCCTTCTCCTTGGAGTAGAGCTCCCTCTCCAGCTTCCGAAGACGCTCCAGGGTGGACTCAATTTCACATCTGGAATATTTGCACGGTACATTTCATTTCACAGGCATACGAATCTATGAAAGTAAACGTAATGTTGGTCATTTCATTTGGAAATACATTGAAGTGTGGTTAAAAGGGAATTTTCCACCCCCTTTTCAAGCCTTACCGTGTCTCAATACAGTACTTTTATCATACTGGCAAATCGGCCGCACAAGTCTTAGCTGCAGTCTAGTCTACTACCACAAGAGGCCGCTATTGCTCCAATGATCAAATCGAATATTCTTAAGGACACTCAAGAAATCAATCCTGTTGCCAATGTTCCCTGAGTGTACATTCATCCCGCATCAAAATGCAGAGATGACGTCTTCGCTGTAAATATGCGCAGAATCTCACACCTTCCTTCCTCTGCTTCCTCACCCGTTATCTATCACCATTGCTGCCCAACTGCCCTCACACTCTGCCCCCACCCCAAGCTCACATGCGGCCTACACGTTCTCGCCACTGTTTCCCGTCACGCCTTTGTCTTCGTCCCCGTTGGAGTGACGACAGAGAGGGGGGGTGGCAAAGTAATCTTTACTGTGAACACTTAGCTGGGTGGGGTGGGGGCGGGGGTCTTATTATAGCCTGGAAGAGAGTACAGTACAGGGTCAGTAATCCTGAGCCACCACAAGCCACCAAGGCAATTTTGTGCTTATAGAACAGTGTTTTGTCTAAGTTATGTTTATACATTTACAGGACAAGTTAACATTTAGCCCCCCCTCCCCATAAAAAAAACAAACAAACAAACATTCGTATCACACTCACCAAAACACCTCTCACAGTCAGCAATTTACAAGAAGGGAACTTGGAGGGGGACATGGAGGAGCCAATACACATTCAGTATTTGAGATGAGATGGTGCCATTTCCATTTTTGAACTTCTTTTCATAAACCAGGCATGTCCAGCTCCGAGGGCCACTGTCCTGCCTGTTTTCCAGCTCTCCCGGTTGCAACACACCTGATTCAGATGATCAGCTCATCAGCCAGCAGTGAAGCAGCACTGGAACGATCCTGATTATTTGAATCAGGTGTGTTGCTCCTGGGAGAGCTGGAAAACGGGCAGGATAGCGGCCCTTGACGACCGACTTTGGACACCCCTCTCATAAACAATTTTTTTTCTTGCTCTCTGTTGAAGAGGTTTTCTTTTTGTCTTTTTTAGCTTTTTTTGATGTGTGCGAGGTTTTAAGTGTGTGTGTGTGTGTGTGTGTGTGTGTGTGTGTGTAAGGTTTTGTCGTATGTTTCAGGTTTTTTTTTGTCTTTTTTTTTGGGGGGGGGTGTATGTGTGCGTGTGTACCTCCACTGGTCCTTGTTATGCAGAAAGGAGTTGCATTGGTCAGGTAGCCTGCTATCATTCGCCATCGCCTCTAAGGTTACCAGCACCTGTTTGAACTGCGGACGCTCCTGTGAACGTTGAAACAAAATTTGTCTCGCGTTATTTATGACATCACGTTCCATCCATGAGCCTATTTATGACATTGAGGTATGATTCAACAAATGATGCGATGAACCTTAGTTTACCTTTGGCTCAGCTTGCCAGCATTTCCTCATCAGCTCTGCAAAACTTGCTGGGCAGCTGCTGGGGATGGTCAGCCGCTACACAAACGGAGACGATCATAAGCATCGATAAATTGGTTAGAAGAAATTATTTGGAGTTTGGTTCAGCAACAGGTGGATTTTTTTTGTTTTATGAAGCGTGATCGCTCTCGGCATGACTCAGTTCTGTCTGTCTCCAGCAGGTGGCAATAGAGGGTCGTACCTTCCGGTTCCACACCTGTTTCCCATCGTGTCATCAACTCTCGACTGTTATAAGGGATTGTTCAAGGCATCGCCTGCTGTCTGAATATTCGCCTTGCTCAGAGCTCATGTCCGCAAGCGCTTATTTTCTTGACCTGCGTCGTTCTCTGTTATCGTCGAGGTTTCTTTCGAGGTTCTCGCTGATTGTGTTATCCTTGGGTGGTTTCGATTTTTTTTCTTCTTCTTCATTGGCTTTACCTTGTCTTTTCGTGACAAGTGATTTTTGCGTCATGGATTTCAAACTAATTTTTTTTTGTAGCACTTGAGCCTACTATGCTACTGTATCTTAATATTGATCACAATGGTTGCACTTGGAAAGCCAAGAACTTTTTGGGTGGTGCTTACTACTTGGTCTACAAAGTTTGAGGTTTAATTAGCAAGGTTTTTTTTTCCACATACCGCATATATAAGTGCAGTAACTTTTCATGACTGAAGTTCATGTTAACATTGCACACACCAAGATATTAAAAAGCGTTGTCAATCCTTGAAAAATAAAATAAAATTAAAATGTTGCTGCCAGGTCTGAATGAGCCCAGACAGCTCCAACGTACCGTCAGCAAATGGAAACTGTTTTCTCTGGGGATTAATCCTAAAATATCAGCCACTCGGCGCGAAGAGAGAGATCAAGTAGGAGGGTCAGGAGGGGAAAGCGGTGGAGCAGTGGAGGGGGGAAATCAGAGAGACACTGGGAAAGAGGAGGTGGGTGGGAGGGGGTTATTTAGGGAGAGAATTTGGAGATTAGCCAACAGCTACAAGGAATCATGTTCTCTGGGTTGTTTGTTGGCCGCCGCCATGTGTGCGCGTCTTTGTGGCCGTATGGTCGTCAACTCAAACGCATAGGCCCGTATGTACATCATCGACAATAAACGTCTTGAAGCAGCCCCCTTATCGTCGCCATCCTTTCTCGTCAAGCTGTAAAAGTAGCAAAAGTGGAGCGAGTGGCGGAGCTCCACTGCTCATGTATGCGGGCAGACCTTACAAGAGCACACGACGACTGACCTCAGGACTAAAAATACACGGCTTCACCAGTTCACAGTGGAAACCATGAGAGCATTGCATTGTTGGTGCGGCCTGGTCGAATGCTGTCAATATGCTCGACGTGTTCCCCGCCGCGCGTCCGCAAGGGTTGCACTGCGCATGCTTGTGCTTACCTCTTGTTTCTCCACCACCAGCCATGCGACCTGCAATCCCTCAAAGCCCTTGAAAGGTATTTCACGAGTCAGCATCTCCCACAGCACCTGACCACAGAGCACACGGCGTTGGTCCTTGCATAGCAACATCAAATATGCAAATGTTTTCAACTTACACTCTTTGATCATGTGAGACCAACATGTATTTTTCATAGCATTTCCCACCATCAATCACGCCTAAAATCGGCACAACTCGACTGTAAAAACTCCGAGAGGGGAAGTAAAGATGACTGAGATAATGTGATTGCGCAAGTTTGCACACCCTCTTATGAATGAACCAATCACATTCAATCTCATGTTGAATGTCAGTTGCCCCTGATTGACGCAAAATAAAGTTCTAGTTGTCTTTACCTGACATTTTTTTTTGTTGCTTACTTTACGTTGCTCTAGTTTCGAAATCAGTTACTCAGTTAAAAAAAAAAAAACAAGATACAGTTACTCCCGTAGCTGCAGGTACAATTACAGTTACGTAGTAGGCACAGTTAAAGCTACGGTGTTACATTTGCCTTTTTACAGTTAGCTAATTACAGTTAGATAGCTATTATTAGTTACTTAGTTACAATTGCAGTTACTTAGTTACTAACTCACAATATATCTGCGTTCACTATGAACCAGTTTCTTGTACAGTCATGTTAATTGGGAGTTAGCACTCACCTGCCACCAGTTCAAGAACCCAAATAATACCCCATCATAATTAATTAACCTCTGCATTTGAATATTATAATTTTCGGGGGGGATTATTTAAAAATAAAATAAAATTCCAGCAAGCTTTCACAGGCCACCAAAAATGCTGCTCAACGAAATATGTGACGTTTTGGTGGCCCTACATGACAACGACTATATTTTGATTCACTAACTTTACGCTGAAACGCTTCAAAATGGAGCACGTACTCCATGTTGCTCCCCCGTGACACCTTGATGAATAGCAGAATAGAGCAGGGCCGTTTTTGCATATTCCAGGCTCCACAACACTTCTCCAGCGGAGACGTATTACTGACATAACTCACATGCTCAACCCAAACAGACTGTCCAAAATATGTTTCGAGACAAGCAGTGTGTTCACACGTATCCAGTACGGGGATACTTGAGGGAGAAACTGCATGATCAGTTTGGATAATAAATACTGTATGATGAAGCATGAGAAGTGTCTCACCACGCCATATGAGTATGTGTCGCAGGTTTCAGAGACAGGCAGGCTCTGAATGACCTCAGGAGCCATCCAGGGAAAGGTGCCCACCACAGTCATGTGAGTGGTGTGGGACAAGAACTTTGACGCACCAAAGTCACAAATCTGAAAAATAGAAAAGAAAAATGCATTTAATTCACAGAACTGCATGGAACGGGTTGAACATGTACGCCTTTTGAACATTCACCTTAAGCACTTTGTCTGCTGTCATGACCACTGGGAAAGAAATAAAATAAATGAATAAAAGAGGCAACGTTAGGAAACATAGAAGTAGGAGAAGAAATAATCGCACAGCTTTGCATTACCGTTCCGTGACTTGAGGTCTCGGTGGATGACTTTGATGGGAGCTTCTGCGTGGAGGTAGTGCATTCCTAAAAAAAATTTTTTTTAAACAATTACAATTAATGACATGGTCAAGAAGACATCGTTTCACTTTTAGCGGAGTTGAAGAAATCGGCTTGGTTGAAAAACGGCATAATGTAAAGACGATTGAATGCACGGACGTGCCTCACACATCTCGTTGTTGTAACATTCTTGTTTTAACACCGAGCGACAAAGCGACTTCAAAGGCGTATTTTCCCCCAACTTCTAAACAGCTACTCATCTTGTGAGATTATGATAATGAATGTATCACGTAATGCTTTAATGGCGTCACGTTAGTACGTCAAATACCTTTAGCCATCTGTATGGCCCACATCATGATCTGCTCCATGTCCATCTCCTCACTCTGCTCACTGGAGAGGTACTCGTAAAGAGACCCTCCACTGGCATATTCTGCACACAGAACACACGTCGTCATCGTAGCATTTGTTTACGTGGACCCAAAGCCCGGCATTATCCTCCCCATTAGCCTCCCACAATATGACATAAGGTCTAACTGCTTTCAATAACGTCGGGTGCGGCTAGATGTTGACTCGCACAGCAACTCTGACCGCCGCAGCACACGCGTTATCATTACAGCATGCTGGTATCAGTTTCAAATGTCCTGCCAGAAAAAAAAAAGCAACAATAACTCAAGCGTCAAATTATACATCTCGTAGCGGACAATTACTCTGTTGGCTAGAGTGCATGCTAGCATGACTTGTTCAGTTTCATCGGTGAGGACATTCAGGGCTCCGTGTGTAAACTTGAGACAAAAAAAACGATTTTAGGCCTATGAGACTGAACTTAAAAGTGGATAATAGCAATATTGATTTCCATTTGAGGTGTCATTCTTATTTATTGTTGGATGGATACCACGTCTCACTATATGGCAGAAGAACCATGTAGAGAAATTCAATAATAGAGCCAAAGGTACTGAGAGAGAAAAGCTTAAAATTAACCTAAATGAAAGGGAAAATTACATTATTAAAACCATATTGGAATAGCAATATTGGAGGATAAAGAATATATACCTGTGAGTATTGCGATATTGTCTATCGATGTGAATTATTCACTGTCTGCCAATCTGCAGCTCGCTGTGAAGTGAGTTGAGTAGCGTTCACTGCCACCATCTCGCACATTTTTGCTCGCAAGTCAAAGCGGAAAAAAAAAAGTTGCGCAACGGCTCGTTCTTGAAAAACTTGGAAGTCACTCGGATTTCAAGGCATGTCTATTTGGTATGTCAAGGTATGTCTATTTTTTCTGATAATGGATCATCAGAGCAATTTGTTATAAAACCTGGCTCTTACATGTCATATTCTTATGAGATTATTGTATTAGAAGACGCTGAATGACAGGACGAACGCCCCCCACCACCACCACCACCACCACACACACACACACTGCGAATCAGACCTGTGACGATGCCATAGTTGGGAGATTCCAGCACGGCTCCATAAAACTGAATGATGTTCTTATGACTCAGGACACTGAGAATCTCCGCCTGCGTGAGGAGACGAGCCAAGAGAGAGACATTATTAACCTCCTCCGCTCCCGTGACTGCAACAAGGAAACTTGATCTTTGAGATCATCAAGTGTAAATCTTTATTTTGATGCCCTGTGCAGCTTACGAGTTACAAGCTCAATCGTTGAACTGTTGCGTCATCGGTGCCAAGTCGGAGTCTTGACACCACGGTGGCAAAAATGCCCTTAAGCCAGTAGTTGTGCAACGGGCAGGAGGGTGCATTCAAATTAGATTACAGATGACAATAATAATAAGAATAATTAATTCAATGAATCTATTACTCGAAGAAGTCAGAGAGTTCGTTGCACACGGCTGTCATATTTATGAATGAATTCCGATGGCATCCGCCACACACATTCACGGAGCTCGTTGTCTGGCTGCCCACACCTACCCAGACACACAAATCTTTCTTTTTTCCATTTCCCCCTCTACACCCCCTCGCGATCGACTTTGGATCAGTCCGCCGACTACCGGTCCTGGTATAAAATGAAGTACACACATTTTTATCATTGTAGTGGCATGTTTGCAAATGTTTGGCCATTCGTTATATTCTGTTGCATTCTCATGATGACACTCTAAGCACTTTATAGTGGTGTTAACTCTGAAATACATGTAGCAAGATGCATTTATTTGATCTGATGGGACAAAAATGAGGTATGTCGTACCAACCTGGTTCAATTAAAAAAATGAAAATAAAATAGAGCATCTCCTTAATCTGGTTGGCGCTTTTTGTGGATTTTTTTGGGTGTTGTGCTGAGAGAATCGTTTTTGGGGTTTTTTTTCCAAATATGTTTCTTGGCTCAATAAAGGATGTGAAACGCTGTCTGAACTGAAACCGGTCTGCAAATGTCAAATAAGTGTCTGTTGCTAGGCAACGTAATAACTGCTCATCCATTCTGCTAAATTGCACTAAAAATTGCCTCAAATGCCTGTCTATTTCACTTTAATCTGTACTCTTTTTTTTCTTCTTTTCATCCCCTTTCGCTGAATGACTTCTTCGTGCCCAACGGCAGTTATGTTCCGAATCTGAGCGCACTTCGAAGATATCGAAGACATAGTTGAAACGTCGCTCGTAAAACTAAGCCCCCGTTTACATTCAGCGTTGCAGGAATGCGTTTGAAGGATTCCTTCCATTAGCGTGTGGAGATGGATGACCTCAATACACACGTTTTTCCATTATCTGCCCGCCCCGAAAGAAACAAGTCTGACAATTAATCGGCGCTCTCTTTGTTGAATCCCCCGCCATCAGACATACTTTTAGGCGACGTTGTTTCCTTGTGCTGCCGCAACAATACCAAGTACCAACATGCGCCTTCGCCCACGGGTCAGCCAACTTCCTGCCGCCGAGGTTGACAACCCCTGTACTATTTTGATATTAATAGCACGGCTGGAAATTATGAGTGGATTTCCCTCGTGGGGTGACACCCAAGTCTGACGACATTTTTGCCCAAATGTACAAAAAGGAGGAACCGGGTATGAATAATTTCTTCTTCCATAAAGTGTTGGGAGGGCGGGGAACACACATTGAGGTATGTTTTAGATAAACACTTGGCTGACAACAGGGAAGTGGTGGTGTGGAGGGTGGGGGGGGGCTCTCTGGGAATCTGGAAAGGGAGTCTTGCTCTGGTTTCAAGCCTCAGAGGAAGCTTTTGGATTTTCGGATTGTTCAAGTATCAAATTTGCCATGATCAGCAAGTGCGTGTCTATGTATGTGTCTGCGGATGGCCTACCTCTTTGTCAATCTTCAAAAGCTTCTTCACTGCCACTTCCTTGTCTTTGGAAATCCAGAGGGCCCTGTAGACGCTCCCAAAGCTGCCTCCTCCACAGTTCTCATAGTAGAGCAGGTCCTCGTGATTTATCTGGACAAACGACGAGCCGGGGGACGACATGGCATACTGGCTCTCACACGCCAGCACACACACATACACACATACACACACGCGCACGCGCGCACACACACGCACTCTCCCCCAAAGCGTACACGCTCGACCCGCACCGTGATCTTTGGACACAGAGGATGAGGACCGAGGATGAGCGCGGATGTTGTCGGTCTGTAAGTCGGCGGGGGCGACTTAGTCACTGAGAAGAAACCGGAAAGTGCTGGAAAGACTGAGAGAAGGGCTGGGGGGCTTTGGGGTCTGTAAAAAGTCTGCAGGAGGCATGGCCTGGCTTGTGAAAGGTGTTATACCGCCAAGTAGTGGAGAGTAGTGGAATTACAACCGTGAGCACACACTAAATGCAGTGATGGGAGAGGGCAGTGAGCTAGTGCGTCTCAGTGGTAGTAATCAGTAGCTGCAGGATTGAATTTTCAAGCAAAGGCGAGCAAACTCCATCCATCCATCGACAAACAACCATCCGTGCTCACACTCACACCTAGGGACAATTCAGGGTGTTCCATTATCTGCCGTGCATGTAGTACCCAGAGAAAACCCACGCAGGCACGGGGAGAACATGCAAACTCCACACGGGGAGGTCAGAGCTGTGTTTGTTTTGTTACTTACGTGAAAGTATCAACTAAAAAGTAAGTGCGACTAAATGTAGCCTGCAACACGTAAACATTCTTTTTTTTTTTTTTTTGTCTGAGCGCTATGTAAGTTGCGGAAAGAGGAAAACTATTTTGTGTGCGGAGAAGTTGATTTTCCCATTGTGCCAAATGATCCAAATCCATATTTGATATATTTAGCAGTATAAATACATTTAAAGATGCACTTTTTTTTTACTTGTTGTACAGATGTTTTTTTTTTGGTTTTGTTTTGTTTTGTTTTTAAACACACTGATCTTAACTTCTATGCAAGGACAGAGTGTGAGTACTTCTGCCACCACCGTGTCTCAGTTACGGTTTGCTGCGTGCACTCTGCAGCAGACTCGCTGTTCAAATATGGTCAGTGGCATCCAGGGCATTCCTCCTTCCTGGATGAGTGTGGCTATATAAAGCTTTCTCTACACTGCGTGAGTGCACACTTAAATACGTACACACACACACACACACACACACACACACATAGACACACACGCAGGCAGAGAACCACACACAAACTCCCAGACCATAACGTGACAGACAGTAAATCAGTTAGCAACAAGCATGGCTACCACACATCCTCCACGATACCTCTCAAATTGTGCATCCACATGGCAGTGTACGTTACTCATCCCATCAGGAATGACCCCCCGCTCCCCTGCCCCCACCCCCCACCGTGACATCAGCAGGCAGGAAAGCGGTTTGACATCACTGAGCGGAAGGGGACCGGTGAGATCAATTGTGGAGAATTCTCAATGGTTAACATTAATCTAATTTAATTAGGAGGCCTCTCGAGGATTTTACCAGAACAAGTTAAACAAAAAAAAAAAAAAAAACGTAAAACAGTGAGCAAAAACATACAGTTAAGTCCAAAAGTAATTTCCTAACACGATTCTTAATTCCAACAATGTAATGGGTAATGTGCATCTCAAGACTACGTAGTAGGATATTCTTGTCATATGACGCAGTATGGGAAAAAAAGGATGAGGTTTACTGGACGGGAAGTCCCACAATATATAATTACATTTGCAACATTGACGGCACATTGATACCAATGGAAGGTTTTATCAACTCTCAAAGTGTTGCTTTAAAGTCTGCTTATAACAATTAAAATGTCTCCAATTTCTTGACAAATGTCACAAAGTCGAGGCGTCTGTTAAATTAGCGATTTTTATTCACATGTACAGCACAGATAAGCCAGCTGCTCATGACGGAAGCAAGCCACTGGGCAGTTCTCGATACACACCACATTGAAAGCTCCTGAGATCAAATGAAAAATAAATCACAGTTGTCAAAATCACACCCAAAACCGACACCTACCTAATGAATAAAACAAAACAAAGAAACAAACAAACAGAATACAACTGCAAACGTCGGCAAGATTTCTCCTGAAATGATAAGCTTTAGAACAGATCGGAACAAGCAACATCGCCAACGGCTAGCAGGCGTTTTAGGCCGATTGTTAGGGGAAAGCATCTCTTCAATAAAATAGGGCCGATATGGTATCGATACACCCGGCGCGAAACAGTTCAAGGACGGTTTATTTTGAAGTGGGACGAGTCGTACACACACACACACACACACACACACATATATATTAGGGTCATACATATCTTGGTGTATTTTAAAGTGGGCTGATTCAATCCCGTGCGACTCATCTTTGAAATCAAAACCAATTTTTGATGCGCCGAGTGAGGACGAGCAGTTCAGCAAATGGATGGCCGGAAAATCAGTTTTTGTTTAATGTGTTCATAAATGGAATATGACATTCCCGCTATAGTTTGTGCCGCCACAACATCCCGGATTTTTTAGCATTTTGAAAACATGGGTTTTAAAGCATGCAGTGATGTCTTGAGTTTTTTCATTCAGTGACCACACTTATGACTTCTCAATTCATGTTTCCCTACTGAAGTGAATGGAAATGTTTTGAATTGGTTCCAGCCACAAATTGTGCTCCTTTTGTGTGTGCACCTTGACCACTAGGGGTCAGCGTAATACAGACATTGAGACGCACACCAGGAAGAGTTTCACAACTGAGCGACTCAGTCCTATTCATCATTTTGGCAGATGATTAAAAAAAGAAAAACATGCCAATCAATATTATACCATTTTTGTTTTTGTTTTTTCCGAAAGAGTAATAACTACCGCAATAACAATGCTCGTTTTATTAGCCCGCCTATGAGATTTTGCATTGGATGTTAGCATTAGGCTAGTGGTTTTGTTGGCCTATCTCTTGAAGTACCTCACGATGTGCTGCTTTCTGTGAAGTTTCTTGTCACCATATAGTGCTCATCACTCTTTTTTGGGGAGGAGGGGTCAAAACTCAAGATGGAAAAAAAAAAAAAGCACTGAGGTCTACTGGAAGATGTGCAGCGTAATTAAGAGCAAGAAAAAGAGGCAGAGATGGTCCCCAACTGAGCTCCAATATTAGTCCTTGTCCCGCTATCTTGAGATAAATGGATAAATGGCGTTTCTGTGGTGAGTATGGCGCTTGAGAAACATCGATTATACTTCACTTTGGAACATTTGGAGCATTTGGCTAGCACAACATTGCAGGACACGCTGATAGAAATCCACTGTATGGAACACCGAGACTATGAAGTTCAGTCATGCAGGATATTGATTCAAGTTCTAACAGGTCCCAAAACAGTAACAACTACTACGGTATTAAGCCTCATTCTGGCATGGGGCTAAGACACGGCGATGGGAAGAGACCTTTGATGGCACAGTATTTGTCCCTCGAGTTTTCAAAGTCATTGACTGTGTGTTGCTACTTAGCGCGTAGTTGCTGACGCGTCCGCTTTGTGTGGAGTCACAAGGAAGGCGACTGTGGTGAAAAGATTCGAGTCTCATGTCCGCCGAGGTTCCAGCCGGTAGGAGAGCTGCGTCAGCGCCCTCTGGTTGTCGATCACGCAGAGCTTCCTGACGTAGCCTCTCACCTCCGCCTGATTCTTGTTGGGTTGGCAGATGTCAGGATCTGGAAGAGAGAAAGAGATGCTGTGCATGTCTGGGAGCCTGCTTGAAACACATTCAAAGAGGGAAAAATGGAATGGGGAGACTTACTGAAAGGCTGGCTTCTACAGTGCCTCACTTGTCGAATTGTGTTTGCTATCATACGCTGAAAAGAGAGAGCCCAAATGTTATTCGAACTTTAAACCATATATATGACTCATTCATGATACAGTGAAGGCACCACTGTAGTGCTATAGTACCCTGACATGCAACTTTTTTCTAGATATTAGACGATGATACTGTATGTGGTGTATTTAAAACAACCACATAACTTTGATCACTTCTGCTAGCTTAAGTCATACTGACACACAGTTGGAAAGGCCATCGGGCGAATAAACAGCCTCTAGGTGGCAGTGTTTTACAATACTTGGCTCGCAACACTTGTTTTGTGAAATCTTTCTCCATTTGTGTCTGCATGACTTTATTATACTGCACTCTGGCACCAGAAGTAATTTAACCATGATGCACAAACTGTAAATCTGTGCTGTCTATTAAATTATGTTTCAGGAAAAAGGATGGCTTTTACTGTAGAGTGCCGTTTGCCTTTTTTAAAAAAAACCTTAAAATGTATCTGGCATTCGGGTGGAACTTCAGGATGAAGCTAAAATGCATTTTAATCCTTTCCTAACTCCGTGTGAGCATCGTACAAAATTCAGTATGTCAATAAGAAATTTGCCTTACCATTTTCTCAAAATTGACCATGCTGTCAATGAATGTCTTGTTGCCGTCATGTGTAAAAGTCATATCTGCAATGACATTTTCCATTAAGAGTGTGATGAGATCCAAAACAAAATCTGCTCTCCAAGAATGCTACCTTTAAGTAGGAGGGGCATAAAAGGGATGATTGGCGGCTCAAGTTTGGTAACGGTTAGTCGGTAGGATCGATGGTTTCTGGATGGGTCCTGAACATAAAATGCAACAACAACATCAATCACGAATAAACGAATGAATATTCCCACATTCTCACTTGCAATCTGCGACTCACCATCATGCTCTCAAATTCGGCGTAAAACTTCTTAAACTTGGTCGGCAGCTTCTGATAAGCAAAGACATTACACGTGAACATTTGCCGCGTGGTGAAAATGGGCAGTTCCACACATGAATTGGTGTTTACCTCCCATGTCTGACTCAGTCTGCTTACAGCGGGGTTGCTCATGCCCATGATGATGGCAAAAAACGAATTCAGGTTCTTGAACTCCCGACAGCTAGAGAAACAAAATCCGCATTCAATTGAACACAAAGAAAAATAATTATTTGTTTTTTTTGTTTTTTTTTTTAACGATCATTATTTCTCGGATTTGACAACATGAAGGAGTTCGTCCCACTCACTGCGCGGCTATCTTGATAAACTTCTTGAGGAGCTGGACCCTCTTGCTGAGCTGTCCACAGAGGCACACCTCGGTGACCACCCAGAGCTGAACCTGGTTGAACCTTCGCAGGAAAAGGTCCAGGTTGGCCGTGGTTCTTCGGAAGCTTTGGCGGCCAAACGTGTGATAGAGCAGTTCGTGCTGTGGGTTGTGCGGACATGGTGTGACTCAGCTTTTGAGGAGCAACAAAGCATATCAGTTCATGTGTGCAAATCCCATAGAATGGTTCATTGATGAAATAGCTGGTCATTTACTGTGCATCTTTACTCCCTTCCTGTTTAGACCTGAGCTTTTGTGCCACCTTGTGGCACATTTGGGTCATCAGCCAGAAGGTGAATATGGAACCAGTGAAATGTGCAAGATATACTTCCGTGACTGTGTATTTATTTGTGTTGTGTGTTGTGTGCTACCTCGTGCACGCAGCTGAAGAGCTCCCAGTCAAACATTGTCATTTGATAAGCGAGATCCTTCGAACTCATCAGCTCAAAAGTCGACATCGAACCTGCCGAGGGTCCCTCCTGGTCTGCGAGGGGAGTCTGAAATCACATCATGACAACACAAAAATTGGTCATCGCTGATGATGCATGAATTTCATATCTTAAACGATTGTTAGATTTATTAACTAAACTACAAAATTTACCCTACTTCCTGGCCTGCCGCAAGTAGCAAAAATCTGTGAGTGATTGATGCCCCAAAAATGACCTATCAATAGCACATGATGGCAGAAAAACATGACCTTTTCTCCCAAATGAAGCACCTCAATCCATTTCAACATAGTTCCTTGGCCCTAATATGCCACAAAATGGCACCAAAGCAATACTTTTGTCTAATTTAAGCTCAACTCATTTCACCGTAGATGCTTGACACCAAGATGCCACACGATGGTGGCAGAGCACATCTTTCGTGATAACTCTCGTCAACATAGTTCCTTGGCACAAGATGGCAGCAGTGAGCGCTTGTCAAGACGAAGCTACTCAGCTCACTTGAATAGTTTCTCGACAATGACGGCACCAATGCAAATACTCTGCCTTTCGCCTGAGCACAAAAAAAAAGAAGCTAATTTCAATGGATGGGTTCCAAAAAGAATTCCACAAGTTGAGAATCTGCTGGGGAACACTAAATAGATCGTACAGGTGGGTTCTGAAGTTTTAGCGTTGAGTGAAACTACCACAGAAAGCCAACGGGATAATTCCCGACTTACCAGACTACTCAGTTGCTCCCGTGCACAGGCAAATAATCGCCCGTTGATGCTCAGAGAAGAAAACACCGAGACAACATTAGGCTTCAGGACTTGTTTCTCTGTAATGCAAATTGGCAGCGCATCATGTCAATCAAATCACTCCTGAGAAGAACGTGCACCGGCGTCGTGTCTCAGTTTTTCGTCTTACCGCCAGCTGAGCTGAGGTGAACCAGCACGAGCTCGTCAGTGGAACCAAGTTTGTCGGCCACGGCACATATCACTTCCCTGCCCGTCGCGGCAACGGCAACTCGAATGGTGGTGTATGTGTGGTCACTGCAGTACACCTTCAATAGGACTGGCACATAACACAAATTAGATTTGACTTTAGACTAGTGTACTTAATAGCTACTACGTTAGCACCATGGTGTGGCATCTCAAAAATAATGCTTTGTCGCCCTCGTGTGGCTGCTTGTGGCGCCATGGTGTCAAAGGACGATATTGAAGTGAGTCAAAGGGTTTCATTTGGACAAATGTATGAGCCGAGTACCATTTTGTCGCACCTTACTATGAAGAAATTGAAGCCAAGTAACCTGAGGCGTTTCATTTGGACAAAAAAATAGTACTTTGCAGCTATTTTGTGGCATCTACAGGCTAAATGTCCTCAATTTTTCGCAGATTTTCGCTAACCCTTGCAACGAGCAGGGCTTCCGTGTAATTTACATGTTTAGAACATTGATGCAACACAGTGAGGGTTGTTTTCGATATTTCGGCCTTGCGACGGTACAGAAGGGGCATTTGTAGAGACAGCCCACACGTGCACATAAAAAAAAAACACAATATGCTAGCCTGACAACTACTGGGAAACATCTTGAATGAACAAGAGCCATCTATACAAATAATTGTGCAGCTACAACCTGGCGTCAGTGCCGAAAGGAATCATGAAACTCGGGCAAAAGAGGACTGACTGCACGTTCAGGATTTTTTGGGGGGGGGAAAAAAAAGAGTTGATGATACCCAAGCTACTGATTGTTTTAAATCCCGCGTCACAGTCACTTACTGTCATCTTGATTTCTAATGGCCTGTTTCTTCTGCAGCCTCTCCTCACCGTTGCTGAACTGCCGTATTAAAGTCTTCTGTTGAATGAAAAGCCACAGTCAACACACGCAGCACCGCGATTGCACCTCCCGGCAATGTGTTTGACATTGACGTGCCTTTTTTGTGGCCTTGGCTTCCTCCGAACTACAAAAAAAAAAAAAAAAGGTAGTGACCCAGTGTTCACAAAATAAATCCGAGTGGGGCACGCGTGTCAGTTGAAGATACACAAGTGGAAACCTACTGCAGTTTGACAACTTTCTCCAGGTCGGGAAGCAAGTCTTTCAACGCCCTGAGCATCCGCGCATCGTTTGATACACTTCCAAACAACTCCTGCAGAGCACAGAAGAAAAAAACGTCACTCATCGTTGGGACATTATTGATGACCTCAAATATAATCTCCGAGCGGCTTGTGATTTCGAGAGCACGCCGTTGTTACCTCGAGGAAAGAAATTGCAGCAGGCTCTTCCTGGAGGAGAAATGTGTGCGTGTTAGCCCAGCGCAGAGCCAGAATGAGAACCCTCCTCTTACAGTTGAGCGCATGCTCCAAGCGCTCTTGTTCGGAGCCGGGCGGGGAGGCCGCATGGTAGGTACACACTGGGTTAAAGATATCAACAACAACAAAAATGCACCGATACCACAGAGGCAGACATAGGTACAGAGGCGAAAGCCGAAAAGGATATTGGGCCATGAGTAGAGGGCACAGCTGGCTGTTGGGCATGAAGACGCAGTGCATGAGGGCAAAATCGTCCACCGCTGGGTCTGGGAGAAGAAATTCAGAGTGAAAATGAGGAAGAATCCGAGGGCAGGGAAGAGGAAAGCGAATCAATAGATTCCGACTTGCGAGGCCATTTATCTGTGTGTGTGTGTGTGTGTGTGTGTGTGTGTGTGTGTGTGTGTGTGTGTGTGTGTGTGTGTGTGTGTGTGTGTGTGTGTGTTTTGTTTAGCAACCTGGTTCACTGTGATGTATGTCCATTCTCATGGTCTCCAAAAAGTGCTCAAGAATCTTCTGCGGAGTGCCTGAGATCACAGTGTACCTGCAGCAAAAAAAAAAAAACAAAAACGATGATGATGATAAATTCCAACTCTTCCATGAGAACCACTGGTGACATTGTGCATGTATTTATTTATTTTTTCCAAACATGTATACTTGATGCTTCCCAGGGTGGAGGCTCGAGGACTCTTTTCTAAGACCAGCACAGCTTGCTCGTGCTCTTTCAAACGCACTGTGTTGGCCTCCACGTCCTGCAATGAAGACGAGAACACGATTCGGTAGCATATTTGAAACGCGCGACGAGGGAGACAAAAATCAGATGCTAACATGATCCGCCGAACGTGATGCTCCAGTTCAGACAAAAGTCTGCTACCTTACTTCGGTGACCTTGAGCAAGGAACAGAACCGCTAATTGTGTTCCCACACCCCCCCATTAGGGCACATCTCATTTTAGCACATTTTCAAAGAATCCTGAACCGAACTGGATTAAAAAAAAATCTTTATGCTTTCTTGTTATAACGTCGTGATAATAAAAGTGCTGTATTGATATTGATCTCCTAGTCACACAGTCACGGCCATCCGGTTATGATCCGCGTACCCTGAGAATCCTGTTGAAATCCTCCTTGTCCACACGAAGGAAGTGGCAGTTGTCCTCTCTTAAGACAATGGAGGCAGCGCGAGGTGAATCTGTAACCAGGGCCAACTTTCCGAAGTCGTCGCCCTCGTGGAGTGTGCACACCACCCCCTGACACACACAAACACACACACACACACACACACGGGTTTGCACAATCTTCAAAAGATTCCGAAAGCCGGCAGAAATGCGCTGCATCTCCCTCCGTGGTGGTTGCAAAAGTGAATCGTTGTTTGAATTTGCTTTCAAAATCCACTTTGCAGCGACGTCACGATTGGATTTAGAAGAACTCTGCGGGTGTTCTTCGAGCCTCTGCTTGTCTGCTTGCACTGTTAAAATGGGAATGATGTATTAAGCATTTAACCCACCTTGCCGTAAATAACCACATTAACGGAGCCCTTCTGGATGATGTACCATGAGGTGCCCTCTTCTCCTTGGTTGAACACTGTAAGGGGGACGCAACAACACAATTCCGCATGGCTTGAAGACATGTCGCGAAAAGGAGCAGGAATTGGGAGTCGGCGGCAAAGTCAAGACCTACACACAGTTCCGGCTTTAGCGTGCGACTCGAAGATAACGACGCTCGCCAGTTCCCGCTTCACCTACAAGTGAGAACACATCGGCTTTGTTTAGCGGCACATCAGAGGAACATCGTAAAGGGGGCTCAACTTACTCGGGAGCCAAGTGGAAAAAACACCCACGAAAAGCGCCTGAGCTCCTATAAAGATAATTAATTCATTGATGTCTGGAGGTCTGGGTTTTGTTTTTTTGTTTTTAAATTTAAGATACTAAACTGACTAAGAGCCCTCTAGGGAAAACTCAGTGTACTTGCTACTGTCTATATTTATTTATTTATTATTATATTGTATATTTTTTGTTGCGCACAATAAAAGAAAGCAGGCCACATACATGCAGACAGAAAAACTAGTTGCCATTTAGTTTTGTTTTTGTTTTTAAATGGACATCAGACTTGAACTTTATGACCGCCAGGACTTCAACTGAAGTCTGACTGCTTTAGCGACAGTCAGGTAAAAGCTTTTCCTTTTTTTCCTTTTTGAACAATCTCTTGGATTTTGTGGCATCCTGCCCAGTCAGATTTTTCAGTGTTGCAGGTGCACTTACACAATAAGTGCTCGTGAAGCCCTTACAGTGCTCATCTCGATCACAAAATGTCAACGCCGCGTCATGTTGAAGGACTAAAGAACAGTTTGAGGGACATCTTTTACCTCATTTCTAACACAGGCAGAAAGCGTTTCAAAAAATAACACCATTTATGGCAGATCCAAACTCTGTTCCGTGCTTTTTTTTTTGCTTTTTTTATCCGAATGAAGCACGGCGGTTGACTCACAGTGTTGGAGAGGTGAGCTAAGGCCTTGATGTGAAGCAACTCGTCATAGATGATCTCGAGGTCATCGCCTGTCCTCTGACCAGGCCTGCACACGCACGCACGCACGCACGCACGCACACACACGCACACACACACACAATTAACCACCATGAAGATGTCATGCAAGCTGTCGCCTCTTACACGATTGTGAAACCGCTCGTTTTTATGTTAAAGTCGCGATCAAAGGAAGTGGAATGAGGGATTGACGTGTACTGTAGCGTAAAAGGTTGCAAACTGGCGCATATCACGCAGAAGTGGTTCCTGCAGGACGTTGTGTAGGTCCAACCAAAGGTAAATGCCTTCCGTGCAACGACGTGGTGTTACTTACGACTTCCTGAGGATCATGCGCAGCAGCGCATCCGGTCCAATCTGAGCGAGGAAGAGGATGGTCTCCGGCAGTTCCTCTTCACTTTCCCGCTTCTCTTCCTCGCTCGGCAGCGGCGTGTCCTCCTCCTCGTCATCGAGAAAGCGGTAGAACAGGTACTTGTCCTGAAAACCCAGTTCCTGGTCCACTTGAGAGGGAACCGGAACGCAAAAAAATCACTCTGATTAAACACAAAAGCAAGCCTCATCATATTTATTTCCAACTGTCCAAAAATCTTCACTTGCGTCCTCACAATTTAAGTATGTGTTTTTAGCCAGTGAGTAAGTGATTATTATTTTTTTTTTTTTTTAAGTAAGAGAGAATGAGAAGTTGTTGGATACCGTGATTCAGCACCTGATCTTCAAGCAGTGCCTGCCACATGCCAACAGCATGGGAACGAGTAAGAACGCATGCGCTCTGCAGCACGAGCCAGTCCACGAGTTCTGTGCCCACGCAGCATTGTCTGCGATACAAATTGACACGGCGTGAGAAAAAAAAACAAAAAAAATGTCGGACAGATTTTGAATAGCATCACCTGTATGTCTTGAGGTGATATTTCCTGTCTCGGATCATGTGAGGGGCTCTGGAGAGGATGGCGTTGCGGAGAACTTTACCCGCTCTCTGGAGCTTTTCCGTGGGCATCTACTCAACACCAGAAAGGCACAGGAAATGAAACCATAATTCATTGTTTCCTAACCATTTGCTCCAAAAATGAAATGCTAATTCAAAACATGAAAGTAGATGAAACGTGAGCCGCGTCACTCGTATCAAATTAGATTGTCATGTTCTAAGTATTTTGAGCTCGAGAGATCGTAGCTGTCTGTGCTATGCGTGTATGTAGATGCACACACAAAAAAGAAGGAGCCCAGTTCACACCTGCATCTAAAGGGGGCAGATGTGTGTGCGCTCACTGCAGCGCGCTTCAAAGCAACAAAGGAAGGTGCACTAATTGGCCCGATAGGATCTTTCTTCTGTGTGCATGCATTAACTAGTATTAGCATAACTAGAGAGGATCAGAGTAGTGAGTCATTGCTTGTCTCTGCTCATAGAGCACACACACACACACACACGCACACACACACGCCACTATTCTAGCATTCTTGTTCATTCACAGACATGAAAGTATGCGGCGGTGCACCACGTTTCTATTTTTACACGCGGTAATATGTCCATCTCTAATCCTTTTGACACAAACAATCATGTCAGTTAAATGTCTAAGGAGCATATTTGCCCTTGGGGAAGTCATCATTTCTCTGAATGGGTTGAATTATGAACAGGGTGCTCCTCGCAGACTTGAAGCCCGGAACATTGAATAGTTACCTTATGATGAGTTTTGTTTGCAGAGTCTGAGTTCATCTTGTCTTTGTCGGCAAGTCCTGAAGAGAAAACCATATTAAGAAGTAAGGTTGGCTGATTTTTTTATTTTTTTTTTTTTTTACAGGAAAGCAGACCTCATTTGTTGACAATGAGGTGCATTAAGGCCGATGTGCAAACTAAGTCCAGTGGTGCCTTCAGATACGAGTCGACGCTTGGACAGGTTTTTTGCGCTGATTGACTGACGATCAACTCAACAACTCACTTGACAACAAGCAGAAGTTTGACTGAGAGTAAACAAAAAGAGGCATGGTGCTGTTTATTGCGACTCCCGTTTTAAATTTACTGTCAACGGAAATATGAAACAAAGACAATTACATGTTGTGTATTTAAAACAAGGACATAACTTTGTGATGGGGAAACGTCTTAGATGGGCAAATGAAAAGTATTGATGAACACATTCAGCAACGGATATTTGAGCACAAACGGTGGGGCAGTTCATGTAGATGGGTAATGGGAACACTTAGAGGCCTGTATTAATAGTCCTCCTCTGTGAAGAACAACAAATAACTATTGCTGTAATTTAAGAGTTGGACAAAACGTGCACAACAGAAGGGGCAGCACCATGTCCACTGAATTGTTGCTAAATCTCTTCAATTTATTTGCATTCCATAGCATTGTCATTAATGTATGTTTTTAACTATGTACAATATCGTAGAGTGCCCATTTCTATTTAAAACCACATTCCAAACCTTTTTTTGTAGGCCGGAACATATAAATCGCATTTCAATTCATCTCAATGCAAAGACGATTTGAGATGCGAGTGTTTTCAGTCATGGGGATGATAACGGAAGGAATTAAACTTGTATCACAAGGCACCCTGGATTTTGAAGTTGACTCACTGTCATTGTTGGATCCACTCTCCATTGCTCCATAAGGAGGAGCCAACAGTCCAGCCAAGCTCTGACGATGCTTCTGCAAATCCAAACGCACACGAGTACATCGCATTACATTTGGTTCACCAACAAACAAATAAGAAAGTTGGTTCCACCCGAGAACCCGCATATGCAAACACATGTACTGTGATTGCATAACATGGACATTTACATATACAGTAGGTACATCAAAGATGATGAAAGCAAGAGATAGCCCACTGAAACTAAAATGCCCCATCTTACAAATCACAACCCGATTTGGACCATTTAGTCCGGTGGATCCATTTAGTCCGGTGCATTGACACACTTGGAAAAACAGACACACACAGACACCACTATGTGAAAACAAAGCCCTTTGTATAGCCAGGATCGTTTCGATACGGAACTATGAGCATACAGTACGATTCGGTTGAAATGTGTCAATGTTTTTTTTTTTTTTAAGGCCTCAAATTGTTCTTGCATGTCTACTTCGGACCGGGAAAAAAAAAAATCCATCAGGTAAGTGAGCCTGAATCTGTCGCTGCTCCTTTCAGAAGGTCATTACCAAGCAACCCATGTATCCCGAGCACACAGGCACACTTAGAAACGAATAGAGGCAGCACCTGTCAGAGCCTCTGCACATAAATACACACCCCCAAAAGTACAAAAAACAATCCCAAAAGTGAAAAACACAATTTTGTGGGACTAGAACAAACCTAAACAAAATGACAAAAACAACAACTACAATATTAGGCAATAATTCAGACTTACCTGAGTAAACAGCCTAATTTGATCTAAAAGTGGGAAAACTGGGACCCCCCCAAGAGCTGCCCTCTGTTCCTTTACGACTCACGCACGCCGCCCGATTTCATCGTACACTACACGAGCTGCTCGCCTCTCTCTCTCTCTCTCTCTCTCTCTCTCTCTCTCTCTCTCTCTCTCGACCACTTTTCCCTCCCAGGTTACCACAGTGATCCGAGTCTTTCTGTTACCGTGTTACTCCGGAGGGTGAAGGGAAAAGAAAATGAGGGTGAGGAGGATGGAGCCAGAGGCAAGGAGAAAAGACAACACAAGAGGGAGGATGTGAGGGAGATAGATGTACATAAATAGAGAACTAAATATGTCTGGGTCCATATCAAAACATGGATTTGAGTCAAGCATGACAGAAACAACAGTGCTCTTGTCATTTCTGCTCAGTGTTGGTTTCTTTTACTCCCGTCTTCAAACAAAACCCATGACCGCCTTCATCCTGTTTTGTGAAAACAGACACACAGGAAACACAAAGAGCCTTTTGCAACGACGTGAATGAGATTGAAACGAGCACAACCTCGGGCTGCGATTCTTGCTTTATGGCCTAAAATAGGCGGCACAGGAGGGAACTGAGTAAGTGCACTTAGGCGGACAAACACTTGCGATACAAGCTCCAAACGAGACATTCTTATGACCAACTCGATAACATCATGATCCAGTGGAGCTAATTTTGACAGTGGTCATAAAAATACTGAAGCACTTCAATGACAAAAAATCACCACTATGTCCACTACTGCCCATCGGAAAACCACATGCATATCATGGCGTGAAAAACATACAACGTGAGAGAGTAGAATACAGGTGTCAAACTTCAGGCCCGACGCCTTATTCAGCCAACCACACCATGATGTGGCCCGCTAAAGCCAATGGTGACTTTATGTCTCGAAAATGTGCAAAACTGCATTGATGTAAGCAATTCTTTGCTACCACTGAAAAAAAAATGAACAGAAGAACAAACCTTTTTTCCTTGATTTGAAACCTTGTTACCCATCGGTTTGTTATGCATCTGAAATAATATGATAGGGCAATTATCTGGTCTCACAGTCATAACGGCCTTCAACAACAACGTGGCCCGGAACAGAAAAAACGAGTTTGACCATTGTGCTTTAGAAGGTGCAAAATAACAAAATAAACACGCAGAATCGCCACTCGCAGCCTCTTGAATCGTGACAGTGAATTTAGTGAGAGAGCAGCTGCTCCGCCAAGGACAAGCGACCTTGTGAATGCAGAAGCCTTGGGGGAGGCCAAACCTCAGCAAGGAGGCCTGCAGGAAGCCTGCTACTAATTTGTGGAGACGATATGGAGAGGCAAGGACAACAACAAAAAAAACACAAAAAACGAAAAAATTAATCCAAAGGGATATGGAATGTGTAGGGGGTTCTATTCAAACTTACTGAAAGCCGTCTCCATCAACAGTCAGCAATGAATTAAAAATAATTCACATTGTTCTGTGACTGTGGTTTAATGATAATTTTATGCTGCGACATATGCTGCATTTATATATACATACCGTATATATATATATATATATATATATATATATATATATATATATATATATACGTCAGTATACGTCAGTCTTAAGGCAATGCAAGGGCAGACCCAAATTTCAGAAGAGATCTGCATTCTGCTGAATGACATTCTAAAAGTAAGATGTCATTGGATGTGTGGATCCGTCAGCGCCGGGAGCACCAAAAAGGGTTTTGATGGACAGCCCTCTTGTGGTTATCGAGGCAAAAAGCAGTGCAAGCTTGTCTGAACATCTTTTGTCCAAAGAAATGCTTCCATGAGCATTTTGGACACATGCGGTCTTGTGTCACCCGCTCTCCCGATCTCACCTCCCAGAGGGTCTTGAACTCCCTCTGTTCAATTCGAAGCAGCTCGCTGGTCTCTCTACTGATGATGGTAGCGTGACGTGGCGTGTTGTCCAGGATGGACTCCCCAAAGGCTGTCCCGATCCCCAGAGTACAGATGGTGACCGCATCCTACAGACAGGAAAAAAAAAAACACGACACGGTTTTGACACGACCAAAAGTGTCGGCTTTGTGACAACATTGAGATGCAACACCACAGCAATCAGAAAAATTAATAAGCGGTAATTTGTGTCAATGCAGTCACACATGAAGGACAGAAAATGTGATTTTTGCATCAATATCTCGAGGTGCTGGATGTAAATGGAAAGCCGAAAGGCACGCACTCGTCATTTTGTGTTCTGAAATTATCCTGAATTCTATAGAAAGCCGTCCAAGCTGACATTTCAAATATAGACACTGAATCTAGGCCACCAAGTGGGCTGCATTCATGAAAACGACCATTCAAAATGGAGGCGCTTTGTTATCTTGGCCTTTTACTGGAACAAATCCTCTTACTCTTTCCTCATGTGTCAGTCCTCTACCCGCACAGAAAACACTCACGGTGCGTCACTTTTTTTCTACCTTTTGTTATGCGAGAACCATATTGTATTTTTTTTTATTTATTTGTTTGTTTATTTGTTTGTTTATTTATTTATTTATTGAAATGTCAAACTGTTGGGTCTAAAAGGTCCGGCCGACCCGGGCAAAGAACAGGCAGCGCACACGGAAATAAAGTTTTAGACTGCTGCAGCAGGGAAGAACAGGGAGGGCACGAAGTTTCAGTGCCTCGGCTCACAAGATCTCCTGTTGGTTCTCCGCTGCAGAGTGCTTTTATTTTGAATAGAGCATGCGCAGTGCAAACAATGGAAAAGTACTGGTGTGGTGTGTTGTTATCTTGTTGTGTTGTTGGCTCGTGAATCATATGGTGTGTGCGTGCGTGTTCTGGGTGCGATGAGATGTGTGGGTGGCAGATAGCGTGTGAGGAAAACTTTATGTGAACACAGAAAAACAAGGTATGCAAGTTAAATAGAAACCATCAAATAAAACAATAGGCTATTGAGAAATACACACAAATATAAGAGCTTACTTTACACAAACACAAGACATAATGACAAAATTCAGATACAATTTCTCAGGGCTTTGAAAATGTGTTTTTTTTTAAATCACAGACACATGCTGTACATTAAACATCATTGAAATGAAGCACACACACACACACAAATGAGAAAAATAATGTAGGAAGGTTACATTGTACAAAAAAAAAAAGTGAACACTAATTATGAATGTAAAAAGAATGACTTTGTATGTATTGTTTCAATGTGTGTTGGCGTGTGTGAGCTGCATCGGATTTTACCTGGTGGTTAGCAGTTTCAGACACTTTGACATCCAGAGAACCGGACAGCACCGCATACCAACTGGTGCCAATGTCTCCCTGTCGAAACACTGTAGTAGGACTTACAAAAAGTAAGGCAGTCGAAATAAAAATTTGTCGACATCTGACATTTGGGGATTACTGGAAAAAGATTGATTGATTCAATAAATGGTGTTTGGCAACACACTAACCCTTTGGGGGCTAAATTGCATTTTCCTTGGTTAAATATGCCATTGGGCTTTCAGAAAGGCATTTTCATCATGCTTGCATGTTTGTTTGTTTTTTGGGGGGGTCGTAGGATGACTGCTTACGTACGTGTAATGCCTTTCTCCAGACATTCATAGAAGGCACAGGTGCAGATTTGCACCAAGAGTGGAGGTGGAAACTTGGTGAAGGCTTTAACCTCTTTCAGTCTGGTCAGAATAATATCCACATCCTCTCCTGAGCGCTCCGAGGGCCTAAGCGGAAAAGACAAGCGATTAGATGTTAAAACGACTTCGGACGATCTCCGCGCAACACGATTTCTTCTGCATGTCATGAGGTAACCTGTTTAATACATAGGAGAGACCCATTCCCGCGCGCAGGTTACAGGTAATCGCTATTGGTGCATGAAAGGGTTACATTTTCTGCAACTTGGGCACACAAACCCAAAAAAAAAGGCCAACCACCCAATTTAAATCTTCAAAACAATTTGCTGGGATAAATTAATGAACCTAAGCTTAGTTAAAAGTAACCCAATCCACAGTGGGTTAGGAAATCAACGCCGCGTTCTTTAGCGTGTCGCTTTAGTGTTTCAGCCTTACTCCGTCTTTATTGTCTGAGCTGAAACAGTCGGGAGCTGCGGGCGTCCCTTCTCATCTCAGACCTCCCAGTGGGTGTTGATGTAGGATCTCATTTAGTCCTGCTTCTATTTCTAATGCTCTTAATTCAGAGCACAAGACATCTCGTCGGGACCTGAGATCACGCTCAAGTTTGATCAGAGACGTTCTGTTCAACAATGTGGTGACTAAACGACACGGAGCCAAAGCAATACACACGCTACGTCATCCATTCACTTTTTTTTTCTTGCGAATGACTCATCCATGCATGTGTGCGCTCATACAGGAAGCACCACTGTCGACTTAAAATCGCTTTGCCTCCATCAACTCCCTCTTCTTCCACTAATCTCCACTCTTCTTTATATCAAGCAAGAGGGGGAAGAGCCGGGTACTTTCTATCCCTCAAGCACTCCAAACGTTTGCCTCCATCCATTACTACCTACCACGAACACAACCTCACATGCTCTCCCCTCCGTTAATGTCTGCTAAAAGAGCTCTCGGGCGCATTCATGATTCTCCCATTTCACACGCAGCACATTTGCGTCCCTGAGCAGTTGTTTGTCCTCCGTCCTCAAGGGAGCTACTTGCAGATCACAAAAATACCGCCGAAGGGAGGTAAGGCGGACAGCAGACCTTCCAGTCATGCAACATCTGCCATGAGCTCAGGAACATTGCAGCCGTATCTTTTTTATTTTATTTTTTTTTACATCTGTGACTCACCCTCGCAACATCCTCCGGATTGTGTCCTCAGTGCACATACAGAGCAACGCATCTCAGCAGAGACGGGGGTTCACGGTTTAGACAGGTGGAGGCATTCAAGGAGACGGGCCGTTTGACTTCTCAGGGTCAAAGGGCTCGTGCCAGCGTCACACTTCACCCATCCATCAGGAGTCAGAATGTCATCATCCGTCAGTGAGTTTTGCCTAGTTAACAGCACACGTCGCGTCCGCTTGTCCTTTCGAGTGTCATCGTCCTGTTCTTCCGTGCTCCGCGTGACTGTCCAAAGCAATCTGCCGCCTCCCCCTTCAGTGTGAGACGGATGTGACCTGAGAACTTCACGATTCATCTCGCGACGTGTCTCCTCCTTGATTCGCTTCTCATAAAAGCGCCATCTTTCTTTTTTTTTTTCTTCTTTGCTTACATTGTTATGGGTCACTCACACGGCGACTTTAGTTCATCCGAGGCAGCCAAGCACAAATGGCTAACACTTGAAACGCAAACACAGACTGATCTGCAACACGTAGTAGGGACTCGCTCACCCGCCTCTCCCAACAACCATCTGTGCCACCACAAATCTGCAAAACTGCAAACAACAACACTGAATACTAATCGGTATAAACAGTCGTGGAAAAAAGTCACACATCATCCAATTTGCCATTCGCGAATTGAATTCCGTACGACAATCGGTTTCGTGCAGCGTTGAAACGTGTGTTTGCGCAATCAGTATTTGAGCAGAGCTGTGCGGTATCGACAACTACAACAAGCCCCCACCCCCGGCTTGATGCCACAAAACTTATCTCGTATTTTACAACCAGTTGCAATTAATGTCTGCGGACAGTCGATATATGGGAGAAGGTCAACGTTTCAACCTCTGAAGTCTCGTCATTGTCTTCCTCCATCATTATTGTTCACGGGAGCGCATCAACAGTTAGCGGAGATGAAATGCTGTCGAATGCACACTGCTGGATTGTGATTGAATAAGAGGTGAATGAGTGAGGAGCACTGAGTGATGCACAATGAGATCCAGTCCAATCTAATCTGACGACCGAGCCCGCCCTCAACGCTGTCTGTTGGCCGCTGTCAGGAGGACTGCATCTTCAACGCCAGGATGAATTGCAGTCATTTCACATGCTTTGTCATTCAAATAAAGTGAAAGGAGGAGGTTGCATTTTCCATGTAAATCCCCCCCCAAAAAAATGCTTCTCTGGCACAAATCAGAGACAGAAGGTGTGACTCACTAGGTGTCACTCATTTGTCACGCACACTGCCGCCGTTTTAACCCTATGTTGCATACGGGTTACTTGAGATTGATTTTTTCAATTCATTGTTTGGTGAAGAGGCAATTGAGCTGTTAGTGGTAGAAAGCAATCGTCTCAAGCTGCAGGAAGGCAAGGACAGAGTTGCAATAGCTGGATGTTTGGCAAGTCGTCCGTCCATGGTAGTGAAATTATGTAGAAAATATACTTTGTCATGAAATATTGCATGTGCAATCATTGTTAAATAGATAAAACATGAAATAAACAAGTTTGAAACAAGAAATGTCTTTTTACTTACTTTGACATTTTTTAGGTGGCCGAACTCTGGACGCATGATGGTTACTTGAGTAACCATACAAGTACTATTTTTTTCCCAAAATTGTGAATTTATTATGATATTTGGCCATAATCTACCCTAAATTTAAAAACAAACCACAATTGAATAACTCCTGCAGAAGCCATGCAACATAGGGTTAAAAGTATAACTTTAAACCGATAACTTATTTGTCTTCCAAGTACTCTGTCTTCCTCCTCCCGAGGTAATAATCATGGACGTGCTGGGACCAAAATTTCAACCCAGGAATATTCGCTCAGTGGGAGTTAGTGGCTCAAGAACAATATTAATTGATAAATATGAAAAGAGACATTATTCACGACAATTATGGTGAAAGTTACTTTTCTAAGCATACAATGTAGCTTCAATTTTTTTCTTTTTTTCTAAATGGATTTAGATATAGAAAACGTATGGATGGATGAATGATTTTCTTTTTCCTCTGTCTGTTGCAGCTGGATCCGATCGCATCTTCTACCCAGGTGATGATGACAAGATGGTTGGCTCACGTTGCTCATGGTAACGTGGGGACGTGTCATGGTGAGGTGTGTCGGGTATGTGTGGGTGTGAGCGCTGTGGGGTGCATGCCTTTCTTTCTTTATTTCATTCAAGGTATGGCCAAACTCCAGCGATTCGTGCTCATCATTCCTTGCCACTTGTTTTTGCTTTTTTTTTTTTTTTTGTAAAATGCCAATTAAGCAACCTTCAATGGGAAACATAACGGGTGGTTGGTCATGCATGATCTTGAGAGTGTCAGCAAAGGCTGATCTCAAATAAGACAATGCTGACAGTAGAAAAGGTGCAAATAGAATGTTAAAGGTGCATGCATTGAGATTTTGTCACGGTCATAATAAAACCATGTGCATCGTGCAGCAACGTGTGCAGTGCGGTACGCTCCTCCTCGAAGCCGCCGCCGCCTCACCGTAGACGCATCACTAAAACAGAATATCTAGAAAACATGTGGGCTGCACATCCGGCTTTACTATGTCTGACAATGCCCCGTATGTGTATTCAAATATCAATTACAGCCGCAAAGAAAAGCGGATTTAAGAGCACACAGCTCCACCGCATACACCCAGCGATCGCCGGTTGTGATCGATCACTCCGATTCGGTTCAATGAATCAGGCCCCTGGGGGTGGCAAGAGGAAGCATGGCAGAGCTCGATCCACGCCTTGGTGGTTGTCGTCGGACGTCGTACCCACCTCTTGTCCAGACAGCAGATCCACTCAGGCGACGGAGACAAATTGGGGGACGCTTGCACCGCCACCATCCTCGTCCTTCCTTCCTTCCTTCCGCCGCGATGCTCGGTGGAGCCTGAGATGCTATCCCCGGGTGTCGGTTAATATATGCGCAGCTGCCCGCGGCCCCTCCCGCTTTTGCTGGCGTGGACAGCCGTGCACAGCTGCACTCTGCCGCACGACGCTGCTGCCTTCAGAGCTGTGCCATCGTGCACATGCATGACTTGTCAGTCTGGCTGGAGTGGGCAGCTGGAGGGCGGAAAGGGAAAACAATAACGTGTGCAGTAAAGGCTAATGCTGTCAAAACTAACGAGAAGCTAGCAGACGAAATTCACAAGTAAGATTCATACTTGAAAGTCTTTTGGAACTGGTCCATATGGGAAACGAATATTGAGCTTTTGGACATGGTCTCGCTTCCTAATGTCTAGACTGTCTAGATTGACATAGAAATTTCTTTATTGGCAGAAAATTGTCAATGTGTTATGATGTTAGTTTTGTTTCCGTTTTGTTACCTAGTGAGCAGCGGAGGTGTCACAGTACAAATACTTTGTTCCTGTGTTTAGGTAGGGCGGCCCGGTGGACCAATGGTTAGCGTGTCGACCTCACAGTCCAGCTCCGGCCTCCCTGTGTGGAGTTTGCATGTTCTCCCCGGGCCTGCGTGGGTTTTCTCCGGGTATTCCGGTTTCCTCCCACATTCCAAAAACATGCATGGCAGGCTGATTAAACACTCCAAATTGTCCCTATTTGGGAGTGTGAGCACGGGTGGTCGTTCGTCTCTGTGTGCCCTGCGATTGGCTGGCAACCGGTTCAGGGTGTCCCCACCTACTGCCCGAAGACAGCTGGGATAGGCTCCAGCACCTCCCTGCGACTCTAGTGAGGATAAGCAGATCAGAAAATGAATGAATGTGTTTAGGGAGAATTTTCAGGTATTCGTACTTGAGTATTTATTTTTCTAATGACTTTTTTTTAACTCCCTAAATTTGAAAACATATATCTGTACTTTCTACTGATTCCTTGCTTAAAATAGGCGTGTGAACTATCTCTGCAACACAGCAGTTCCATTTCACTGTTCATCATCAGAATCAAAAGATTTTGCACTGGATCTCTGTTCACTATAGGCATTAATGGCAAAACTGGAAATTACACAAATTTTGAGGAACTATTCAGAAGAAAATATCTGTGGGATGAAAGTGAGTGTGTTTTCTTAAAAATGTCAACACCAGTTCCGTCTGTAAGTATAGCAAAGGGGGCAAAAGTTCATCCAGGACATCTGCTGATTGCTTCTAAAAAGTTTAGTCGGGTTGCAAAAATGCATCAGTGCACACGAGAGAAAAATGACGTGACTTTGCATGAAGCGGTGTGTAAACCAGCCTGGTGCAGCGAAGCAGATGGATCAAGATGTTCATTCAGATTTGCTCTGTATGAAATGGTACAAAATATTCTGCAATGTGAAAGGGGGTTTGAAGACGTTCTCTATGGGAGTTGCATCACAGGACCGCAACAAAAATCCATCCGATGACAAAACAAAATAAGAGACAAAATAGTTGGAGAGGTACTGAATTGCAGTCTTGTGTCATGGGAATTTAGCACACACTGTGAAATTCCTTGAGTATGCTTGAGTGAACTGACAACCATATGGAGCACAAAAGTCTGTCAAATACAGTTTCAGGACACAAAGTCACACACATTATGAGTTGGTCATACGGATGGGATGGTTTGACCTTACTTATCCCCCAAATATGACAATATTATACACATAATAACCATCAGATGAATGAATTATTTCCTCCCAGTATGATCAATACAGAGTTCACAGAAATCTCTTACGGTATTAATTGGTCTTACAGTCACAAATCAAAACTGATATCGATAGCATTATGTGTTAGCACTAATAATTCTGAAGAATTGTTCTCTATTTGCCAAACTGCTCCTTATTGTGAAGTGACATAAATACACTGCGAGCAACTGCAGTGCTTGTACCTCAAATTTTGTTCCAAGACAAAACAAAAAAACAAAACAAAGATGCATCTCAAACTCCCGACGACCATTTTGCTCGGTTGGAATTTACCTTCAAACCCATCTCAATTTAATCTAACTTCTTCCAATATTAAAATTGACTTTCCATTCCTCCCCTCCCTCTTTTGCCTCACCTCATTCCAAAGACGGCTTTTTCATTGGCCACTATTAATATCATCTAGGTCCCATTGCCACCTGGGACAATGGTCTCCATTCAGATCCAGGTCACAGTGAGTGGAACCAGTCTGCTTTGTGTGGCTCAGCCCGGTCCAGTTGGGTCCATCTGCCACACAAGTTCACTTCACACAGACACAAGAAGTGTACTGTGCCAACACACAGGTGAGACACACATACACCCACAACCACATGGAGAACATTAGCAGGTACTGCATCACTGCTCTCATTTGCCTCACACACACACACACACACACACACACACACACACACACACACACACACACACACACACACACAGGTTGCTCGTACGTACCTGCATTGATGAACACAGGTGTCTTCATTCAAGGCTTTCTTCTGAGAATCTCAGTGGATGAAGAGAAATTGACCATCCCTACGGCGATTCTGCAACAGAAGTAAAAGGTAATTGGTTGTAGAATAATGCATGGCTGATATCTGATGGTATTGCATGTTTTGGAATAGCCCGCTGTCTTGAAATGCAACATAATGAATTTATTAGATGATACCCATGGTTCTATTCTGTATGATGTGATGGATAATTTACAGAGCTAGATGCTGTAGATGGCCCGGTGGTGCCCACTCACAGTCAGTGTTTCACAGTTACTGGAGTCGTTTACACAGGATTACCAAGGATTATCCATTTACAGTATTTAGAAGCATGAGTCGCCATCTGTCTGTCTTTGTCGTAGTGAGGGAGACGCCTTCACATGACTCCGAAGCGACAGCACTCACGGTAAGACGTAAAAATGTTTTATTTGAGAGTTTTGAACGAAATAAACTGAACAAAAAGGTGTGTTGGTCTTTAAAAGGGGCATGCATGCGCCACACACGAGAAAGATATGATGCTTTCAATGACAGTCGTACATTCGATAATTCACGCATTGACGCTCGGGAAAGATTTTCGATACTGGGTTAAAATGCTTTTTATTTAATTAACAACTGGTCAAATAAGAGACAAAGTGTGGCTCGGAGTAGCTTGTAGAATTTTACGGGAGCAAGAAATGTAATTTGGGCAATTTCCTACAGTTGATGAATGCAGCAAACAGGCTAATTGAAACTACTTTCTACCTGCGTGGGAGTGGAACTCGCTGAGTAACGTTCGACGACACAAACGAAGGAATTTGCTCACCTGCTGCTCGGTGAGTCGACCTCTCGTGGCCTCTTTGTGGCTACGGTTACAAATATCGACATCCTGCATTTGTTGTACTTTTCATAACCTCCTCGTTTGTGTCCGTTTTGCTTTAGCTTTTGACTTCCTCCCACACCATTCCTCGAGAAATTTCGCTTTTTGGATAATAGCTCTCCTTTGACCACTTTTTGAACACCAGCTCATTTTATCAGCGTCTCCCTCCTCTATCTTACCTTCTCAACACAATTAGTTTTTTTTCTCACTTGTCTTATCCTAATGATGCGGACAGACCACAAAGGCCGAAGTGACTCTCCTCACAGGATTTCATACGAGACTGACTTCCACGCCATTAAATGCTCGTTTGACAGTGGGACCGGCCTAAACCATGGCTCCAGGGCTGTGTCTTCCCGGAGTTCTTCTGTGCACCATTCAGGTCTACCGACCAGCCTCTCCGACCCCCTTGTGTCCCTCCCCAGCAGTGGTCGAGGGAGAACCCAAAGCACCAGAGGGCCTAAAATTAGGGACAACATCTTCCTCCAAATGGACAACCAACAGCTGAGACAAATTGCAGACTCGGGCCAGTGTAGTTCTAGCGCCACATCCCTCCTTTCTCCTCACAATCCCAACATGCACCTCCAAGCGTTACCATTTGTCGCCGCCAGACCGCTGGTCACGGGCTCCGTCGCCAGCATTTCCACGCCTGAAACCTTCTTGCAAGATAAACCAGTCAGATCAGAGGAGATAAAGGACATAGACAGGGCTGCTTTAGCGCAAAAGTTCTCCGTGACTAGGAAGTTGTTTGAGACAAAAGTGACAGTTGCTGGTCGTGGAGGGCAGTTGTCAAAATGCTCTCTGAGCAAAGATGAAAAGAAAAGCTGGAATGAAGACAAATGCACAAATGAACACCTCATAAATATGCCTTTTTTGCCAAAGACCTCCTTAACAACAAGCCTTAAATCTCTGATGTCAGATGCCCTCAGTGGGGAATCAACTAAATCTCCTTCCAGCGCTGAGGAGCATGGGCACCCCCCGGTGAGTGAATCAAAGGAAGAAGAGGCCCAAAGAGCAGTTCTTGACTCTACCTTGAACCCTGAGGAGCCACTCAGGGTAGAGCTTGTCCAAGTGAAGTCGTCAGACAGTGATGATAGTGAGGAAAAGGATAAAGAGTATCTTGTAAATAACGGAGAGCCTTTCATGGTTAAAAATGTATCTGTCAATGTATCTTTTGAAGACTTGGTGGATGATGTTTTTGAAGATCCCATTTTGGAAACATCAAATCCTTGCTTGATGGAGCTAATAGCAAGAGACTTTAGCTTCATTGCAGACAAGTATGAGCAGGTGAATGAACAATGTTGGGAGGAGCCCAGCCAGCACGCTGACAACCCGAGCGAGGAGCACCGCGACATGGGTGAAGTATTGCGAGAAAATGGTGAAAAAGAGGATGTTAAGAAGACTTGCCGACTAAGTGAAGTTGAAAAGAAAGCTTGCGTTACACCTGAAATGCAGAAATGTGTCCAGACGAAGCCACGGGAAGATGAGAGAACAGAAGACGACAGCAAGGGACAAGTTGTCATAAGTGGAGGCAAAGAAGTGCTTTTTTGCGGGAATGAGAATCAATATTTCAAGCAGGAGTCTTGTGTGGAGCATGCAACTTCTCCCGGACACGATCTGGAAAGCTCTCTCCGTACGGGCAACCGACTTTCATTGGAGTACGAAGAAATTCCTGGCATTCCTAAACTGTCTGACCAAGATGATGGAGATGGCGCAGACGGCGCCAAGAGAAAAGTCCGCTTCTCCTCAGCACCAATCAAGGTGAGCAAATCCTGGGACAGATTTTTGCAGTGTCCCTGAGTGTGTATTGAAAGAGAAATGCGAGCCCATGGCCGTGTTTGTAGCGTGTCAGGGTGGAGGAAAGACAAGATCCCACATGCTTCACTCTGTCAAGATTCCATGAAAATAGAACCGCTCTGCACTTGTGGTGTGTGTTAAATTGGCTTGAATAGCTGAAACAAAGCGCTCTCCATAAGGTTGAGTTGTCACATTAAATTACCAGTAATCCCAAAAAGCTGTGCCGTTGGTTTTCCATCAGCCCTGTCGATGATGTGTGCTCATCGTTGTCCTTCAGGTATACAGCACTTACTGTAACGCCGAATACAACCGACGCAATGAAGATATTGACCCGGTGTCCGCCTCGGCCGAATATGAACTGGAAAAGAGAGTGGAAAAGATGGATCTTTTCCAAGTGGAAATTGAAAAGGGTTTGTCTTTTTCCTCTGCCAGTCATCAAATTGAGCATTATAAATTCTTACGCTCTTGGTTGATTTATTTTTCCCTCCTCCAGGAGATGATGGCCTGGGCATCAGTATTATTGGAATGGGGGTAGGAGCGGACCAGGGCCTGGAGAAACTTGGGATCTTTGTCAAGACAATCACTGATGGTGGAGCAACACATACGGATGGAAGGTATGTTATGCTAAATCCGTATTTCCCGCAAGATAAATTCTATCGGACATTGGTCATCATACTACTCTGATATTATGGAGTTTTTTGTTTTGTTTTGTTTTTGGAAGAAACTTCCAACCATGCAGCTGTGTTTTGCTAACCAATTGAACATGATACCAAACTGAACTTTGGCGTACAACCCACAATATATCAAGGATGTCGAATGGTGAAGGCATTAATGGATACGAAACATGTCCTTCCACATTCACAAATTTGCGATTGTTAACATTCATAGGAACTACCGGTATTATGTGATATGTATCATTACATGGATTTTCAAGCTGCTCGTTTTTGGCTGGAAGATTTTTTTAAGAATAGCCTGATGATGTCTTGAAATGGAGCCAATGTCAAGAATTAAAAAAAAAAATCAAATTTGATTTTATTTAGGATTCGCGTGAATGATCAGATTGTGGAGGTGGATGGTGTGAGTTTGGTCGGAGTGTCCCAGCTGTTTGCAGCAACAGTGCTCAAAAATACATCAGGCCTGGTCAAGTAAGTAGCTCACATTGCTCTTCACTATTTTTTTTCCCTACTAGTTTCCAAAGGATTGTCTTATGACAGCATATTTCCCCCCGCCCGCAAAAGGCTTGCAAAAATACATAATTTTGTGGATCCGTTTGTACATTTGGCATTATTTCTGTGCAATAAATTTGATTTCTTCTCCGCCACCCAAAGGTTTGTGATCGGCCGAGACAAGGAGGGTGTGGAGAGTGAGGTGGCGCGCTTAGTCAACGAGAGCCTTGAAATGGAGAAAGCATCACAAAAGGTTCATGGTGGACAATGTTATGGAGAAAAAGTGACGTACTGTAATTCTCTGATCCGTGCTCATAACAGAGTTCAAGGACAAGTGGGGATTCAGAAACTGATGTCGGCATGTCTGAGGCCAGCTTAGTACCTGAGGAGGAGGAGGAAGATGACGACGACGACGAAGAGGACATGTCTGCACTATCGTGTCTTGATAACAACCAACTATGCCTCAAATACCAGCAGGTACTTTAGATGCAGCGCAAAACAAAGTTGGAAGAGAGAACTTGAGGGGCTTTTAACTGCAAAGGGGAGAGGCCAACTCAATATTTCCTCCTCTTTGGTCATATTTGTATATGTCGCTGTTTTTTTGTGTGTGTGTGTGTGTGTCACCCTTACTTTAATTGCACATTTTTTAATTGTTGTCTCGATAGCTTCGATCCAAACTGCAAAGAAGAACAGCCCAGGTCAAAAGCGCCCGAGAGAAGGTAGGCTACGCAGTCTGCTGTCACTCACACATACCCGATATACATGTTTATAAACGACCTTTCACATCCACATTTGGAACAGTCTGACCCAATTTAGGGATGGCTCAAGATGGTGTTTTTTGGACACGGGCCACCTCTCTGTGTCTGATCTTTTTTTGCAAAAATAGAAAAGCAACTGCCATTCTGTCACAAAATCTGCCTTTCCTCTTTCCAACCGTGTGACTTCAACGACACTTTCATTTGGCATTTTCAAAGTCTTGATGTAGGAAGATTCAGCCGGTTTGCTAAAAATAGCTCTCTTTGGGCATTGGACTGATGAAAAGATGAGCATATCCCTTTGTGTATTGGATACAGCATATGCCGCACAAATTTACTAAACCAAAGTTGTCCCCCCCATGCAGTTAAAGGCATTTGAGGAGGAGCAGGCGAGATGGAAGAGCCAGAAGGCAGAGCTGCAACAAAAAGTGGAGGATGGAGAAGAGAAAGCTGAAAAGCTTGAAAAGTGCGACATTATGTATACTATAATTTTTTTTTTTACCCTATTCACAGCTGACAGCAATGCCACAACACATCCTATTTGTGTCACTTGACGCAAGCCCTTCTTGTAACATCCGGTATTGATTTCACGTCTTAACCTTTGCATTGATGCTAATATAACGTAAACATTACAAAAGTAAGCCAGACAGAAGTTCACCTGAGGTTGCCGTAGAAAAGACCTCTGTGGTTATCATGACTACAAGCCATAGTATTAGAATCTGAAATCTTACTGTACGTTACTTCTTGTTGCTTTAGCAGCCTCTCTGTTTATCAGGTATTGGCAAGAGGCCCAGACACTGTGCAGGGTGGTGAGCCAGCGACTGGCTGATGCCCAGAGCCAATCTGACAGCCTGGAAATCAAGTACGGCAAGGCCAAGAGACTGGTCAGAGAGTACCAGAGCAGGTAATCGTTTAATTCCACTCTGTTAGCTCTGGACTGCACAATAATAGGCCCTCCCTTAACTTGAGGGACTCAACATGTAAACAACATTTACTCAGGGAGGAGGAGGCGAACAGCAGAGAAGCAGATTTGCGTCAGGAAATGGAGGAGAGAGACAACAAGCACAGGGAGACTATTGAAAGGCTTCAACTCCAGGTCAGGACGGCTTCTTCATGTAGCTCACACGAATATTAACCGTGATCATCATCTGCTTTTTCAGTTGGAGCGAAAAGACCCAGCGACAGCAGGGACGCATCTTGCAGTGGACCTGGCAGTCCCGGGTAGGCAGCAGCTTTCAGGACATCTATCGTACTTTTACGCTGACCAGTAACTACGCCACTTAAACAACGCGGTGATATCCAATACACGAGCTGGAACTAATTACTCTTTTCTTTAAAAGAAAATGGCTGACGTATACGTGCAAATATCAATATATCACTTGTGGTTTGTGTGTATTATCTTTGTGTCCGATCCAGAATGGTACATTGCAGTTCCTGACACACAACGACTAGACTGCAGTGCGCACATCGCACGAGGTCAGCTGGCCCAGAAGTGCAAACGCCATCCACCTTCACGAGAAAAACTCAGAGAGAGTTTTCAGAAAGAGGTGTGAGGTTGAGAACGTCGGCGGGCACGTAGTTACATTTTATGCCGTCGTCATCCGGCTGATGCTTCACGTTGTCGCCGAAGCAGGAAGTCGATCAAAGGCCACGGGAGAGCGAATCGCAGTCCGAAGAGCTTGGACAGAGGAGCAGCCGAGCTGAACTTTCCAGTTCTTCCTCGTTCTCGGTTCACAGCCCTGCCGACGTGTCCGTCTTCACGCCCCCAAACCTCATCACCGATACCATCGCCACCGTCATCACCCCCCCGGTTAAACCCTCCACATCCAAGAAATCCAAAAGAAAAATGCCTGACTTCAGGTGTGCTGAACCACTTCTCTTTTGGACTTCAATATGAGACCGGACATTTTTCAGGTATTCTAAATGCGATGCTATGATTTGATGTTCTTGTGCAGTGGTCTTCGTAAGTCCCTAAGCAAGAGGAAGAGTGAAAAACTGCAGAGAACTTCCAGGAACAGCAGGTGGGATTGACATTTTGTGCAAATATGTTCAATGCTCTTCCTCTCGGGCTGGTTCCCCAGCCCTTGAGCCAAGACGCATATAGTATATTTACTTAAGTGCGCGACTGTAGTTTAATGTTGGTCACAATGGTGGTACTTGGAAAGACATATTTTTGGGGTGGCGCTAGGTGTCAGATATTTGGAGAGAGAAAAAATACGTCACTAATGTTTGCCATACAACACATCCATGAATCTGTCTAGGGCGTCGTGTAGCGACCTGGTGGATGAGCCAGCTGAAGTTTCTCCATTGGGCTCGGTGACCTCCATGCCCTCGTGCTTGCCTTTCGCCTGGTTTGCAGAGCGAGGGAGGGAGAAAGAGGAGGCAGGGGAGCGACCTAAAGGCGGCAGGGAGAATCTCCGTTCCGTGTCCAGCAGCAGTTTGCCTTACTTGACCACCTCTGGTAGAATAGATCAGGTATGAAGAAAACGCTGCTAACATACTAGCTTGCATGTGCTTGCGGAGACATAGAGTGGGCAAGGATCCTTTCCTAAGCCACCTTAGTAGCCTCCTTCACTTGTGCTCCTTACTTCAGAATGTTGGCTCTCTAAAGGATAGCTTCAGCAAAGGGGGTCACAGCTCTAATCACTCGCTCTGCGGACACTCTCGCACATTCACCTTTGCATCCACGGAGGTAAGCCATTCCTTTCCTCCCTTTGCCTTCCCCACTTCCTGCCTGCTCCGCTTGAAGAAGTTGTGTTTCTCCAATGATGATCTTCTGACGATCTATAACCGCATTTCCCGCTTTTTTTTTTCCACTCTTGGCTACCAGACCTTGGACGACGAGCCTCTGCCAGTTAACAACAACTACCACTGGCAAAGTCGACCTGTGTTGGAGTGGAGCAGCCAGCAGGTGTGTCTGTGGTTGGTGGCCGTGAACATGGAGCAATACATGAGTGACTTTGCAGCCAGGGGTGTGGACGGGGCGCAGCTTCTCACAATGGACACTGACAAACTCAAGGTCAGATGTTTGGTCAAAAAAAAAAAAAGTCAAATAATTGTTTGAAGTTGGCTTTTAATTTGTGTATATGCTTGCCTTTTCTGACATAATTTGTGTGTATACAATATGCAAGCCTTATCTAAAATAAAGATTGGGACCAAAAACTGATCTCAACTAAGGTTTGATTGGATCGCCTATGCTATATAAAAAGTACCGTAATAATTTTGTTGTCTTCATTTGGGTATTGGACGCCCTCTGGTGGAAAACCTTGCCATGTAACATCACAGATTTTGCTTCCTTTCTGTCGTCAGGCCATGGGCGTGCGTCAAAGTGACCGCGCGTCTCTCAAGAAGAAGCTGAGGGAGATGAAGAAACATGAGGAAAAAGAAGAGCGGGGAAGGGAGAAAAGGTGGAAGGAGTCGTCGACCCGTAAAGAGAAGAATTTCAAGAGTGAGGGTGTGGTCATCGAGAATACATCCGCTCTGGAGTCGCACGGTAGCGGGAGAAGTGCGAGGACCGAGTCTCTCCTCTAGAAGAACTCGACATCTCCACCAGCTTGGATGATCTTGGTTAGCATTTTCCTAAAAACTTTTTATTAATTTATGTTATGATGGGAGAACACCCAACAAATCTCACATTTGCAGCACTTATCGTTTTTATACTTTTACGTGTGATTTTAAAATGTCTTGTTTTAATAAATATGCTTTAAACATCCACTTTCCACCGTTTAATTAGAACATTGTTACACAACCATACACACATGAATATGGCAACTGAATTCATTCTTTTGAAATTGTAATCAATTTGCCAATTTCCACTTTGCTTTTTTTTGTACACTGCAGTCAATCCACAAGGTACTAATGAAGACAGAATCATTGTTAGGGACAATTTAGAAGTCACGCGTGTTACCATGACGTGACTCTTTGGTCTTGTATAGTGCGTAACAGAAAGAACCCCTTGAGTAAATAAATACAAAAATGGCAAAAAAAATTCTCTATAAACTCCCTGACCTTCTCCCTCCATCCCGCCCCAACACTTGAAAACACAAAATGTACAAAACAAAGCTCCAAAAGTAGTGGACCCTCCACTGTACAACATTTCTTCCAATGTCTCTACTTGCATTTACGACCCCCTGAAGCAGAAAGTTTGGGGGAAAAAAATGTACAAATGAATATCTTGTCTTGATATTTACATTCCGCCAGGATGTGATTCACGGTTAAGAATAGTGTTCGTTGTCATGCCAGCTTGTCACCCAGGATTTCTTTTCTAGGTTTGGCCAATCCGCATTCACGTCTCTGTCCTCGCGTTTGATCCGAACCGCGTTGTAACTGGGAACTTTGTCTTCGTGTTTGGCCCGTTTGAAGAAGCCACACTGCGTTAAAAAAAAATAAAAAAAGACAAGATGTCAGTGTGAAGAAAGAAGAAAAGGGCTAATGTGTTGAGTGGCGAGCAAAGAAAAGCAAATCGGAGCGATGCAGAAGGCCCAAGACTGAAGATAAGCGCCACCTCCCCAAGGCCATGCGTGCACAGTCGTACCTTGACTTATGAGTAAAATATCGCAAATCAACTTCCCCCACGAAGATCAATGGAAATGCAGATAATGTTACAGTGCCACAAAAAACATTTTCATTTTTTGGCAACAAAGAAAAACAGCACTGTACAGTATTGTGCTGTGTACAAATATACAGCATTAACAATAAAATGAACTCTTGTTTTTTTTTTACCTCATTTTCACAATACTTGACTTTTGCCACACTTTCCTCGCTTTTAGCAACTGCGTCTTTTTATGGCCGTCAAGAAATTATTTGATTTCCCTTGTCTAGAATTATTAATAAATGTCATACATATAAAGTCCCCCCCACCACCACCACCACCCTCCTAGATGCACGCCCCTGCAAATGTAACTACACGCTCACCACACTCTTTTTGACCGGAAAGTTGAGGCACTGTTAAGTCGAGGTACCACTGCACTGTATATTATTTCCAGCGACAGTCACATCAGAAAAAAAAAAAACATTCAGCTTTTGCAATAATAGGAGTCACGTAATTGAGTGAGGAAAGCCCAAATCCAACGACCAGAAAGCAAAAGAGAAATATGCAGCCGGGTAAAATTTGCCTTACTTATTCTCTTTCAGTTTTGTTTAGATTTTTTTTTTTACGCATTTGTCAGCCTCTGTTTTTCTGTCAGGTCCTGTTTGTTCTTTTTCCCACAGACTCGACAAAGTCCACACTGAGGAGAGGCAAGTTGTTAGATAAACATCATCATCACCTTATTGTGAACAATATTTGGACATGTGCGTGTGTGTGTGTGTGTGTGTGTGCGTGTGCACCTACCTTCCAGAGAAGGAAAGCCAGTAGCGCCAGTAAGAGCAGGGCCAGGAGAACGGACAAGAAAATGATCCACCATGGGACTCCTCCGTATTGGGCCTCGTGCCTCTCAGGGAACGCAGTGAGTTTCATCTGGAAAAGAAAAAAAAAAATAAATGAAGTTTGTTCTTTACTGAGTCACATTTAGCGTGTGTGTGTGTGTGTGTGTGTGTGTGTGTGTGTGTGTGTGTGTGTATACCTGTGTCTCAGCATTCTCCATCACTGTGATTTTTCTTGTGCTTTCAACTTGCAGTGCCGCCTTGACGATCACATCCACGTGATGCAGCTTATTGTAATCCTGTTTAGGAAAGCAATAATAATATAACAATGGAAAAAAAGAAACATGCAATGTGTTTTGAACGCGGCCCGTTATCAAGGAAATCGGGTCTGACAAATGTAATTTATAAATTATGCCTTGTGCTGATGTGATCATCAAATACTGTAGCAATGTCACGCGTATCAATCCACTCATACATTATATCAAAGCTCTGTATAAAGACTTAAAATCTTAAATTTGTTCAATGACATCTTATATGTTTACCCCAAATAAGGACAAAATCTCTTGCTATTCAATCACCACGTTCTGTCGGGTCCAATCATCAAGTTAAAATAAAAAGAATAGTGATAATAATGGGTTTGTCTTGAATAGAGACGGATGAGTACCCTCACCCCTCTTCAGAATAAAAGAAAATGTCAACAACAATACAAAAAAAAATATTTAAAAATCCTAGCACAGTTACCGCCAACAATGTGCTGTTCCAGAGGCGGGAGTGAAGGGTGATGACTGCGTTACTGTCCAGGCCTCTCAGGGGACACTTGATCCTCACACACTTGGCCCCATCGTCACATGACTGTAACCAGAGAGCCAGCCAACCACCAAATTAAATTTAGTGCTGTACCGCCCAAACACTTACCGTAAGCAATCATTCGACTTTGTTGTTTCTAGTACAACAAGTTAACGTCTTAACAATTTACTGCTGTGAAAGGATTCAAACAAAACTAGTGGTGAAATTGTTTGTTTTTACCAGAATTTTAGAATTCTTCTTGTCCACCAAACGTGAAATAATTCCTTGGTCACCATCCTTGGTCCTTGCTGAGGCCCTTCTTATCCTGCTGTTGCTGCCTTCCTGTTTTTTAAAAAACCAAACAAGATTAGACCAAGGTTTCGAAAATTTAATTCAGCCAAGGTTGATATTTTTCATCGAAAAAAATCTCACGGGGAAACCACCTAATAAAAATTTCCTAAAAATAAATATAGTTGCTATTTTAATCGTTTTAACTGTAAACATACTACAATTCAATTCGAATTCATTGTGCAAAACTTATCTTTTTTTTTTTTAATTAAAAGCGCATTCACGAAGACAGCCCAACATACCAAGCTTGTCTATCCGTTGCGATGTCTTACTTCAACATAAATCCTTGAGACCAATTCCTATTTAGAAAGGGCTTTGGCGCCATCAAGTGGCACTCCGGCATAAGTTACATCAAGTCGCATCACATTTTCTCCCCACTGACCTTTTTGAGAGGATTGATCTCCGATTTCGGCGTACACTCGATGTGGTTCACGCCTGTGGCGGTGACCTTCATCAAGTAGAGCAGCCACTTGTTCTGCTCCGTGGTCTTGGGCCAGTCAATGTGAAGGGTGGCAGTGCCGAAGTCCGTCAAGCGCCTTCCAATGTTGATGATCTGACATATGCAATATTACAATGAACCATTGCAGAGGAGGACAAGGAAGTCACAGCTACGGAGGGTGGCCAACTTTCTTCTGTGCTCACTCTGATCTGATGCATGAGGGGCATTCCGATGTCGCTTTCCGTCCTCATGGCATTTTGATCTCTGATCTTTCCAGAGAATTGCACCTGTGAGGGCTGCACTTGCCTGGGAAAAAAAAAAAAGAAAGACACGCAGAGTTTGCCTTCAATTCTGTCCTGGTGTATGTTTTTTATATAGATTTTGAAATTTTTGTTTGGTTACCCTGTTATAGTCAGCTGCAACGTGATAGCCACGTTCGCCTTGGCTTTAACAGCGGCGAGTGTCGGCTGCTCGCTGGTTCTGCATAAAATCAAAAGCACCAACCTCCATCATGACAAGAATATAAGAGCATGTAATATGTGCTACACTTGAACAATCTGTATCCCACTGGACGTCCTCTACAGGTGGAAATAAAAAGTCGACACAGCTGATGAAATGCCAGCTTTTTGAGACGAAAAATAAACAGAGGAAGGGGAGAAAAAAAAACAATCCACCAATTTTGTGACCTATGGCGTGTTCATTTGAATTTCTTTTAAAAATATATTCGAGCAGAGAAGTTAAAGTAAAACGAGACAAAACAATGTGGTTGCAATTGTGTGCACACCCCCCTATCACAAGCTCTTCCTGACATTTTCTTTTTCTCAAGCAGAAGTCTGAAGAAGCCGGAATTGTCTGGTGTTTGGAACTGTTCGTAATTCCTTCCACTGTGTCGAAGGCCACAGTTCCATCTGAGGAAAAACAGCCCCCCTGTTCATGATGGCGTCATCATGCTTGAATGGAGGTATGATGTTCTTTTGGTCCTGAGCAGTGTGGTGTTTGTGGCAAACGTCTATTTTGGAATTATGGCCAAAAGTTCAAGGCTGAATATTGAAATATTGCTAAATTAAATTAATATTCATAAAATAAACTATTCCACAGATATGTTCTAATTGTTTTTAATTGTTGGTTTATTAATTATAATATTTACATAACTAATGTAATTTTATAAATTTGACTGAATTATTATTGTATGACGCAAATTAATTATTTGACATATTTTTCCTAGCCTATTTGTCCGTCTTGAAAATCAAAAGTGAGCACAAACCTTTGCCCACTCATATTTTTTGCAGATGTGCTGTTAGAAGGACTACAAATGTGGGAATGTACCAAATGTTGCCAGTTCAACTTACGTTTGAGGTTGAAGCTCAATCTCTAATTCGGTGGTGTTCAGCGAGAGGCCTGTTGTTCCCAGAATAATGTAGAAGGTTGTCTAGAGACGCACACACACACACACACACACACACACACAAAGCTACATGGGTGACAGTTGTTTCAGGAAGAATGCTGAAAGTTGCTTCACAGAATCCATTTGAGCACTTTGCTGGCAGATTTCGCAACTTTTCAGACTACCACAGCAACTAGCCGCGGTCAACAACTTGAACATCTCTACACAAAGGAAGATACTGTACTCACTGCGGACATTAACCTTAAATGTAAATACACTGAATTTAAAATTAAATACAAGTGAACTGTAGTGATTCTTTCACATCCCACTTTGAAGAGAGATGAGACCAGAGGGAGTCGACAGAGAAGTCACGCACTCACCACAGAGTCCCGTTTAAAGGGGTTTCCAAGTTCACAGGTCGCCTGAGAGCCGTTCTTATTGGCCGTGCAAGTTACAACCTGGAATCAGAGTCTTTCAATCGCATCCACAAAAGTATGACATCCGAGAAGCGTGTGAATTTGTGTGTGCGTGCGGTGGGGTGTGTGTAATAAAGCATACATTGGGCGGTCCGCGGAAAGCCGAGTATGTGAAGGCACGCGGGAAGGAAGCGACCACTGAAGCCTCGTGTGCGTCGTCTCCATTCTGGTTGGTCACCTTGACCTCCAAGGCGATGTCTTTCTGCTTGGTAAACGAGATCACCGGCACACCGTTCTCCCTAAATGTAAAGATGAAGCCTTCTCAAAAACACGGAGGTGCACAATAAAAACAAAATGTTTGTGTTTTTTTCTTCTTTCTTACAATGGTAAAGGTGTGAAGGTGTCGTCTTTAGCTGTCTTGTAGCCGTAGCGATGCGCCACCTTCAAGTTACTGCGGCAAATATTGTCACTGCCGCAACCCTCTTTCACAAACTGAACCTACCGAGATATGAGCACAATAGGGAGCGGCATGATGTGAGATACATGACATGACTTTTCAGATTGTCTTGCTAGCTTATCACTGTCCTAGCATGAACAGAGCCACAAAGTAGCTGTGCCTCAGTTCATTGTCAAATTGTATTTCATGCTTTGACTACAAAAAAAAATCATCATCATCAAGTTACTCTCTAATTATTCAGTAGTGTACTTGCTCACTCTAACTCAAGGAATTATTTGGACTCGCACACCTCTTGCCGAGTCATGACTGTGTCTTTAGCGTCGAGGACAGGAGGCATTTCAGAGGAGCTCTGTCGACGTTTGCGTTTCCTATTTAGGATCTCCACGTCCACGTCGACGGGCACCCCTCGAAGTTTGTCACGAATATTGTCCTGTGGGATGACGTAGGATTATTCACACACAACATTGCACACATACACAAAGTACTGGTTTGTTTTCCTGGCCCCTTTGCACTCAGTGCTGGGTTAGCTAGCTCACCCATTTCGGGTGACTTCAATCCAGCAGTTCTCAATATAGATGAAGTCTCTCTGTCATTAAGTTCCTGCGAAGAAGGATTCAAACCTGTATAGCCAGCTGGCGTGTGACGCATTGCTTCCTTCCTTTGGTGTCCAAGACGACGGTGCCTTGGGATTCGTATTCGCTGTCAGAGGCCGACTGCTGAGTAAAGGAGGCCCTGGGGATGAGATTCTTCTTTCTTTGGTCAGAGTCCACCGTCATGGTGTATGCCAAGGCTAGAAAGGGACGTAAGAGTCACTATTGGTGTACACAAAGAGGAAAAGTGTTTCTTGAAGAGAAGGCCGACTGATCTTACTCAATCTCGGGGAGTAGCTCTTGGGGTTGGCGGTGTAGGTGAAGCAAGCTTGAATGTTCATGCTGAGGGAGGAACACGATCGGAAGTGATAAACCGAGCGCGTCAACTTGTGTTTTCCTTAGCATTAGCATGTCAGAAAGACCAACCAGGAGACAAATTGGCTTTGAACCAAGCTACAGCTCTTTGGCCACAGTTGAAGATTGCGTACCAGAACTTGTTCCCACAGTTCTTCTTAGTCAGGTCAATTTCCCTTGGTATGAAATTGACTTCCTTCTGGATGGCGATGACTGGACGGGCTCTGAAAAGACAGGATTGAGCTTCTCTGTAGGCAGGAGGTGAGATACAAAACAAAACCCAAACGGGGAGCACTCACCTGTACACAAAGACGGCGTCAGACAGGGATCCAACAGCCAGGTCGGGGTAGGAGTTCTTGTCCAGATCCATGTTACCCGCTAGGGAGTAACCAAACATTGTCACTCCTGAAGGCTTGCCAGACAAAATCTACAGCAAAAATGAACATTTGTTCAGAGGTGATAGATAACATTTTGTCAACATTATGCTGGGGCCAAGAGGTTTTCTTTGCGCACCTGTGCCGCTTTGGTGGATTGGAGTCCTGTTTTTGATCCATGGTAGATGTAGACATTTCCTGAATCGTCATCATCGTAAGGGGCTCCCACTGCAAAATCTATTCGAGTGAAAAAGAAACGTGACTTTAAGGGATGGGTTCTCAAATTTTAAGGGCCCCCCTTATAATCCCAAAGGCTGTTAAATTCTGTATAACTACCATATGCAGCTGAAATGTCATCGGCATTAAAAATATACTATTTTTGAGAGAAGCAACAGACTTTTTCTTTGCCCAAATTATTGAAACGGAAGCCTCACCATGGTAACCGTCCTGGTTGATATCTCCCAGATTTTCCACAGCTAGGCCAAACATAGAGTCCTTCGGTCCGTCTATTCTGATGGGGGTGACCTTGTCCCATTTTCCGGCTTGGTTTACAAAGGCGTATGTAGCGCCTCCGATTTCGCCATCCTTCTCAAAGTACTGAGGCGCTCCCACCACGATGTCCTCCCAGCTAGCAAACGACACCATCAGCATGTAAGATACTCTTACTACCCACCTTCCAAAACTGTTTAATGCTACCCAAAACAGATTCTAACGCTCCACTTTTACTCACCCATCCCCGTTGAGATCCAGCACGGCCAGATCATAACCGAAGGATGAAGCCAGCCCCTCCCCTTCCAGCGTGTACTCTTGCAGCAAGATGTTCCTCGTATCGGGGCCTTTCTTGAGCAGCACTACCGCGCCGCTGTGGTTGGCCCGTGGAGCGCCCGCCACCACCGTCAGCTGGCCTTTCTTAATCAGGCTTTTGCCCGAGTCCAGGGAGAAACCTGTGACCACGAGACAAAGCCTTAACAAACGGAGTCCATGTATGGGGACTTCATTACTGTAGCTAACTGTATAATCAAAAAGGCTATTGTACAGTAAACGTTCATTTGACTTCTTAATGAAGTACATTTCATACTCTGTATTTGTTTTTTTTTTTTTTGTGATACTTAAGTACTTTTGCCACCTCTGTGAAATAGTGACATTGTGGAAGATTGTGCGCGCAGGGTGGCCGTGGCGAGTGAGTGCTTCACCGAGATAGCTGCTGGCAGGGGCAGGGACGAGATCGGGATTCTTCTCGTTTTCATCCCCTGCCTCAAAAGGGCCGTCGTCATAAATGCCCATCTCCAGGAGGGTGTCATTCTTTTGTTCCAGGCGGACCACACCTAGATTAGAAGATGACGAGGGAGTGGAGTGGTACAGCTAAATTTGACTGAGTTTGCTATTACACCCCACCAAATGCAAAGCTTTTCATGACATCGGTCCCCCAGCATTATATGCACCGAGCAATCATACAGTCTAATAGGTCACCTTTCCAGTTGTAAGCTCCAGGAGCCCCAAAGATGAGGTAATGGTAGTCCTTGTCGAAAGTGGCTGAGAGGCCCTGCTGGCAGGAGCCAAACATCTCGTGACCTCTCGGCCTGCTGTCGCAAAAATGCCAGCCGCCTCCATCCTCGCTGGAGAGAGGGTCGATTTGCAAATCCTGACTCAGCACGTAACAGCGGCCAATGATGTCACGGGATTCGATGGGGGTCTTCACATTGGTCCTGCGCTCGTATCGATGGGCACAAGTCTACATCGGGGAAACACAATTTTCGGTACGGTACAGTGTTCCGCCACGTAATCGTGGCTCGTCGTTTGCACCCCTGCTATGCATATTTAGTTTGGAGATGTATTTATTTTTTTATTTTTTTACTGGAATCCCCTCGTACATGGCAAGGAGAGCACAGTTTCGATGCACTTTTCAGCCATCTACAGCACAGCGGGGGCATTGCAGAAGTTGCTCTGATCTCATTCGAGGTGTACCTCTTGAGGTGACCCGAGTGACAGCTATGCATCCGCATTTTAAACAGTTTTTTTGTGGCACGTGTCCCCAGCTATTCAGTGATAAACATAACTCATTCACAGTTTTTGTTCTCTTTTGTCTGGAAAACTCAAAAATAGGAATTGGTCTCATGGAACTATGTTGAAGTGATCCATGATGTGAAACCATCTGTAAGACATTTATTTTTGATTATTGAGCTTGACAGGAATACAATAATGTCCAATACTGTCACCGTTTGAACTCCTTACGATAACAGTGGCATGAACTTGTCCCAAAGTTTGGTTGTCTTACCACAATCTTGCCTCCCGGCCCCTGACTGTTGACCGTCACTCCCATCCACTGGTTCTCTTTGCTTTCTCTGTTGGTGTCCTCTGCACAGTCAATTCATGTGAAATTACTGAAAAAGCTCAGAGATATGGGCATAGTTTGGAAAAAAAAAAAAACCTCAACTCACCGCCTTCATCAAAATTAACCCGCACGCAGCCTGCAGAGGGGGAGCTCATGTCACAGCTGTAGAGTCCCCCCGTTACCGATGCCCTTTGACCGCTAAAGCCTTTGGCTCTCGGGGCCCCGACCAGTAGCCTGGAACAGACCCAAGTTGGGAATATATTAGGAAAAACACCATCTGTGGCTCCATCAATTGCGCACTGTGCAGTGTAAGCATCTGAAACTGTCATCTTCACTCTACTCGCGCTTCCTGTTGTGTGTCGCACTCCGGCATTTAACACAGCGCCCAATTCAAAGACTCCTTCTATCTCTGGACGCGCACACACAGGGCGCCCTTTGTAGGTTGAGGATTTGAGGCAAATGCCACATGGCGTTGAACTGTGAGCGAGGGGAGTGTTATCAAAAAACAAGGATGTCATCTTTTAGTTGATTCTTTTGTTCGGCCCGCGAAAGCAAATCAAGCATGTCAAGTTCCACGAAGCTTGCTAAAAACAAAATTTTAAAGTGTCATATGTAATCCATAATAACATCGAGATATTGCAACCATTTTCTCGTTACCAAAGCCCTTATTGCATGAACGTTAAAAAAAGATTGAACAAGCCATTATTGTTGATTTCTGATTTCAAAACTAATATAGCGCTGACATGATGCGCTCGTGGATGACCCACCATTTCACTGACAGTGACCCGCCTATTACACTTATCATTGAGCAACAGAGGAGGAAGCCCCACGATGCTGTCTCAGTCGACAGGAAGACCAAAGAAAAACAGAGACGGTGTGTTTGTGTGTGTGCACTGGAGTGTTTTCACACAAACACGCACACATTCCATAGTGTAGAATCACTGGGGACGCCAAGGCCAGAGCAACACAATGACCATAACAGAGGCATCCCAATGAGAGAGGTGTAATTTATTCTCTTTTTTTTTTTTTTTTACAAGACAGTGCTTCCTGGGCCACAGCCTGTTGCTTGGCAACATCTGGCGGTGCCCTATAGAAAGAGAGAGAGAGAGAGAGAGAGAGAGAGAGAGAGAGAGAGAGAGAGAGAGAGAGAGAGAGGTCGGCCAGTGCAATCATATGCTGCCCAACTACTCGATTTTTCCACAAAATGTCTGCCAAGAGCCCATCCCAAATCTCTTCAGAATTTCTTCTGCTTGCTGTCCAGACGAATAAATTATTTATGTCCGAATTCTGTTCGGCTTCACCTGTTTTTTTTTAAAGGTGTTTGATGTCGGATAACCTTACACAACCCGAGGCAAGAGAAACTCCAGAGAACAAAAACCTGACACTCCTCCTTGTTATGGAGCAAATACCAAGGCCCCAGTACCTCACTTGCATGCCATAACATTAGGCACACTTAAATAATTTGATGAGAACCAACAAGAGTTGTTTAAGGATAGCAAAAAAATCACGAGTCAGTGCTGTTGTTTTCATTGTTGTGCTCGTTATATTGCGCAAGTGTACCTAATAAAGGGTCCATAAAATGCACACCTGCATGCATTTCATCTAAAATATGCAAGCACGCATTGGTCAAACTCGAGCCGAGTTTTTCTACCCTCCCTTTCGCGAACAGACTTCTCGGTTTGCCAGTGATGGCACACGCCTACTCATGCAAACACAAACACACGCACACGCACATTACCGTAACATCTCCTCCTGCCCTCACCTGCAAGTACATGCACAACACGTCGCTGTAGGGCATGAAGACCCGAATAAGATATGACTCAAATACTTGCTGCACACGTGGCTGGGAGAGGATTATGACAAAAGTTTAAATGAGGAGGGGGCAGAAATGGACACGCACGCGCACACACACGTTTCACCGTTTGTCATGATAAACCAATAAGCTCCCATATTCACTTTTGAAAAGAACTCATTCCACCTCGGTGAGGGCTCTATGAAGATCTTGCCAAACAAACGTCACTTGCACAAGCATGCACACACATATCCAAGTTTGGAATGTGGTGTTTCACATACATGTGTCTAAATCTCTTTTGTATTCAACCAATAGAATTGACTCTGGGGAAAAAAAGTTCTCTAGATGTCTGATTCCCAACAAGGGTGCCCAGGGTGCATTTGTTTGCTGTGACTTGGTGCGAAAGTATTTATTCTACCGATGCCAACGACATATCTTGACAGGTAGAACAATTACATTCCCTTCCACTAGGTGGCACAAATGCACACAATTAATCTCTATCCACTTTTCGGATGTAAAATATGTTCCCCGAGAAAGGTTAGGAAACACTGGCTTGAAAAAGTGAATTAAATGGATGAATTAATTTCCTTGAATTAACCGAAGACGTAGATGAATTAGGGGTAAATAGACTCCCTCTAGTGGTAAGGGTAATAATTAATGCCTCAAGGCAGTTAATTGTACTCAGCGTTTAAGTTTGATGCATATGCAATTAGTTTTAGTATCTTTGTTTTTGAATGTTTTTAGGTAAAACTTGTATTGAACATTTTACTCTGCAAAAGGTTTTACTTGGATCACCTGGCTTCAGCCCATCCAAGAATCTACTTAGGATAAGCGGTATAGACTGATGGACCACATCAGACCATTTTTATTTAAAATCAGTGTTAATGTTTGAAGTTACTTTGTCTTACAATCATTTTAAAGATACTATTAAGGAATAGAAACTCTGTCTTGTTTTTCGATCAACACTTGGGCCTATTGCGCCACTGTATTTTAGGTCAAACAGCTGGGACTTGAAGATTCGAGGCTCTTCAAAACAGCGTCGCTGTTTATGAGGTGGTACTTGGTATTAAAATTTACTAACCACTGTTTTAAACAAATCCTTCATTCAAAGCATGAAGTATTCCTAATTACAAAATGATTTTTCAAAAACGGATTGCTACTTGTTGTGAAACAAAGCTTTTTCAACTAGGATATATGTACATGGTAACCATTGTTATGATGTGTTCTTAATCTTAAACAGTATTCTTTTTTCCACCTCACTTTACATGACTATTTATTTCCATCCTGAAAATGTTTTCGGTTCCATATCACCTGCGGCGCAACGTGAGCGCGCTTGGAAAACACGCAAGTCGGGACCCAACGGCTCACTAATTATTAAACTTTTAACAGATAAGTCAAGATTTCTTACACATTAACAAAGGTTGAATAGCGCAGACACACTGGCGTGGGAAAAGCAACTCATATCTATACACGTGAACCCAAAAACAAGATCGTAAACATTTATGTGTGCGTAATTATTACCCAAAAAAAGTAACAAAAAAAGTTACAACGTGAGAAGAAAAGTCTCGATGGAAAAAAAATGGCTCTCACATTCTTTTATCCACAGGTTCAAGCTGCCGGTGCATGGCAAGGGAGAAGCCAAAGAGGCTTTTTGGATCTCCGTTTTTGCGCACGACGTCCTCGGTGTCCAGGTTGAAGGCTGAAGACGGTCGGCCGCATCCCAGCAAGAAGGCGAGCAGCAGCCGCAACGGTACACCTGACGTTTGCCCCTCCATGTCACTCTCCTGAAAAGTTGCGAATCCTCGCTGCAGTTGACACTGAGAAAATGTAAGGAGGGGTTGCGCGGTGTCCACTTTTCACTTGGGATTGCCCCTCCCTCGACTACACCGACACTCACTCACGCACGCGCGCACACAATAACCCACTCATCGCACGCAGCCTGGAATCGCAACTTGATTTCGAATATATTTCAAAATTAATGTCATCGGTCCGTTTAATAACTGTCGAATGAGAATAAGAAAACCTTTATTCGTCTCACAATGGAGAAATTCCCAATTTACAGCCGCAAAGTTAAAAAAGGAAGAAAGGAGAAGAACATAATGTAGATGAGAGGAACTGCTGTAAAGGCAGCCACTCTCGCGGCGCCATCTTAAAGTAATAACAACAATAACAAAATAATACAACACAACACAGAAGACAGACAATCTTAACCACTATTCTGCATACCCTTTGTTGTTTGAAGCAGTTATAGATGAAAGAGGAGAGGAAAGGAATTAGAAGAATGAATTAGAAGAATCCTGTCGTTCGTAGGTGTGAACGTGTTCATGGCTGTAAATACACTGGAAAAAAATAATAATTTCGATTTTCTGATTTCGAACATGTTTGTCATGCACATAATTAAGATGTGGTAAACCGATGTCTTTTTCCCGTGCTTTTCCTTGGGTGAGTGTAACGCATTTTAAACATGTCCAATCGAAAATCAAGTACTTTTTTTTTCAATGTATGCAGAGGTGTTAAATGTCCTTTTCATCCTGTACTTGAATAGAAGTACAGAAACCTTTATACAAAAAAAAATCCATCCATTTTTTAAAGAGCTTATCCTCACGAGGGTCACAGGCATGCTGGAGCCTATCCTAGCCATCAACAGGCAGTAGGCGGGGTAGACCCTGAACTGCTAATTACAGGACACACATGGACGAACAACCATTCACACTCACAGTCACACCTCGGGACAATTTAAAGGGTTCCAATAACCTGCCATGCATGTTTCTTGGAAGGTGGGAGGAAACCGAAGCACCCAGAGAGAACCCAGGAAGAAGATGCAAACTCCACACAGGAAAGCCGGAGCCGGAATCAAACCCTGTACCTCTGCACTGTGGTGCCGACATACTAACCATTCGGCCACCATGCCGCCTAAATAAATAATCTGGAAGTAGACACATTTAATAGTATTTGGATAACTTTTAATGCAAAAAGGTATTGAAACAATGAATCAATGATAAAAAAATGATCATTGTTGTCAATTAATCGTTGCCACTCTAGTTATAATGTCGCAACACAGATACTTTTTGTTAGCCAGCCTATGGCGTCCTGCATTTTTTTGTTGTTGCTGATTTCCTGACTCTTTGATGGTGTCGTTGGCATTTCATGAGACTCACCACTTGTTCCTCACAACACAACGTGTCAGCAAACAACGTGGGCTTTGTGTGCCTGGAGAGAAAGGGCAGACGGAAAGGGAGAGGGAGAAAGAAGCCGCCCACATACTGTACAAAAGGCAAAAATAATGGTGGAAGACGGGAGAGGACAAACTGGGGAAGAATGCTGTTCCTGTATCTCATTATTAGAGTCATGCTTTGGAACTGTTGGCCTTGAGAATCTCCTTGGAAAGCAGATTCTCTTGTTTCAATGTCGGCTTTAGAACCCACTGCAGGTTGGAATCTCCTTTCGGTCACCTTTGACATGGGGAAAACATACAAAAGTGTTTGTTGATCAGTGTTTTAATTCCAGTTAAGTCGAGCATGGGTAGAGCACCAGAGGTCAGAAACAGTAATCAGCCTTATCACGTTGAAAGGACCGTGTTCAAAGTGGGCGAGGGTGAAATAACTCCCTCTGCCCTTCAAAGCGCTCATTTGCTAGTAAACATTTGACCTTCCTCTCTGACACACACCTGTTTTTCCCGAACCAAAACCAAGTTTGTTTTACTCCTTATTCGTAGAGCAAATTTTCCCTGTTGAGAATGGAATTGCCATTAATCACCGTACATCGGGACAAGCTGAAAGTCACACCAGCAACTCTCGTGTTGTTGTATGTGTGCCCATGGGGGGCGTGGCCTGGTGAGCATAAATCAGGCTGGGCGGAAGCACCTGGGCGTGCTGCAGCAGCTCCTTGCGAGTGTTCTCATTTTGTATTTGCTGCTCATTGTTTCCTGTTTACACACAAATAAGAAGTTTTATGGTTATGATTTTCTTCTCTTAACAAATCAAATGTTACTTAACAAAAAAAAAGCCAAAACAAAATAAAACAAAAAATGCTACAAGGACGGACAATGGAAGAAAATATTGTGATGGAAGCAGAGTCGAAGTTCTTTCACAACAAATTTATCCTGGCACTTTGATGGCACTTGAGTTGAGTTCTAGAAGAAAGGAATCCATGAAAATGTCTTGAAGTATTGATTTTGATGGCAGATTAATGGCAATGGTCCTGATTGATGAACAAGTCTCTTTTAAAGCCTTGTTTTTTTTTCAAGCTGTCTCCTCATCCTCACATGTACTGTATACTCAAACAGTTTTAAGGTGTCTTCTTTCAGCGGAATAACCGGTTCTGCCTGGGTCGAAACACAATGAGAAAGGTCAATTGATTTTTGCATTTCGGTCATTTTGTGTTTATTGTGTCATAATTTAGCCATTGCCCTCATAAGTAACATCTCAATCAAGAGGCACACTTGATTTTGGGTGCCAGCTTGTTGTGAATTATAAAAAATAGCGACACGCTGAATACAAAGAAAAGTGCTCGTGAACTAAGCTGTGATCCAACTCATCACTGCGCCAGTGAGGAAAAAAGCATTCGAGGCAATAAAAGAGTTTTAAAAAACACAAAACAAAACAAGGTTTTCCAACCTGTAAGTGGTCTCCCTCGGCCTCTTTACACCAGTCCGGTGATTTCAGTTTACAAAGTCATCCTCTGTCGCACACATGCTTGCATTCCAGAAATTAGCTAACTTGTGACACACTGTAACAAAACACTCCTGCTTTCCATTATGTGCTCAATGTACTTTGTACTTTCAATGTATTTTGTTTTTGGCAAATGCACCCTGCTCGTTCCACTTTAAAATCTCCCGTCAGTGAATCGTATCGCACGCCATGTTACTGTACATAGCCATGTTACTGTACTTATCAAATCGCCTTTACCGGACTCTTTAGCATTAGCATCAAGCTAGCGAGCTGAAAGGCTTAGCTATGTAGTTGTTTGTTTCTCAGCCGAATGGCAGTCTGGTCACTCGTAGGTCAATTCACCACAGTATTCTGGTTTTAGGCCTACTATAGATGCTTCATAAGTCAACCAGTAGCTACGTGCCCCAATAAAAGGAATGTTCATTTAAAAAAAAATGATGACTTGCTTCACTGTCCCGCAGGTGCTCTGACTATGTCTGTTCTCTAAAGGTGACTGACTGCATGAATCACATTCAGCACATTTAGTTTATGCATCTGTAATGAGATAGATCTGCACACACATGTCTTAAAGGTAAACTCATCGTGTTCTGAGGTTAACGTGGAATCCTGGAATTCCTGCCATGCTCCTCAGCAGAATCTCAGGTAAGTGCGATAAATCTCATCTTTACTTTCACTCCCACGTATGAACATGAGAATGTGCGAGAGACATGATGACAGAATCATTCCGTGCACAAAAATATCAAAATGAAAATAGTGGCCGCATTATTATGTTCAGAAAATTCTACATTCAATATTTGTGGGGGAAAGTTTGATCAAGCCGCTTTTCAGTCCCATCCCAAATGTGTCCCGGTGAACAAACTGTGACATGTTTGGATGAGTTTTGGTGCGGTACAACGTGACATTGTGTACTTTTGTAGCTTTTTTTTTTTTCCTAACTTAAGGATATCCGAGCAAAAGAGAAATGTTTTCCAGAGAAGAAGTGCATTGGGATGGGAGGCCAGGAATGAGTCCCAACATGCCGGAAAGGAATGAAGGATGAATTCATGACCAGTCTGACACCTCACCCTGCCACTCCCAGCACCTCCCAAAATCCTCCACACTTCTCTACCTATTTTCTTCGGCTAAGACTTGCAATTTCACTCTTACGAACACATGTTTAGCTAAACAATAAAGACCAGTGACCCAATATGAAGTGCTGACATCCCTTTAATCTTGCAATGAAAAATTGCATGCCATCAAAGAGAATTATGCAACGATTTTATTCCTCCAGGTTGAATACAATGTGTACAAACGTTCATATTATCTTTTATCATGACACGTGACAAATAAAATCGTAACATGTGAATCATTTCCTGGCTGGACATGAGTAACAAACTCACCTTTATTTGTCCAATCCTGCCTACTCCACCCACAACACTGGCGTAACGCACACGAGCACACACCCTTCAGTACAGCCACAGGAAGTTGCCAAAGATCAACCCTTGGGGCAGTTTTTTTTCTTCTCACTGAGGAGGTTTACACCTTCTTCAATAACATTTATGACAAATAATTAGAAACTCATTTGAACGCCCAGCTAACCATACAAATTTGAAGAAAATCAATCCCTGTGAATGTGCTTTTTTTTTTTTTTTTGTGGGTCGCACCTGGATGTGTTTTTGGAAGCTTTACATTTTTCACACTTTTTCAGCCATGGCCCAACTGTGTTCTGACAGTCACATACATTTGTTTTGCAGGTGTGACTGGCCACAGGATGTTCAGATGATGTCCCGGTGTTGTCTAGCGAAACATCGGGGTCGCTTTTCCCTCCATTATGTGAATTAGGCAAGGCAAGTTTATTTGTGGAGCACATTTCATGTACAAGACAATTCAAAGTGTTTTCCATAAAACATCGAAAGCTTTACAGAAAGAGAAATGAAATATAACTGTCCTCGGGTCCCAACTCTGCCATCCACCTAAAGAGACCGAAGTTGCTTTTTCTGGCCTGTGGATGGAGATGTTTGGGTTAATGCTGCTTTTTGTCACTGTCTGCAGCAGGAGTCACCGACCTTTTGGAAAGTGAGAACTACTTCTTGGCTACTGATTAACTGAAAGGGCTACCAGTTTGATCTACACTCTTCTAACGTTAAAAATGTGCTTCCATTTTCTACAATTGTAAGTTATTAATAAAAACTAAGTATCTATATAAATCCATGTGATGACATTATCACGTTCATGTTTTCATGCAGAAATTAAACAAAAATAATAATTAATAATAATTGTCAACAATGATTAAACAATGCGGGAAACAGATAAGTCTCACTATGAAACTGTTTATTTCTATAAATCTCTGCAAGTGTTTGCATTTTGAAATGATCACTTCGACAACATTCCAAGGAAATAAAATTACAATGTGCCATCATTGATGAGCTATTTTAAGAACAGGGATCAAGTCCGGTCCTCGAGAGCCCCCATCCAGCCTGTTTTACATGTCTCCCTCCTCCAACAGACCTGATTCAAATGATGATGATCGTAATCGGGCTTCTGCAAAGCTTGCTGATGAGCTGGCCCCACGAGCCTAGCAAATCCTCTCACCAGCTAACACCAATAATGCTTCCTGGGTTAATGCAAGATGGGGGGTGGGGTGGGGGGGGATAGATGGCAGCAGAACCATCCGGGTTTCACCACTACATCAAAGACACAACAAAAGACCCTGGCGAGGCTGCTCCACTGTTCATGTCAGGAAACTGTGACTGTGGATGGTATGATAAATAATGACTTCCCCGCCATGTTGTTGGCTTGCTATTGTGTGAAAGTAAGTCTTGATTGACAGTGAGAAGAACTAAACATCCTTTACTAAAGACAGATTCTTTTCAAGTTTGTATTCTGGTCAGTTTATAAATGACCACCACTTTTGCTGACAGAATGATGATCTCTTCTCAATTTACTCAAATAAACAAATTAGATGAATGAAATACAATAAAACAAAGGGAACCTGGATAATTTCCATTGGCACACCTGTTGAACTGGAATACTAAAATAGATAACTGAGATAGTGTCATGTAAAGCTTCGGGTCTTCATGATCTGTACACCACTGGATCCGCCACTAAGTCGGAGATGAATAGTCACATAGAACACGAGAATGAAAACAAAAAGAAACCCGGAGAGGTAGAATAAAGCCCCTGCCGTTGTGCCATAGACGCGGCGTGGCCTCCATGGAACAAAAGACTGCAGAAATGTTGCATGTACTGTACTGTATTTGTACAACACAGATGGGAGGGGGCTTTACCTTCTCTCAAGACCTCTGCTACCACCTGGTGTCGCTCTGTAAAACATTATTTAGACCCGCAGGCTCAATACGATGAAAGATGTATACTGTATAGCACATACTGTGCCTTCATTTGATTACTTTCATTGCCTTATATGCTACAAATTAACAAATAGCACATTTTATCTATTGCGGTGGACGTCATCCTGAGTAGACATCTGCAATAACTGAGGAGATCGGAAAGCATCGCCTTATTTGTCCAAAATATTTCTACTTCATCTTTGTTTGATATGTTTCTTGCACTGGATCTTCTTCCCGGCTCGTCTGTCCTATTGATCGGACTAATTCATGTATAACTACATGTACATGAGCATGTAGGTCAATTTCTCCTCCTCGAAGTTTTTCTCACAATGTTCCAACATCCAGGCAGGCCCCGGCAGCTCTAATTCCACCCTTATTGCACTTTGAACCTTTAATGAGCTCTTCTCATCTCTTTGAGTTACAAGGTGGCTCATGAGGAAGCCATTTTTGTCTTGAGTTACATCAATAGTTTTCAGATAGATTACCTACAGTTAACCTGATTCCTGGCTCATTTGCTGCATGAGCTGCCTCTGTTTGTGTGTGCTTGTTTCAATTAAGGTCAAAATTGAAATATGGGCTAATGATCCATTTTAGATTCTTATTTTTATGTTTGACTACAGGAGAGTCAGTCCCTCACCAGTCATAAACCTCGTGGCACTCCACTGATGATCACGTTTTATACATATCATATTGGCAAAATATCATTATAAATGATGAGAAACGCTGTGATTGGGGAATATCGATAATGATGTATTGTTTTGTTTTTTCAAGAAACACCATCAATATATTACACCATATAAAACAAAGAAAAATATTGATAGCTGTATTTGATTAATATTGTGTAGATAAACGAATCATTCATATTTTCCATGATATTATACATTTATATTTTCGCCTATGTTGAACAAAGATTTGAAAAATGTTTACGATGCGAATTTTAACAAATAAACAAAGAAAGAAGGAAACGCAAAAGGAAGTTCGTAATTGTAGCCCCAGTAATCCGAGGACAACGAGCGAGAATTAAGTGTTTAATAAACAGGTTAATCCTCGGGGGGCTTCCACAACCAAATTCCCCTTGGTTGCCGTCGGAATATATAGTCCGCCTTGGAATAAAATGCAAGTATTTTATTTAGGTGTGAAACGACAGCGTTTTAGGCGAATTTAGCGGAGTTGCGTTGAGGTCACCTCGGCTGGGGCTGCCTGATTTCCCCCCTTTGTGTTTACACATCCGGGTTCTCCCAGCTCGCAGCCCCCCGCTCCCCATTTCGAAGCCATTTTGGACACACATCACACTAACATGCACGTAAACCCCGGGCGACCTCGCGACGCTGCGCCTCCAACTACAACCACTCTTCACGAGTGTGCACCGCCAGAGGGAACGATAAACGCTCCTTTCTCCTTCAGCGTTCTTTTTTTCTGAAGCCATGTGGGACTGAACGAGCCAGCACGGCGGCCCGACTAATCTGCCCCCTTCGTCTTTTCTTCTCCGTGGTGGTGGTGATTGGTGGTGTGGGGACGGAGGCGGCGGCGGCGCTTTCGAGCCGCGGAAGGCTTTAGCTTGGAGGGGGGCCTGCGGTCGGTTAGACTCCGCCGGGGCTGAGTGGTGGATGTGCGGGACCGAACCAAAACGGTGGACCTCCGTGGTGGTGTTTTTAAAGACGGAACATGTCTTTCTCGTGGCTGACTTGTTCACTTCTGCTGGGAACTTTATGCGCAGGTAAGCGGCCGCTAGGGGTTAGCTTCCATCGTAGGCATTGTCACCACTTCGAGTGTTTATTTCAACTTTTATCCACATATTTATTTTTCAAAAGTGTATTCCACCGCCCGTGTATATTAGTCATTTAGATGCGAGTGAAATGTTCAGGTTGATAATTTATTAAAAAGAAATATTCGAAAGTGTGGTTTGCCACAAAAGGTGCTACGTGCTAAAACTGTTGCGTTTGAAGCCTTTTGTGAGCTTAGCGCAGGGCAGGAATAGAAAGCAGCAGCAGCAGTAGCAGCTGCTGAAGCAACATCCTGAAACCTTAGATTCTCCTTAACACTCTTACCCAACAACAGAAAAAGGGAGAGAGTAGCAACGAAACATTTGAAACGCCAGACCGATAAATTCGAACAGATAATAGATTGACAACCAAGGGAAATTGCACAAGGGGGCTGAGTTTTTCCTCCCCCACCGCTTTCAATAATGTGACTCCACAACGTGGGCTTGCTCTCTGACCTTCTTTATTATTTTGGACCATACGGCCCCCTCCCACCCTTCTCCCCTCTCATGCAGTTTAGAATGACAATAAAATGTCTACACAGCTGCCACAGTCCAAATGAATGCGTCTGTCTGTGTTTGTATGTGTCTGTGTGCCACACGGCTATTTTCCATCTTATATGGTTTTGTAGATTGTTGTTGTAAGCCGCTTCCTCCAGAATCCATGTTGTGGTGGGTTAAAGCCTCCCTAAGTGACAGAAGGAGGAGGGAATGGGGGGGGGGGTATCGTAGTAAAAGTCCTCCTGCATCACGTGATCACCAGTATGTGCTGGATGGAGCATCGCGGTTTTTGTTTTTTATTTACTTTCCTTCTTTAAACGTAAAATTATGCATCGGGTATTGAAGTCCATTGTTTGCTGCCGGATATCTAAGTGTGTGTGTGTGTGTGTGTGTGTGTGTGTGTGTGTGTGTGTGTGTGTGTGTGTGTGTGTGTGTGCGCGCGCGCGCGTGTAGTGGGGGCTACATTGGGGGAGGGGCATTGTCCGTCAGGAAAGTATTTAAAGAGGCAGGCTCTATTTTTTTTTTAAACCTGATAACAAAGCTATTCTGACGTGACATGATTTTACATGCTCCTCTTTGTGTGGAAATAATTTTCTACCAATATCAATTATGTGTTTTTAAACGAGATAAGTGTGTATTACTATGAGAGATGAAAAGAGTAAACATTCCCTATTGTTTTTCAACGACAGCCGAGCCAGTTCTCTGTCAATGCTGAAAATGAGAGCGTGTTGTCCGATGTATAAAATACCTGTCGGACGACGTCATTTTAAGTGCACCGAGATGGGAGAAGTTAGTGTCTTGTCTTTAAAACGTCACACCCAGGCATGCTACTTGTGCCCCTTCAAACGTCAGCCAAAATAATTGTCCAAATAGGCAATATTTGCTGATTGTTTTTACTTTTATCTACTCTAACCTTTTACAGGATTTGCACACCAAACTAGTAACATTGGTCTCTTTATATTGTTACACACCAATCCATACTATACTCTTTAGGGCTGAGTATTGATTCAGATTCCCAACATCAATTTGATTCACCAGGCCCCAATTTGATTCAATTTACGATTCACAATTCACTTTGATTGATTTTCATTTCAGTTATGAAAGGATTTCACGCTGTACCAATTTTACTTTTATATGGAAGACATTCTTGGAAGAAGCAATGCTGCAAATAGTAGAAAGTTATGGCTTTCACTTGGTGCATTAGTAAAAATATGAATATTGATGTTAAGAATTGAACCCAATGCAGTTACAATAATCATGTATGTTTTCCTGAACGTCACTTGCTGCATTAGTAAAAATATGAATATTGATATTAAGAATTGAACCCAATGCAGTTACAATAATCATGTATGTTTTCCTGAACATGACCTCAGCAAAACAATAAATAATAATTTAAATCAATTCCAACAAAGGGGCAGGCGGTGTATTTAGAGTGTCAAAAACACACTGTAAACTCATAACATTCACACTGCGGTGACTGTCTCACAAGGTTTCTCTTTGTGTGTTTTTTTTAAACCCCTCACCTTGTATCGTTAAATATATATAATGACATTTGTTGATCAAGTAATTCTATGGACCTGTCATTAAAAAATTGCAGCATACGTTGCATTCTGGGAACAAAAAGAAAAGTTCTTTTTTTTTATCTCCGATAACCATAAATTTACAGTTGACCCCTACTGTTCGCGATGGATTGGGACCAGGTCGGCCCGCGAATAGCAAAAATACGTGCATTATTAACGCCTATTGAAATGCATTGCATCGACGTTGTTTCATGCATTATTCAGGTGTCTTCTCGCCCTCCCCCCGTTTGGTGTTTAAGCCAGCTGCCTTTCCCATTTCACACATCTGTTCTTTATTTTTTGGCCTGATAACAACGCAATTTTATAAGCTGACATTTTATTTGCCTTATTGTGTGCAGATAAAGAAGGACTTTTTTTGGGCTGTCCCACATAAATGCTGTCAAAGTCAGCCTCTTTGGTGCGGTTGACTTTCAATTGCCACATCAAACCTGTAGCGTTGACTTTCACGCAGAACCTGGCATGACGTTGACATGATTGTGAACCGCAATTTCCCGAAAGCAGATGCCGTACATGGCAAAGTAATTGTCAGATTAGAAGTGTGAGATATGGACAAAAAAATAAATAAATCTAATCAGGTCCAAGTCATTTTCTATCCAGGTTAGAATATCCTGATGATATTTTTCCTTAAAATTCCATGAAATTAATGGCAATTTGGATATCTTTACATCTAGACTTTACATCTGAAAAGGGGTAAAGACGGAAGTGTTGACTCTATTCAACGGTAAGTTGATCCCACTCAAAACATGAAAGTGGACGTTTGTCATGACAGTAATAATTCAACCACACAGATGGTTCCTTTGTGAGAGTTCCTCAGTGAGCTAATGTCATCTTTACGTCATGTCATTTCTCCCTTCCCTCTCCCCCGCCTTCCGATGTCCTCTCTTACCTTTTGTGGTTCAAACTGATGGGATCATAAGAGGAACATGACAAACATTGACACCGCTCCTGTTCGGCAAGACACAAGGTGCAATCAAATACAGTTGGACATTTCAAACGCAAACCAAAACAACCCCATAATATCTACACATATCGAAATAATGTGGGCTCTCTTTCAATCTATGAAAACTGACTTAAAACAAGAAGAATGATAGGAGTGAAATCACTTTGCTGTTTTATTTAGTACAATACAACGGTCTATTTAGTCACCTACTGGAGGTTACAATACTCGAACAAATCCCAAGGATTTCATCCTTCATTTAAATTCCTGTGAAATTTTATACACCCTGACGTCTTAAATACTGGTAATAAAACAACAAATAATTTGGCTTTTCTTCAGTTCTGGAAATAATTAGAAATATTGGTAGGGTGTAAAAAAAAGAAGTCAAACGTTTTCTGTGTTCAGTTGTTCCAAAGTGAAATTGTTCAAAATGAATTTGCTATGCTGTGTTGTGTCTACTGGTAACTGACAGTCCAAGCCCCTGGGTAGATGTACAGTACACACAGGATGTACAGTGAAGTGTGTACTTGGGGGTGGGGGGGGTAATCCCTTGGTCCGTGTATATCTCGAGAAGCGTCTGGCATGTTGCTGTTATGTTTTGTTCCACGGCTAATTAAAAGTCTAAAGAGATCTTTTAAGCGCGGTGGATTATTAGGCAGCAACTTCCCGAGGTCCCCCCCCCCAGGAACCCCTGAAATTTGGCACCGCTCCAAAGCGATAACTCTTGGATGTTCCCGACGGCGGCCGTCCCCCTGTGCTTCCTTGTGCTTTGTCGGATTGATTACTGTCTGGTCTTGTATCTCACAGGATACAGCGTCGGAGAGGCGGAGACGCGCGAATGCGTGTTCTACAATGACAACTGGCGCGCCGAGAAGACCAACCAGAGCGGCTTTGAGCGCTGCGACGACAAGGACAAAGACAAGGACAAGCGGCTGCACTGCTACGCGTCCTGGCTCAACTCCTCAGGGACCATCAAGTTGGTCAAGAAAGGCTGCTGGCTGGACGATTTCAACTGCTATGACAGGTGAGCCGGCGGACGGTCACCATGTGAGGTGCGAACTTTTACCACCCGACGCTCACGTCTCCCCAGAGGCTGCGCTATGCACATTGATTTTGAAGGGCAAAAAGGCCAGCAGTTTCTGAGTCTTTCTGCCAAAATTGGCAACTGCCGGTCAACCATAAACCTTTCACACTCCTCATCAAAGCCACATTATCCCCCGGGTGTCATTGCTCTCTGTCATACACACTGACGGGCAATTGAGGTCGACCTTCGAGTTTTTCACCTTCCACGGTAGTGCTGGTGAGATAACGGCGGTGGCACTTGCAGCTGTTTGAAAAGTAATATCAGTAAGCTGGGACTGAGGTGTGAAGTTTTGACACCGGGCGCCCCCTAATTTTAAAGGCCTGCCGATTCTGGGCCTTCCTGCCAAATTTGGCAAATGGCAGCCGATCATAAACCCTCGTCCGTTCACGACGCTCATCAAATCTGGCGTTTTCCCCAGTCATTGCAAGGGAAGTGGCCTGCGCATTTGTTGAAGTGAGCTGTGTGAAAAGCAATGGAAAGTCAGGGTTGGTGTGTAAAGTTTGCCACGCACGACTCAACTCTCCTGCCCCTGTTATGTCGTCACATCAGACAAGGCACTGATCTGATTATCTGATTGCACCATGCCAAGTTGTTGCATGACAAGTCCCAGCTCCAACGTTACATCTTCACGTGCTTTCATACTACATTAACGGCAAATTGGCACATCAGCAATACGATGGTCGAGCCCGCATTGATGCTCATGTCCCTTTCACACAGAACACAGCTGTTGGCAGGCCTGTCCCGTGTGTTGAATGTCACCACAGCAGCAACAATTGCTTTAAGCGCAAATGGCTACTGGCCGTCTTTGGCGTTCCAATTCAAACTCTGGTCAAAACTTCTATCCGTCCCCTTTCACTCAGCCGGATTAATTCCGGGTTGACTTTAACCCACTTTATCGTGCAGCGGTGCCTTACACACAGAACGGAAAGCTGGTAGAATCCACGAAAAAAAGATGGCTTTCGAGTCGAACGGCCGCACGTTGAACTCCTTTTAAATGCACGTTACCGTCACCTCGGGGCTTGGAGTTGGAGCGCATGACTGTGCATTCATGTGATTTGCATTTTGGTCATTTGGCAAGTGCCCAAAGTAAATACCCACGATGCACGCAGCAATGTAAGGACACTGTGTACATAGAATACGCCACAGCTTTAAATAATTCACCGTTGCATAATGTACGCCGCCGCATTGGGAGCACATGCTGAGGCGACATGAAAGCTGTTTTCATAATCTGGTTTTGAAAATATCGGGGTCAGGTCTCAATTAGACACGGGTGGATATTTACGTACGCCGAAATTTACTGCACGTGTGTGTCAGTACTGGACACTCAGTATCTTGCGGCTACCCTATTTTGCAGGTTTTGAGGCACAAGCGTCACAGAATTTGTAACCGTAGACGGCAGTACAATGTTATTGGGCCGATGTTTCGTGAGGGTGTTGACAGCTCATCTATCTTCAGCATATATCAAGTTGTGCTTGATTGTTTAGCATTTGCTGTTGATGTAGAGTTCAAAGGAACTGAATTGTGCACATTTTTAAGGCATGAGCGAAACCATATTTTACGGAACACTCAGCGTAATATCAATGACTGGGTCTATTTTCAAGCATTTTCATGCATAGGGCGCACTGGTTAATAAGGCACATTATCTAGGTGATAATTGCATCTGGCAGCTGGAAAAAAAATTGTGTTTATGCTACACCGGCTTGTTTTGCGCAGAATGAATAATATTTCTCTGGATTTCATGGCTTCCCTGGTCCTGCAATATGGGATCTGCAGATAGCAAAACTCGAAATCAGCGGGTTTGCAGCAAATATATTTCTTGTCTTTCTCCAGCATGTATTTGTCGCCATTAAAAATAGCTGTGATACTCCTCTGAACCTAAGACAGGTGTGTGTGTGTGTGTGTGTGTGTGTGTGTGTGTGTGTGTGTGTGTGTGTGTGTGTGTGTGTGTGTGTGCGTGTGTGTGCGCGTGTACGTGTGTGTGTCAACCTGTGTCTTCAGGCAAGAGTGCGTCTCCATGGACGAGAACCCTCAGGTCTTCTTCTGCTGCTGCGAGGGCAACTACTGCAACGAGCGCTTCACCCACCTCCCCGACTTGATCGGCATCGGCAACCGAGGTGAGGGGGGAGAACCCAGTGGAAAAATAGCTCTCACATTAGCGGGAAGGACACACAGAGGATGTGTTGCAGTTGAATATAAATGTAAATATAAATAAACGTGCCACATATTTAAAAAAAAAAGTACATACATCAAAGGTTTTCACATTGCAAGCAGAGTGAGCAAAATGTTTATCTTGATCAATATTGAACAATGAATAACATAAATGTATGCCAGGAATTCACTAATGGTACCAGTCAAAATAGGTACACAGCGAAGGGTCCCCCAAATTTCGCCATAAAAACAAATATGTACATATAGTGACTGCTTCGTTGTACTAGCTGGGATATTTGCAAAGGAGGTCACACAGCTCAAGTTAACCCCACACACACACACACAACATCATCGAAATACATTAGACAAAAATACCATCTGTGTAATAATAAGAAAATATGGGACTTAAATGTTGGCTTGTACGCAGGGTGGGAGAAGCCTCAAGACAAGTACCACTCAGCATTAACTGTAATTTAGAAGGTTAGCGCTAGCCTTCTGACACTTGGTTGCAGTCAAGCATTTCATCCCTCACGCGGCGCCGACGAGTTCTGTCATTTTGAAGTCTTCATATTCATCAATCACGTTTCTTCACGCGCAGTCAAAATCCGGCCTCCGTCCCGAGTGCCGTCCATGCTGAATGTGCTCGTCTACTCCCTGCTGCCGCTCTGCGTGCTCTCTTTGGCAATCATCTTGGCCCTGTGGATGTACCGTCACCGCAAACCTCCTTATGGCCATGTGGACCTGGGCGAGGTGAGACGGTTGATGAATTCCATGATATTTACGGGGCGCGCTCCGTGGCTAGAGAGAGACGTATGCAGGGAATGAAAGCCACATTGTTACTCATTTCCACCTCGCGGGCATTCTAGGAAATGAGAAGGGCTGAGTGCATTCAATTATAATCTACGGCAACGTGGAAATGAATTGTCTGTGTGGCAATGAGAGCGCATACAGTAGAGATGTGTACAGTAGTGATGGGAACCATATTAAAATGTCATTTCAAAATTACGCTGACCAAAAATGATCACCGTTATCTGTATGATCGCCGTATTACAGCAAGAAATGGAACTACAGAAAAAAAAATGCAGATACACGCGCCTAAAGCATTGCAAGTTTTATTTGGTGGTCACGGTAAAATTTTTGTGTTCATCAATTGGGTCAATCGCTCAGAGCGTGCGCTACAGACTCGTGAGTGATTCGCAAAGCAGCACAAATAAACACAAAATGAGGCAAAACTGGCGTTTGCTGCTCACTGCAAGGATTATCTGGATAATGTCGGGAGGATTCAACACACCATTCAGAAGCTGTGTGCCCTTTAAAAGCACGAGGTCCTCCCTCGCTATATCACTGTTCTTTTGGCGGTTTACTTCACTGTGAATTTTATCGTAGTTAGTTTGCGGAATTTTGCTGTGATTATTTTCCCCACACCCGCTCGAACTGAGCATGAGTCAGGAGAAAAGAGTAGTATGGCAAAAGAAAGAAAATATCCTCTGCTGCGCTCTGTACAATATGCATGAATTTAAAAAAAACATCTATTTTTTTGTGGGTCAGGACCCTGGACCCACCCCCCCATCACCCCTGGTGGGCCTGAAGCCCCTGCAGCTGCTGGAAATCAAAGCCAGGGGACGCTTTGGTTGTGTTTGGAAAGCCCAGCTCATGAGTGAATATGTCGCAGTCAAGATCTTCCCTGTACAGGTGGGTCACTGCTCGAGCGCCTTACACTCAGATTTTCACCCGAGAAGGCACTCAAAGTTGACATCCCTTCATTGTCGTTTTGCAGGATAAGCAGTCATGGCAAAACGAGCGGGACATCTTCCTGACACCGGGCATGCGCCACGAGAATATCCTCCGATATATCGCCGCTGAGAAGCACGGCAGCAACTTGGAGGCGGAATTGTGGCTCATCACGGAGTTCCACGAGAGAGTGAGAATTTGATCGTCTTTTTATTGTCGGCTACGGGTGCCTATGTGGTGGCCCGACCCAACCTTCTGCGTGTTTTCCAATATTGGCCTTTTACCTTTCGCAAAAGGGCATTGCTGCTTTTATTAAGACTGCCGTTTTATTATATGGCAGCGAGAATATATTACAGATTGTTGTCTTGCCTTGTATTGAGACACAAAACTGATCTTTAATTACCGATGAGCTATTTAGTGTACATCGAAAGCTAAAGCGTGGCTAATCATTCGGGGGGGGGCATCAAACTTTGATAATGGAACCCAATTGGCTGCTACACACTAAAATGGCTGACTTTTGAAAAAATTGGTTGCTTGAGACTGTCATCTGTCATGCAAGCTGTTAGCCTAAATGCTTTTAGCTTCAGGATGTTTGCACGAGCATCTGCTTTGCGTAACCTAACAATTATAACGAAATATTGTAGGTTATTTGACTATGTGTTGCCATTTTAGCTTAAAAAAAAATCTGGATCGACCAGCCCTACACAGGAAACCAGGAAACCGTGGATATTTTTTTCAGATAAAACAAAAAGTCTTGTCACATCTCTCACACTCTTGGTGTTTTGTTTCAGGGTTCTCTGACTGACCACCTCAAGGGAAACACTGTGACTTGGGGGGAGCTGTGCCTCATAGCTGAGACTATGTCCCGCGGCTTAGCCTACCTCCACGAGGACATTCCTAGCAACAAGGGAGAAGAGCCCAAACCCACCATCGCGCACAGGTAGGTGCAAAAAAATAAATAAATCCCGGACGGCTGTGAAGATGCCTTGTAACGGGTTGGCTAATGGCTAATGAATGTTTCTTTCTCATCAGGGATTTCAAGAGTAAGAATGTTATGCTACGAAGTGACCTGACCGCAGTCATCGGAGACTTTGGACTTGCTGTACGCTTTGAACCAGGGAAACCTCCAGGAGACACTCATGGGCAGGTAAAAACAACAGACCTCCAGTCAGCATTGCGATTAATGACATTTATGGATCAGTAGCATAATAACATCATGATTGCTCAAGTCTTCTTTCTTTTATGTTTTTGGAAATCAATCACATGAAGCACATGGGAGAACGGAAGCAAATATTTCAGGCTACCGGTAATCTTTGAATTGCCGGTTTTCACTTTCCGCTTTTTTGTTTTTATTCCAGTGAACTCGGAAAACACAATTTTTGTGCAATCTAGGCTCCATCAGCTAGCAACGATTCAGCCAAAGTAAAAAAAAATTGCTCTCGCAACAGTGAACTCAGTGACCCAGTAACAGGCTGTGGGCGTATCATTTGGCATGGAGACAAGTCTCAATATACACATGCCGACCCAACCGAAACTCGTAGTGAAAAGAAATATTTTTCAATTCGGGTGCATCTGCCGCGTGGCAGACCGCCCGCCCACCTTGTGTGCCGCCAGCCTCAAATACACAATGAATGGGTTATTCCACCACGAAATACGACGTGCAAGGCACTGTGTGGCTGACAGCTATCCTACTCTGACGAGATCCAATCTCGTCTGCTCTCAGAACAAATAGGCGACCGGTGCGACAGATGCAGACTGTGGGCTGCCTTTTGAGGGCCATTGGTGTATTATCTGTAATATTACTTATAGGAAAACCTCTGGGAGATGACCGTCAACAAGCCTTTCGTCGTAAAGCATCCACATTAAATCTGTGCCTAACTCATAAGTGGTTGTGGTACCGTCAGGTGGGTACGCGACGCTACATGGCACCTGAGGTGTTGGAAGGAGCCATCAACTTCCAGCGAGACTCCTTCCTGAGGATCGACATGTACGCCATGGGTCTGGTGCTTTGGGAACTGGTGTCCCGTTGCAACGAAACGGATGGTGGGTCCACCTGGAAGGCAGCTTGTGTTTGTCGCAGTTGCTGAACAAGAAACGGGAGCCGATTTTTCCACTGTTTTGTCCTTCCCAGGTACGGTGGGTGAATACCTACTGCCGTTTGAGGACGAAATAGGGCAGCATCCAAGCCTGGAGGATCTGCAGGATGTGGTTGTGCACAAGAAAATGCGACCAGTCATCAAAGACTGTTGGCTCAAACATCCCGTGAGTAATTTTTTTGCATGAGGGACATGAGCATCGTCTCACACCCAAGTCCGAGTCTTTGACAAGAACATGTACTATGCTAAAAGGTCGCGTTCTTAACATGTGCGACCCGCCCTCCTGTCACAGGGTCTGAGCCAACTGAGTGAGACCATCGAGGAATGTTGGGACCACGACGCCGAGGCCCGCCTGTCGGCCGGCTGCGTGGAGGAGCGCATCGGCCAGATCGCCAGGACCACCGGCAGCACTACCTCAGACGGTCCCGTCTCCATCGTCACGTCGCTCACCAACGAGGACCTACCTCCCAAAGAGTCCAGTACCTGAACACGGGCAGTGCTCCTGACTTTTTTTTTTTTTTTTGGTTTTTCAAACACAAACTCAGTGGATCTCTGTGAATATTTAATAACATGCAGCTGCTATTTTATCCCCATACTGGTATTTTTTTTTCTGGGGCATCGGATCTTATTAACACATTCATCTGCTGTAGTTTGGATGTAGTATATAAGCTATGCGACAGGCAACACTAAAAGTCGTTATTACCTCATGTATTTTTTTCCTTTTTGTTAATTACCTCATTTTTTTTAAGATGATTTTTTTCAAAACTTTTCTCCCCTTCCCCATCAAATGAACTTTTAAGCTCCAAAACCTCTGGAGGATTTTGAGACTGTTAGAACGAAATAGATTCATCTTCCTCAGGGGTCAATGCTTCTCTGATTTTTAAAACAAACGTGTGCTCCCCTACTTTTTAAACCTGTGAATGCCTCCCTCCCACCGGAAAAGTAAAAAGTTGAGGGGGAAAAAATACAGTATCTATAAATATATATAATGGAGCACAGTGGGTTTTATCAAGCTGAAATGGGTGCTGGACTTGTTGGAGATTTTAGGGACACCATGTGGTCCCGCGGGGAACTACCTCTCAGGTATCCAGTAGGCTTCTTTTTTGTGTGTGTGTGTGTGTGTGTGTGTGTGTGTGTGTGTGTGTGTGTGTGTGTGTGTGTGTGTGTGTGTGTCCTCTTATCCGAGAGGGAGAGCCAAGCGAGCTGTCATTATGGACTTGTTGCCCATTTTAATGAGGATTTTTTTTATTCATTCTCTTGGGTTTTATTTGTCGAGTTACTCCTTTAGCCAATGCCGGGGGCATTGACGAATGCTGTCTGGAGTTGCAATGTTACACATTCTTGATTTTTAACTGTGTGTGTGAGTGTGAGTGAATGATCCTGCAGTTAAGCACAAAATGAGTCATATCCTGGCCAAAATATTTGGAAAACAACAGGAATTTATATGAAATGCTTGAGATTTTCGGACTTTTTATATATTGAGAACTGACCAATGGGAAATATGCATCTCAGTGTGCCTGACGCTAATTGTTTTATCCACAATGCAGCCAAAAACTCTTTCCAGTTGTCATTTCAGGCTCAAAATTTGATGACAAGTAACATTCACTTTTACTTGAATGCGGACGCACTGGCACCTAAGTTGGAAAAAAAAAAGTGCTGAATGCAATAATGGGCTGCCCCAATATGTCAAAATGGGAACTGGATCTCTATTTAACCCTTTCATGCACCAATAATAATGACCTGTAACCTGATAACATGATAGACTGTCCACTGTAGTAACCGCCGCCCCTGAAAGGGTTAAACTGGTATTTATTGCTTACGTTGGCAACCTGCTCGAAACCTTTCCAGCTGTGAGCTCCACTTTCAACAAATTCATAATAACCCGGGTATGAACCATTTTGTGCTGTACGTGTGCCGTTTGTGAGAACAGCGGTCTGGCCGCCATACTTGAGTCCAAGCAACATGTCTGTTTCTGTCTTTTCTCTTGACGTTTCGTACGGAGCCGCTCAAGTCAGCCGTTTGTCCCCAAATACCTCAGTCCTCCACGTACATCACGCCGGGAGAGCTCAAAACGGTTGCCTTTTTCCGTCTCTCGCCGATGCAATGCCATGCAGTCGCAGTCGTCATCGTCGCAGCCGCATGCGTGCGTGCTGTCTTATGAACACGAGTACCATACATTTTTGAATGTCCGTTTTTAATGCTGCTCTGACTATTCCGGGACTCTCAAGAATTTGTATTCTCAGCGTGCTCTCGAACCATCGGTGGCATGACATGAGGCTCACGTTCTGTTCTTGTTGTTGTTCATGTTGTGCGTGTTTTGTCTGTTAAATGATGATGATGATGAAGGGGCGAGCCCTCAAGCTGCTTCCTCTCCTTCGAGACTGACCTCAGATCTTCTGAACAAGTACCTCAGGCTTTTTTTTCTACATGTACACAGACTTATTTTGTGTTCTTAAGATGTATTTGATTGTGTGTTTAATTTTTAAGAAAATACTCTAGTCCAGATGGTTTAATGTTGTCAGACGGGCCTCTTTTAAGGGTTAAAATTGTTTTTTTTTGCAAGGAAAATTATTTTAACGTACCGTTTTTTTTAAAGGAAAATTATTTTGCGTGTTTTTGTAAACCATAGCCCTAACAGTTGTCACACTGTCCACACAAAATACGGATTAAAAAAAAACATCAAAAAAAGACGCTGATTGTTGTAAAAAAAGCTCTGGACATTTTTTTTTAAACATGGAAAGCGGTTATTCTGCATATGTATGTAAAGAAAAAACGGTTTCTATTTATAGTTAAGTCCAAAATTGCCACATTTAGAGATTATGTTTTTTTTTTTATATTTGTTGAATGGGTCTCTTAGCTGGAAATGTGTCTAAGTACTGGAAGCAGTTAAAATAATTGCAGAAATGTTCAGTTTCATCAAATTATTTTTGCACAGTATCAGAAATCAGGTCCAATGCTGTAATTTACAATTGTTGAGATTAGCACTTGTGATTTATTTTTCATCTCAGACTCAAACTACAAATTCTCTCAAATGTAGGTGTGAGGGTTTTTTTGGGTGGTAGTTTAAAAAAAATTGGAAAGTGGCAAAAAATGAATAATTACACCAAATTTACAGACACTAATCATCTCTGTGCACAATATTGACATCTTGTTCAAACTAATCCATATTTGACACTTGTTTACCATCAATGCTGAACTGTTGGAGACAGTTTAGCAGCTAACCGTTAATTCCCATGGCAAACTGAGTATTTCCAAAATTCCTTTGGCAAAATTCTGAATACTTAATGGGATTCAAGACACGAACTAAAAGCTCTCTCTCTCTCTCTCTCTCTCTCTCTCTCTCTCTCTCTCTCTCTCTCTCTCTCTCTCTCTCTCTCTCTCTCTCTCTCTCTCTCTCTCTCTCTCTCTCTCTCTCTCTCTCTATATATATAAAAACGTGTGTGTTTACCTATTTACAATACAAAATATTTCAATGTAACAATTCTTAATCATTTCCTTACAGTTTGATTTCCAGCAAGAAAATATACCTATTCACAAATATAAAAAATAATTTTGGCCTTAACTGTATGCATAAATTGTGTTTTAATTTTTGGGGGCTAGCAGTGGCTTTTTGGTTTTTGTGGGGAACAGTATTACCTCTAAATAAACTCATAACCTGCCGATGTGACGTTCAGACTTAATAGTTAAGACATGCGGTGCTGTGCAAAGATGGTGACTTTAATTCTTACGATTTCTGTAAAAAAAAGTGCTCTGTCATGTGTTTTCTGGTTTCGCGGGGGTGGAAAAAAATGTACAAAAAAACAAACAAACCTTTTTTGATGTGCACAATGGTGCGCATATGAACTGAGGGTCCAGCAATATATTTAACAGCAATAGTCATTTGAATATCATTTGATGGTCACTCAGCTGTGTGTGCAACGACGACCCCCACTCCCACCCTACCGGTACACCCAGGTGCTTTCACACAATGGACCCCCCCCCAAAAAAACAAACGCTTCCAGTTTTTCTGACAACTTACCTCACACAGTACCTCTGTAACTTGGCGTCATCTGTAAAAAGGAGAAAAACGATTAAATGAGCCACTGAGAACAAGAGTGGGCCAACTCCATTTTGGCTGCCACTTTGGGTTTGGACGGAAATCGAAACATGTATCAAGATAATATGGGAAATAACATTCACTCTACTGACATGCAGATGCACTGGCACGCAGGCTTGAAAACATGCTGAGTGCAATTATAGGCTACCCAAATTTGCCAAAATTGAAACTCACCTCGATTTAGACTCCTTCACAGAAAAGATATGCCTTTTCTCTGTTCATTTCTGTTCTTGACATAAAAAGGACTTAGCCCACTCTAGTTCAGAATCGCTCAGTTACTGTATGTATACGTTTTTTTTTAAATGATGAGGATGATTATTAATGTGTGTGAGAAAGCAAAGAAAGCCCTTGCTCGAGTGTGAATGAGATTTTCCCGTTGATGTGATGACTCCCGTGCTGAGATGTTTGACTTTTGTCTTGGAAAATGCTTAGAAATATTTAAAAAAAAAAGTAGATGACATCTTTTTGTATATGAAAAATAAAAGACAAACAGATGACAGTCCAATGTGATCCGATAGTGTGGCTCCAAACCTTTACAGATGTCACTTTAGTTTTGTTGCAAAGTAACTATTCGTTACATTTCTCCAAAACTGGTATTTGTATGGTATAGATCGTGTACTGTACAGAAGCGTAGAACTCTCATGTAAAGTAAACATTTTTTACACGGCTATGTTGTTCCAACGCATTGGTTAAGATGGCCACTTGCTCATGCGCATGTCAATACCAAGTGGCATTATGGGGAAACTTTCATCATAAAGCAGATATCACAATATCGATGCTTTGGACACACGCAGTATAAACTGACAATTGAACAATTCGTTACATTAGCTATCCCACACCTAATTTCGATTTGATTGGTCACTTGAGTACTGAGAGAAAACTATACCAACCACATAGGAAGCATGTTCATATGTGTTCTTGTATTGTTATCTTTAGGGCAGTTTTTTTAATAACCACGCTTGTTTCGGGAAGTCATTAGCTTGTGGTGTACTAATATTGTGGTTGTACAAAAGAAAACAAACCACAAACATCTGAATCACCCCTGAAGCTAGGATCCGCTTAAATTCTTTGCACACTAGATGGCAGCATGGGCAACACAAAGTACCCAAATCTGGATTTGAAGCTCAGATTTAACCATACTTGTCCATAAAAGCTTAAATTAGTTGTTTATTTAAATTATTTATATTTTTATTAAATTATTACAGTGACAAAGTGCCGTTCCAGTGTCGCTCGGAAACAAGATCGCATACTAAACAAGTGAACAATAAACTACAACGTGACTTCGTAATGTCGCTGACTAACTCGTGCGCTGACGTTTCGCTCACGTTAGGCTAACAACGAGTATTTAATCACGACAAAAAGCCATTCATTTTTGTGTTCCCTTGATGATTAAGCTTTTTAAATCCCCATGCGTCTGCTCGTCCAGTTAGCGTCACCGAGGCCCCGCCCTCTCCATTGATTTTAAACCAATCAACGCGCCGTTAGATCCCTCACGTGACGAGGGGACTTGTTAATGAGGAATGATTTGAGAGTTGCCTGCTTTGGGCTGCAGTGCAGCGAACACGTACAGTTGAGCCGCCGTTGTCCACTTTTTGCTCTTTTAAAGTTCTATTCTTCCCACCTCGAACTGGAATACTATTTTTCTAAAACGTTGTTTGGATATCTTTGCTACCATGTCCAAAGAGTGCTGGCCAGGTGAGTGGTGAAAACGCATGTTTTGTTTTTGATGTTTTAATTTTTTTTTAGTTATGCAGCGAAATGCTTTATGACGGATTGTCGGAAGGAAAGTGCAGTACAGCATTCCAAGCCTAGTATTACACTAAGCACACTAAATACTACAAATATTCTTTTGAACAATTGTGATAATAACAGTAAACAGCATTTTCGTCAGCCCTGGTATGCAAAATTTACCTTACGTCATTACTCATGTTTTATCATCAAAGATCTCCATCGTTTGCTTTTAAGTCGAGGTCTGTATCGATCCTTAACATAAAATGTCGATAATGAATGCCCGATTCGATTTACGACCATCTATTATCTGTATGATACTAAATGTGTATCGAATGCATAACCTATTTTTTGCTGTTTTTAATCGGATTCGGTTTATCTGACTCTCCTTTTCTAGCACTTCATTATTGGTACTGTCAGGTAACGACATAATTTTTTTGACACATCATCCAGTCAAATTTGATTAAAATTACTTGAAAACAGCACGCTACTCAACTTCATTTATAGAGCATTTGACCAAAAACTATAGCTTTATTAAAGCGCGAATATTAAACTAACAGCAAGAAAAGAATGATTCTAATAGTCTAGTAATAATACTAACTATAGTTGCCATTTTGGGGAAAAAATGCATATGAATGCTGAAGTGCTCTGAAAAATGCGGATGGATTGGAATCATGTTGAATGATAGTTGAATAGAAAACTGGTGTCTAACTGAATGTCTCGGGGGCCAGATCTGGCCTGCCACATCATTTAATGTGGCCTGTGAAAGCATGACAACTTCCAGAATTCTTGCTAATATCTGTCATATGTAATGAATAAAAATATTGATAGATTGCAAACATTTTCTTGTTACATTATTCCAGTAAGTAAATAAGATGAATTTTGCTGAATTACAGAACACAACAACACGATACATCGCAATATTGATATTTTTCCCACCTCTTGTTAAAATTGAATGAGATTTGACACGGTTGCATCATTGTTGTACCTAAAATGGAAATGATACAGAACATTATCAATATTTATGTCCTGACTGTATCAAACTATGCAAATTAATTTGTGTGTTTAGTTCGGAGAGCTTGATCATCATCATCATTACGATCATCTTGATCCTGTGTGTCTCTAGGGGAAGCCATTGAGCGCCTGGGTGGCTGTTTACTAGAGTAGCTCCCGGCGACTGACCTCGCTGCCAGGATGCTCCGTAAGAGCAGCGAAGGCGGCGGCGTGAAGCGGGGTCATGCTTCTGCGGCGTCCAGACATCACTCCGATTCCCTGATGGGCTCCACCAAGACCTGGGATGTCGGGCACAGGCGGCGCTCGCACAACCTACTAAGTGATGGTGCTGATCCCTTGGTATCTGCGTCATGCCCGCCCGGAGTGGACCCGGAGTACGTGATGATGCTGGTGAATGACGTCAGGTGGTTTGCCAACGTGCTGCTGCACCTCAAAGAAGCCTTCCAGAGTCCAGGTGAGACAAGAGGCATTCGCAATACGGTGTTCTTAGAAACATTTTGAGACTTTCCAAACATCAACGAACAGTATGGACTGCTGTCTGGTTGCTCAGGTCATGCTCCTCTGAATTTTTTGTCGTCAAAAGGCGGCAAGCGTTATGTTTTTTTGACTGAACAGACATGAGCGAAATTCGTGGCGAACAAAGGAGCAGAAAACAGTCAGTGGTGATAAGAAGATGCTTTCGAACTGATACAGATAAAGCTGGACCGGTTAGTTCAAGCACACATTGTGCACATGCGTCACTCCACAGACACATTCCATGCACACAATTAGACGTCACATTTGTTGATGTAATGTGAATGATTATTGCAAAAGATCAGATTAAACGAAAATAAATCTGAATTGGGTGGGCATTGTGAATGCCGCCATAGTTATGGATCGGCCAATTCTGGTCAAATTTGTAGCCCTTAATCACAAAAGAGTCTGAAAGGGCTTCACAAGCACACACTTGAAAAGTATTAATGGCATCCCTTGGTCTAAACTCCCCAGAGGGCAAGGAAAAAGTCAAAAATCCCATAAGGGGGAGAAAAGAAGAAACCTTGTTAATATTGGCGGGCTTCTCACTCTTGTGTATGACGAATGTATTGGAAGCAATCACAAAATTGATATTATGTCCCGTCCTTAAATCAACACGGATCTGTGACGCTTTTGTATCAATGCTGTAATCCTAAACATAAATGTTGCATCATCATGTTTTTTCATCATGTTCACGAATTAATATTTTACACTTGTGTATTGATACTGAATCATAAGGCGTAGAAAAAAAAGTAGTGTGTTTCCGGTAACCCGACCGACCGAGAATTCCTACCTCGAAAAAAAACTTAACGGTCAACATTTTTTTCAAACCTTCTACATTTTTGTGTAATAATAATAATAGTACATTTCATTTATACGCCTTTCAAAACACTCAAGGACGCTTTACAATCAAAACAAGAACAATAAAACCACAGACAAAATTATAAATAATAAAAGGAAAGATGAATTTGGAGCGTTTACGTTGGTGCAAACTCTCGCGATATTCACGTTGCGTCGTTTGCCCTGTCGTCTGTCAACAACATTGAATCATGGCGGCGGCCGCGATCTCCGACAACAGTTTAAACCGCGTTTTGTGTGTTGCAGTCGCATGCTCGCACCATAATATGAAGAAAATAGCATCCACTGCTGTATCGAAAAGATTCAACGAACTATTTGACAACCACCACGGGCCGTCTAGGACGCGGGACGCAGAGGTAACGAGATGGCTGTAACACCCAGCCGCTGGGTACCCAACTCTCTCGCCGCCGAGCGGGGGTTTCAATCAGTGGCGATTGCTCTCGGATTGCAAGGGAAGCTCGACTTCCCCTAAACTGTCAAAGAATAAGTGATCAAATATATGAATGTAAATTTCATTGTGTGTACCTGTACATGTCATTGACTAAATATGCGCTACAACGTGCTCAACTTTTGTTCCGAATCAGCTTCTTCTTACTGGTTACGACGCGACTCCTTTCTCATTAATCCCGCAGCTTCGCTGTGCTTTAAATGGTAGTGAGTTCAGGGTAGGTTGTCCCAATGCGTTGAACGGAGACGAGTCAGTGGATACAAGCTGGTTTTTGTCCCGCCCACGGACGCTCGTCATCTCTGGGACTGGATGGCAGTGGGAGGGTACCGGACGCCAGGCTTTTCTGCATATGATTGGATGATCTGTCTGAGCCTATGTGCCAGTTCGATTGACATTGAAATGAGCCAGTCACCGAGCTTTTAGTGTAGAGGTCTGTCACGAGCAATTTTTCAACTCGCATTCTGTTCCGAGTTGAGTAGGAGACTTCTCCTAATCATTTTAGCGACACTCTTTGTTGTAAACATACAACTAGCGACAAATTAATCTTTTATTTCTGGTGGGTTTTATTGTAGTTCCTATAGTTGTAGGACACTAATTAAGTACCGGGAAAAGACGCCTTGTTGGTATGACAGAGTCACAGATCATTTTCTTGAAAAGGAACGGAGCTAGAGTAGAATTCACGTATAAATAAACGGACACATTTTATGATGTCGACCAAAATTGAGCTTCCCCTCTTTGACAGACGAGCATCCGGCACTGGTTTCAATGTCTCCTTGTTTTATGTTTTATGGTTATTTTGTTTACGTTTTTGATGGGGGAGGGAGGGAGAAAAAAAGATTAAAAAAAAAAAAACTTACCGACCCTATGCTGAAATTTCATGTTACCGGAAACACACTACTTATTTTTCTACGCCTAATCAGAAACAATACCTCACCGTATCGATATGTCGTATCACTCCGTTTCAAAGCGGACTGATATTTGATGCTTCAGCATTGATACTGTATGCTGAAAACAAAAAGATACATTGCATTGCCGATACAGTAAATTGTTCTACCCTTTGTTAAAACGGATCAATATTTCATGATTCTGAGTGGATAGGATGCTGTATCATAAGAAAAAAGATGTTACATCATGATGTCAATATAACAACTGATTTTTGTCTCTGGCTTGTCGATATCAAAATGTATATTGTCAGTGAAAAAAAAAAAGATTAATTGCTGCTTTGTTTTGCTACAATGTGACTAGGCTGTAGTTTGATCCCTAATGCACTACTACACACACACACACACACACACTGGGGTCCCAACAGTGCTCCTGGCAGCGGGAGTGATTTGTTTAACCATTCCTGTGCTTGGAGGAGGACGCTCTCTGTGAGTGAGTCATTGCGTGTGTCCGTGTATGTTTGCACATGCATATGCGTGAAATGAAGGTCACAAATGGTTTGTGAGCGTCCTCTCCTTACTCAACACATCACAGGCGCTTAACACATCAATAAAAACAAAAATAATAATAATAATGGCATTATGCCGCGTTCATCGTTACCGGGGTTAATCCCTCCGTCTGTTTCAGGTGGATAAAAAGCGTACTTTTCACGGGATGTGCACTCGTTTGTGGGGAGTTCTATCCCATACAACGAAAGAATTCGTGGTTGTTTGCCACCAGTCGGTTACCAAATGCACACCGAAAAACAAGAATCCCAATTTCAGAAAGCAAAATGATCACGTCACCTCGGGTCTCCTACCCGGCCTGTTCTACATGTTCCCCTCCTCCAACACACCTGATTCAAATGGTGAACTTAAAAGCAAGCTTTGCAGAAGCCTGAGGGGGAAACATGTCAAACATGCTGCGCAGGGGGACCTGAAGGACGGGACTTGTGCACCCCTGCCCCCAAATTTTCGGATTGAGCCAGTCTCTTTCATGTTTATAAATTCCCACCGCGTGTAAACTGACGGTAAACAAACAGGGTGACACCCTCCTTTACTGACCGACATGTCATTGCTACGCCAAAAGCAGCGTGAACCACAACGGCAGGAACCAGTTAGCCCAGGAATTTAGCACCTGAGCAGAGGCTCGTTTGAGGCTTTAGCTTAGCTTAGCGCACTAAAGGGCAATTGTCGTGTACCCTTCCAACACACACACACACACACACACACACACACACACACACACACACACACACACACACACACACACACACACACACACACACACACACACACACACACACACACGTGCTCTACTGCTGAGTCGGGTCTGAAGTGGCCAGGACAAGAAGGTGAGGCTCTTATGACCCATTGGGTGAACCCTGACCCCAATTCCCAGAAAAGCCTTTGTGTGGGCCCCTGTGGGTTAGTTCCTTGATGCTACCCGCTTTATGGCTTCCACAATTCCTCTATGGCTTGGACGTTGAAGATAGCTTGATCAATGTATGTTCTGCTTCTGGGTCTCTGGTGTTGTTCTGTTAGTTCTATGCAAGTGAAACTAAGGGGGAGAAGTGTCCTCTTCATGCAACATGGCCACGGCCGAGAACACACTGCCGACAGAAGGACATCATCAAAATAAGCCCGAGCCGTTATTCATTCTGCTTGCCACCGTCCTGAGTAACATCATTCGATAAAGACCAGCGAGCCCGTTCCAGAGGCAGCCATGCAAGCCCAAAGCCATGACATGACCTCCACCGGGCTTCGCAGATAAGCTCGTGTGTTTTGGATCATAAGCAGATCCTTTCTTTCTCCATACTTTGGCCTTTTCATCACTTTGGTAGAAGTTCATCAGTGGGTTTTTCAGTCCATAAATGTTTGTTCCAAACCTTTTGCGTGGCCCTGCTCTGTATCCCTTTGTAAAAAAATCCCATCCGGTGTTCTGATTCCTTTGGCTGGGGAGTGGTTTGCATCACGTGGCATGGCCTGTATATTGCTTCTGTCTTTTTTTACCTTCTCTGACTGTTGTCTTTGGGTGTTTCTTCACAGCGTGCGCTCATCAACAGCTGTTGATATCCTTGGCCTGCCTGTTCGACGTCTGTCGCTCAGCACACCAGTCCGTCCTTCCTTTCTTTCTCAAGACGAGTTCCGGCTTTGATTTTGATTGTAGTTTCATTGTACAATCGTGGGTTTTTTGGTAGTTCCAGTGGTAATTTTGGTTTTCGTTCTCCTACTAGTTATAGTTGTAGTTTTGGTTCTAGTTCTCCCGTTGATGGATGCTTTTGATTGTAATTATGATTGTAATTATGCTACTAGTTCTAGTGCAGGGTCCAGTTGTAGTACAGAAAGTAGCTATTGTTCTGCATCTGGTTCCAGTTTTGATCTTGGTTGCAGTGTAGTTCAGGTTCAGCTACTATTTCTACTTTTGGTATTTGTGGTTTTGGTTCTGGAACTAGATGCTCATTCTGGATCTAGTTCCACTCATGCTTGTTCCAGTTGCAGCTTTGGTTCTACTTGGGCTTCTAGTGCTGGTTTCTGTTGTACGTTTGCCGCTCGTCTGTTAGCAGGTCTCATTCAAATTCAGATAAACGATTTGTAGTTCTTCACCTCGCTCCGGTTTTTACTTTGGTTCGAGTGTTTTTCTGTTTCTTCTACTAATTGTTATTGTTATGGTCCTACTCGTCACTAGTTGCGCCACTCATTTTGTTTTTGACTTTAGTTTTGGTTAAAGAGTAACTTGTGATTTCATTGTGGTTAAAAATTGAAACCTGCTCCTGGTTGTTGCGGTACATCTAGCAATCTCATTCCACTTCTGGTTCTGCTTTTGATTTTAGTTTTGATTCCAGCCAGTTGAAGTCAATGTGCATTCATACAACGTTTCATTTGAACGCGGGCGGCACAAATGCACTTGTTGCCTGCCGCATTACGTGCGCAGGGCGTCGCATAACTCCGTCTTCTTGTTGACATGGTTAGCATCCGCCCGTCGCTCTATGTCCACGTGTCCTGTTCTGCTTCAGCTAATTCTTTTAATCGGGGGTGAGATGGTGATTAAAAAAAAACAAGAATAAAGAAGCTGTCGACGACGTACCGGCTTGAGCCGACCCCTCCACACCTCCCCCATCCCCCGAGTCTCCCGCATACTCGGCATTCCTTTAGAACAAATGTTCACTTGTGGCCGCGCAAGCGCCTTCAATAGAGCAGCGCGAGGGTAACTGTGAGCCACGCTGACGTGGAAAAAAGCCTCCCCTCCCCGGAATACACGGCCAGCCAGCTAAATTTTGCTCAGAGGGCCCACTCACCATCTCCGTGGCCGGTTTTACTGGACATTGCCTTGGCAAACTCATCTTTCTTTCTTCAGGAACGTCAGGCATCCTTTTCATCGCCTTTCCGTCTGCGTGACTGTGTTTGAAAATATTTTACGACGCCGCAAAATGTCACACTGACTCACGTGTCCGTGTCCCACAAAGTATTTGCCGGTGTCATCGCGACATGCTGATAAGATTGTTTTGTTTTTTTATTCCAGTCAAACAGCATTGTTGTATTCCACGATGCCGTTGTCACGCCACTGCGGCACATTTCACGCCGCCTGCCTGTGAAAGCCATCGGCGCTACATCCATCTTCGGTATAATATTTACGGTATTTGTGCCGTAATACATCGCTGTGAAAACAAAAATGATGTGGGTGAACTCCAAAATTTCAAGTCAACAAACTTGGATAACATTTTAAAACCAGTCCCTATTCTCCCACCTTGTTCATTTGCCCGTAAATCCTGAGCGGTCGCCGTGAATGCCCGCCCAAGTGTGCCAGCTCAAGTGGCGGCTCGCGGGTGGCGCCTTCAATCGAAAGCCGTCCTCACGACATAATGGTTTAATGAGCCGGGAGAAAGAAAAGAGCGGGATTTGTCGGAGAGGAGGGGGGGGCGGGGCTGGAACTCCCCCCCTCCCCTTGATGCCACGTGAAGGATGTTTTTGTGCAAGTTCTTGGTTGCGCCTTGTTTCCTGGGTTGGTTATTTATGGTTATGGGCCAAGGAGGGATGTTCGTGTAATAGATTGGTCGCAGTGAAAGGAGAGGTGAGAAATTTACAACCTAGGCCCTTTTTTGGGTTGTTTTTCTTGCAGCTTTGTGCGTCACCTTGTTGTTGTTGCAAACGTCATCTCCAGGACACGTTCTCATAGTTGCCCTACTTTCAAGACGCGGCCTAAGGAGACTTCCTGCACTTATACAAAGTTGCAAAGGGAGATCAGAGAAAGCTGGTTCCTAATAGACAGCATCAGCATTTGGTGGATGGGGTCAAATATGCCTACGATGGCATTTGGCAAGCTTTCGGATTTTCCCTTTTGTGCAGCTTTTGTTCCACCTCTGTGAAATCTCTGTCATTACCTCGGAAGCGAGGACATTTTGTGTCGGTGCTTCTTGCACAGACGACGACGCAAGCGGTTATTCTCCCCTTCATGCAGCCCAGGTTCTGCCTCTCTGATAAAGAGAGGAGATTTTTGCTCACCTCTTTCACACTGCCCCTTTGCCTTATTCCCTTGTTGATGGTCCTAAAAACCATCCTCGTGTCAACATCGTTTGGTAGGCTATAAAGATTCCAAAGTCCCAATGTCCACCTTGAACAATGGCTCGCTTTGCATTTTTGTGACCCGCTTTCACATCGTATTCATGTCTCGACGCCCTTTGACCTACCGCCAACTCAAGAGAAAAAGGACAGGGACAGTGTGAAAGGCGAATACAGAATCTTCAGGACCCGGTCCCCGGCTTTCCAATATTCCCTGTCAGGCCGCCACCCATCCACCTCTGATACTACCTCAGAAAATGGGAAATACTGTGTTGCAACCTTTGACACGGTCGACAGACTCAGGAAAAAACAGGGGTAGTGCGAAAGGGGGCAAATGAAATGCATTAAAATATAAACGAGGGCACTCCCAGCTTTTGAGTATTCCAGATCAGCGAGATCTCAAGATAAGATAATACTGAGAAAGAACGGACCGGGTCATTTTACATTCTGATACTCCCTTTCACCCGTCCGTCATTCCACCGATTATACAATACAATGGCAAATTCCATGTCTGTGCCTTTCAAATTCTGACACTGGAAAAACAGGGCAAGGGTGTGAAGGAGCTCATACAGAGCCCAGTCGCAGCTTTTTGGCATTATTTGATGTATTCCCTTTAACGCAGCCATTATTCATTATTTAGATGCTATTCAGCCTTTGATACCACCCGGAAAGGCAAAATTTGGTTTCTTTTGACGTCGACCACTGATCCAGAATTTCCGGCCGTTACAGCCTGTCAGACTGCACGACTATTTTGCCCTCTGGCACCGGTCATAAAAGACAGCAAAAAAAACGTTGGGTCGCCTCCGCTTATCAACTGATATTGACTGGAGGATGTTTTGTTTTGGTGCCGTATTAAGAGACTGGACCTCACACAGTGCCATGACCCCCCCCCCTTGCCTCCACTCAAAGGCAGGTAGCTGTTTATGGAGCGCCTGCTGTTTACTGTCTGCCCGGCGGCGGCTGCGTCCCCCGCTCGGCCTCCAAACAAGGCGTGCAGAACAACCGGCAGCGGTGGCCAAAATTGTATGAACGTGGGGGCGTGGAGTAAGTCATGTTTGCTGATAGATTTCTGATCAAACAATTTCACTCACCAGATCCACTATTTGTCGTAGAACGCCATTTAGATGACGTTTCTCTGTCAGAATGACACAAAGTGAATGGTCGGGAGCACGGCATCTTGTCAGGTGGACTGAGTCAACATGCGTCACCGTGTCTGAATCCTCAAGGAAGGGGTCGGGCAAACCTCTTGGCAAAAAGCGCTCACAGCCGTTTCTTCCAAGGCGCTTTTGTCGCTGGCGCTGCCGAGGCTTGTTCAACGTGAAGCTCATCACGTGTCCAGACAGGCTCGCTGATTGCCGGTTGTTATCAGCCAGAGAGAGAGAGAGAGAGGGGGGCTTGGGGAAAGAGAGTGGGGGCTTGTGACGTCTGTCAGGCCACCTGAAGCTTTGGATTAGGGTTAGGCCTTCCCCCACCCCTATGCCGGGGACCCCCCACATCAAAATGAAGACCAGACATGTTTTATTTATTTATTTAGTTATTTTTAACCTGGTGTTAAATTCATTTCTCGGGAACGGCAATAGTTTCCGTAGGTCACTTTGGTGTCGGGGCATGACTAATTTATCCAAATGTGTCAAACTAAAAAGTAACACCTAACAAAAATAAATGATTTATTTACTGCAATATAAGATCTTAAAACATATTTTTTAGGAAAGTGTAATGTCAGTAGTTGGTCTTCTTTTGGGAATTTGGAACAGTGTGAAATGTTTTTGGATAGGAACAAGCAACTTTATTATGATTGCTTTGGATCTATTGTTTGACGCACTCGCAAATGCGGCCTGCTAGCCATGACAACCGCTAGCAAGAGGCTGAGCTACGCTGTATTATTTTCTGGAGCAGATGCGCGGGAGTAATACTTCCTATCCCTTAGTAAAATGTTCAGCGAAGGTAGTTCGGCCGATCCAAATCCACATTTTCAAGCACAACGGAGATTGCATGTTGATTGATTGTTCTGAACTCCTTTTCCATGCCAGTGTGTCACAATTCACATGGTTAATATTTGTTATGATGTGAGTATTTTCCTACAAGTGTGGGTGGGACATGGGCTCATCATGGCAAGGGGAAATGAGATGGTGGACGTTGAGGGTGACCGATGTGGTCTGGAGGGGAGGGGGCTCTTCCTTTCCAAAATGCTAGCCCTGACCACTGTTATCTCTACCAAAACAATGGCACCCCCCTGCCCCCATTACCACCACCAGAGCCGCCATCAATGCAATCAGGCAGCACATTTCCAGGCCTCTTTTTTTTTCTTCTTTTCAGGCCATTGTTGTGACAAGAGCACTCAAGGCTGATTCTTGCCGGCTTTCTCTTTGCTGTCACACACTGCCGTGAGCGCGCAGCTTCCCCGCGCAAACAATAGAGAGCGGTCAGTGTGAGCTGTCACTTGAGATTGGAGCTCATGGCTTCATTCCCTTTTGTATTTTGTAAACACACTGCTTTTTTTTCGTGCGTTGGTCTGTCATTGTGAATTGTTGGGGGGGGGGGCTGGGGGGGGTTGGGCACTGATCTAAGTGGTCCAATTGGACACAGAGCTAATAGATGTATATGCAGGTTACCGCACTTATTTTTGATTGACACGAGGTTACAGGTCATTAAACAGTGTTATTGTTGTTGTTCATACAGTGGCAATAGTAACAAAGGAAAATAAGAATATTCTAAAATAATAGCAAATAAAAAATAATTAAAAAAGAACTGAAAAGTAGTTTGAATTCAATGTAGTGGTATCACTTGCAATTGTGCAGGGATTTCTTTGTACTGTACTTGTCTGGGTGAACTTTCCATTTCAAATCTTCCAGGAAAGGAAACAAGTGTTTGGGATGGTAATTCGTTTGCATGCAGTGAATCGGGGTGCTGGGGGAGGGGGGCGGGGGGGTGTATTGGCGTCTTGCTAACCGAGCCTGTGCTTCTTGCTACTTCTCAAAGCGCTTCAAGCACTGGTGAGCCAAACATACTTAAAAGGGAAAAAGGGTGAGCACTTTAATGAGGGTCCATTGTTGGTGGCTTTAAGTGGAGGTGGCTGGGAGTACTTCAAAGAGAAGCCCCCCCCCCAGGCATCGGTGCGTGGGGGTACTAAGGGGGCGGGAGGGAAGGGGCGTCTCGTGGTGAGCAGGTGAGCCTTACGTCTCTCCTGTGAAATGTGTTCTTTGATCTTGGGAAGGTGATGATATCTTCCTCGGTCATTTTAACGACTTATGTACACCTCAAGTCCCAGGAACCTTCAGTTTTTCTCTTGACCTGAACCTGAAAGTAAGAGATCAGCGCTGCAATCCGTCCATACATCCACCCTTTGACTTCCATTCGCTGGGGTCAGGTCATGGGTCCGGCAGCTTTAGCGGGGAAACCCAGACTTCCTTGTCCTCAGCAGCTTTGTCTGGCATCTGTTTTTCATGGAAAACGCCCATGGGAGCGTTATTCCCATTTTTCAATAATAATACAGTACTGCATACCCAAAAATGGGCGTCAATCACACACAGATTTTCACGATTGGCCGTGTCTTATCACCTGCGAATAGCTGGGGTCCACTGTCTGTTGAGCGTGTCCCGTGTCGACGTCGGGGCCTACTCCCGTTAGTTATAATTTTCAAAAACGTTTAGACCTGGTTACTTCTAGTTCCTGAAACTAGAAGGTTTCTCTCTATAAAAGCATGAAGCCTCCTCGTGGCCACATGACTACATTTATTAAGATCCGTTTTGTTCCCAAAATGCCAAATTTCATCAACTTTTAGATCTTGGTCTTCATAGTTCTTGAAAATACAATCTCACCCACACCCCAGAAGTGCTTGGACGTATCAACAGTACCATTTACCCCTCGCCCACGCAGCTTGACCTTCCTTGGGCCTTTAAGCACCAACTAGATCCCGCAAATTGAAGTTCTTCCCACTTAGTGCTTCACAATTCCTGAAACTCAAGTTTCTAATCAGTTTGGATCAGCTCGACACTCCTTGCTCCAAAGGTTTACTGGATCTCGCAAAAGTAATTAACCTGCAGCACAGGGGCTTATTTTGGCTCCGTAACCTAAATTGAGATGAAATTCCCGCTGTCCAAACACACCCAAAGCTCTCGGGATGAAAAAAGTTCCTCGAGGTAGAAAAGGCACCATTTGAAACTATGGAGAAGTTGGAGGATTCCTCCGCCAGCTGTGTGTGTGTGTGTGTGTGTGTGAGACCATGAGTGCATTTGTCACGGCGAGGGAGGGGCTGAGAAAAACACCCAACCTCTCATTTTCACTCCCCCCCCTGTAATTCCTGCAGCGTTCCAATAAATCCAGCCTCTCTCATCCTGCCTGCCTCTTGATGAAAACCAGATGACTCTCCTGCCCACCTCCCTTCCCCCATATCACTCACTCACACACACACACACACGTACATACATGCACACACAGGCGTGAACGTACCTGTTGCGCGTTGACAAGACGTGACAGCATTCACATAGTTCATCTGCGAAAGGCACTAGTAACATCGAGAAAGGTGTCACCGGTCGCTGACATGACAAATGATGCGATGCTTTGTCATTGTCTGAGTGGCGTACTGTCCAGCATCAAAGGGTTTTGCCATTTCTCCAATTTTTTTTTTAAGCGGCACACAATCCAAAAATATCCATCTTCAGCATCGACTCCCAGAAAAGACCATTCGATCCGTCTTTTGACACAAGCGGTGCATTACGATTGAAAGGCGGTTCATTTGAAAGTGAAACAATTGGATTCGTTTCGATTCGGTGCCATTACGATTCCATACAACATGGCACGGCTGTAGCTTGGGTCATGTTTAATAATACGTAACATGTAATAGCTGCCCAAAGCCTGAATGAGTCAAGTGAATTCAATTCAAAGAAACAACAAATCATTCGCAACACCAAACCAATTTATACCGATTCATACCTGGTGTGCGTAAAAGACAATTTGATGCATATTCCGATGCATAGGGTGCGATATTTGATTCAATTTGTTTACATCAAACCGATGTTTTATTTTATTTTTTTAAACCAAAACGGTTTTCGTTACACACAAACATTCTGTCTGTCTGTCCATCTCTTAACATCCATCCATCAATGCATCCATTACTATGCCTTGTTTTCATTTTGCGTCACCTTAAGAGGCGCAATGTCACGCAGAGGATGAACAAAGTTGTTAAGCGCCGAATCACCGAGCTTCCCGTCCCACGAGCCTCTTCCGTCAGCAGGTGTTTCATCACCGTTTGCTAAAAGGCCCCGTTTATTTTTTTTCCTCACTGCATTTCAACCGACCACAAGCGTCGACTTCCAAACCTTCACTTTTTGTTGCTCTTCTGTTTTGTTGTTCTATTTCGGAGCGCTTCCTGTCTCAGTTTGGCCCTTCCTCCCGTCTCTTTTCTGTCTCCCCCCCCTCCCCTCCACGTGTGATTACATGCTTGGTTGAGGCCCCGCTGTGCTTCCACAGCCCCTCATTACTCCGCTTCCCAAGCTCATTTCATCTGCTGCCGCCCGTTGCTCTACTGTTGACGTCCGAACCCGCTTCTGACCAGTTGCTAATGCTAACCAAAACAGCAGCACCTATGGAGCATGTATAATATTCTTTTGTTATCTTTCCCGATGATTATTATTTGAGCGATATAGCAATTTGGTTATTTCAAGTGTATTTATCGGACAGATTTATTATTATTATTTTTAATTTACTCAACTTACTTAGTCCGTCCGCTCTGCCTCCTGTGTAATAGGTCATGTTGCGTTATGCAGACACTGCATCTTTTTCACAACAATTAATGGTCCGAGTCAACTCTGACATGGAGGCTCTCCACAATGCGTGTGCCTTTTTGTTGATCTTTGAGAGGGACTTATTTGTCCCACAAAGTCTGCCTCCTCCATATTGGACGATCTTGAGTTATGGTTTATTTTCTAGCAGACTTTTGACGTGCGGTCGCGCCACAATGTCGTGTGGGCCCATGTTTATGTTCTGCAGCAATATTTTTTTGTTGCGCCCAGTCTGCATCTTCGGAAACTGATAATTTAGCATGACGCGGGGACATCGTCTTTTACAATAATGAGAGTTCTAGGACACTGACACATTGTGGTCCCTCCACAATTTTGCGCTCATCCAGGCTATGTTCCAGAGTGACTCGATTGTTCCGCCCCGTCTGCCTCCTTTGTAATCGATAATCTTGTGTTGTATGGAGACACCATCTTAAGTGGCGATTAGCATTCCAGTTGACATGCGGTCCCTCCACAATGTTACAGTATGTGCGTCCAAGTTTACGTTCCAAGACAACTTTTCTTTGTATTCAGTCTGCCTGTTATGTCAAATCGTGCATTATGTGGAGATGTGGTCAATTACGATGATTGGTATTCTTGTAGACTCTGACGCATTGTGGTCACCAGTGCGTCAATAATCACTTTTTATGTTGGAGGGTGACTTGTTCTGCCAAATCTGCCAAGTAGAGACAACTAATTGGACAACGATTATAGATCTTGAAGTCCTTGACACTAGGCGACTCCACAGTTTTGGGCGCGTCCTTCTTCATATTCCGGGGAGACCTACTTGCTGCGCCAAGTCTGCCTACTCTATATTCGATGATTTTGTCTGATGTGGAGATGGTGTCTTTGTGTACACTTAGCATTCAAGTACATGTTGACATGTACAGTGGTACCTCTACTTAGGAAATTAATTGGTTCTGGTAGAAATTTCTGAACTAGAAAATTTTGTAAGTAGAGACGCATTTTCCATGAAAATGCGCTAATTCGTTCCAAGCCCCCTTCAAAATTCAGTCACAGCCAATGGTAGAGCAGCTAGAAGTATGTTGCGTTCAGGAAACTCAGAGCTGCGAGACACAGGCCAAACTGTATTCTTACCTTTCGTATCTTGAAATTTCTTTCGTAACAAGAGGCAATATTTTCCCGTTGAGGTGTTTCCTAACTTGAAAATTTCAAATGAAGAGACGTTCGTAAGTCGAGGTACCACTGTACAGTGTTGTGCACGAGACCATTAAAAACGGTTTCATTGTCTGAGAAGCACAACTTCCACATGTATAGTATGTGTCAAGTTGAGGTTTTTGTTGTTGTTTGCAAGAGCAAAAGAGTGCGACTTTTTCCCAAGCGAATGAAGGGACCACATTTTTTGTGCCTCTTCCACAGAGGGCTCGGAGGCTTTCCAACAGGTGGTCCAGGAGCGTCTGGCCGAGCTGCTGCGCGTCCTCAAGGTCGTCATCGCCAAACACCAGGCCCTCAACTCTGTGGACATCCTGGGCAAGGCGGGCACACTCATCGCCAAGGTGAAAGGTAAGCGGTGGCGATCACAGCATGCTGCTGACGCGACACCTGGCCTAGAAATGTCACAGCGCGCTCACCTGCTCTCTATTTAAAAGCTCCGAGGCGTGACCCGGTGCCCGAGTTTGCATGTGTACAATGCCAGAAAAGAAACGGCAACGGTCCATTGCACTCCAATCACACTGGAAACATGGCACCGGTCCAAGCAAATTATGACTGAACTGCAAATGATGCCGAGATTATTTATACAGCATCAAACTGATGAATCCTGACTGTTAATTAATGATCTGCCTTTCAGGAGAACAGTTAGGCTGTGTGTCCAAATGGCAAAAATAGCATTTTGAGGAAGTGGTGGGGGGGCCCAACTTGCCTCATTTCCATGACATTACAGTGCGCTCCATTTTCTCTTGAGGAGAAACTGCTTCATAACGGTTTCCATCTCAAATTTTTATTGAAATACTACAAGATCATTGAGGCCCAGCCCTCATTTTCCATGATGTCGAGTGCCTTTTTTGGAAACTATGTTTTTCAGGCTTCTGGTTGGCTAAAATGGCCTTTTGAGGGCAACTGACACATTGCTTCCTGTCGTGAAGTGGAGTATTTGTGAGCACTGATGAGTAAGCGACGATGCTTGATTGATGACAGGCCTCGCTGAGTGTCCTCGTCGCGTTTGGCGCAACACCTGCGGCGTCTGGAAGCCCGCCAGGGCTTACTTAGACAAACACACGTTCGCCCAACCCATTTGCAGACGCCGCTGACACCGCTTGCTGCTCTGATGTTCCGAACGTCTCCCAGAGGCACTTTTTGCTTCCACGCATGTAGGAAAATGTCAAGAAAGAACTCGCCTCGGAGCCATTGCATGAGAATGGCATGTTGTGGCGGCAGACATCTGCATTTCCCACTATCAGTGAAAATAGGCAAAAAAAGTGGGAAAATAGATGCCACCCGAAAAGTTGTGCGCTTTTTTTTTTTTGCAGTGGGGGACGTACTGGTTTGCACATCCGACTCACAGTGCCGAGGTGCGGGTTTCGATTCCAGCTGCGGCCTTCCTCTGTGGGGTGTGCATTTTGTCCCTGTGCCTTTGTGGGTTTTCTTCGGGTGCTCGGGTTTCCTCACACGTTTTCAACAACATGCATGGCAGGTTAATGGAACACTCTAAAGTGTCCCTTGGTGGGATTTTGTGCGCAAATGTGTGCACACACTCATCTTGAAATATTTGCGAGGGGATGTGAATTTTTTTTTAAAGAGGTGCGAGGAATATAAACTAACGGGAAAATATGAAACGTATTGAAGACCTGACTTTGTTGTTCCACTTGTTCAGGCAACAAACTAGGTGAGAGTGAATCAACGGTGCCGAGGGATGGGAGGGAGGTGGGGACAAGCGCTGGAATTGTTGTTCCGAGAACCACAGGATGTCCTGAGGAAGAAGCCAGTGCAGTGCAGAGTCGCTCGGCAGCGTTCAGTTCAGCAGCACTCCTCGAGAGTCTCCTCAAAACGCAAAATAAACCCTGTTTGGCGGCTGGTAGGAACGTGCTGTCGTCCCGGATTTTGCCGTCGCGGAGGGAAAACGGCAAAAGCTAAACCAAATTAGCGGACCCGAGCCTTACGTATTCAAGGTTTTTTAAGGTAAGCGAGAGAGTGACAGAAGTAGAGCTTGTGCGCGAGTGTTTCCTGTTCCAGCGCAGACAGGAAACACAACGTCCAACGTCACCGGCTGCCACTTTGGTCACAAACGGAGTTCTTGCTGACGAAAGTGCTTCCTGAAGATTTTTCACCTTCGATGGTCCTCAACTTTTGCTGCAAAACTCTTGAGGATGGGCAATTGCTAATGCTGTTTCACTGCGGAATATAACACCCTGGACCAGATTTTTCTAAAGGTGACTCTTTGTTTTGACTCAATATCCTGAAGGGTTATGTCTAATTGTTGGAAGAAAGCCACATGACTTGACTCGAGTCATACAAGCCGCCAGTTTTCGGATTTGGGATTTGCTTGGTGACAATTTATGAGAGACTCGACGCAACTTTGACTTGATATTCCTCAGACTCAACTTGACTTTGACTTGCCATCATGCAGAGTGAAGAGGCCACCTCGTGCTCTCTAGTATCATGGAGGAAGATCTGAAAATCATTCCATTTTGATTCAAAAATGATTGTTTTCGATCAAAAACATCAACAAATACTCAACGGGTAAAAGCAAATATAAGTGTGTCCGAAAAGTTCCAGGACTGGCGGCGCAGCTGCTTTGCCGTTAATGCTATGCGGCACACATCTGACAGTTCCTGACCAATAACAACTTTCTCGTGCTGGAGCAACCTCTCGACTCCACCTGGTGCCGTGGGATATTTTTTTGTCTTTTTTCTTTCCCCTCTTACCCAAACTCAAGGGTGTCTTCAAGGGGACCCTTTTAGACGACAACAAGACGGCCATGATGCTGGAGCTGCACAGAAGCTCCAACGGTGCATGAACACGGGCAAAATGTGTTTAATATTAGACGGGATTAATTTGAAGGGGGGGAAAAAACTGTAGTTTGTTGTTTGGGTGTGAAATATATAATTTTGTGACACGAGTTCTTGAACTTTTCTGACACACTTCGTATGTTGGCAAGATTGTGTGACTTTATTTCTGACTTGCTTATTAACCCAAGTAAGGACTTCACTCGACTTGCTTGAAACTTCAAGGTTAAGATTTGACACTTGGGACTTACTCTTACCTCTGGAAGGAAGCCTGAAGCTTTTTGGAAATAATCGCGTCTGAATTCAACGCACACACTACCAGGTCAGTGATATTTACTTTTCTTTCTTCTCCACAGGCATCAACTTCGACGACGTCAGATCGGAAAACCTAGACGGAACGTTTGGCGAGATTCATGCGTCCATCGACACCTTGGCGTTCACATTCGGCAATGTGTGAGTGTTATACTGTTTGAACTTTTCCTTCCTTGTAAAGAAAATGACAAGACTTTGAAGTATCAACTAAAGATGGCAAAATTTCCTCCCTGGTGAGTTCACAGTCAAGTACAAACCCAATTCCAATGAAGTTGGGATGTTGGGATCAACATATCGCTAAATAAAAACAGAATACAATGACATAAGGTCCACAAATTCCCAAAACAATTTGAAATATGAATTCGTCAGACCACAGAGCACTTTTCCATCAATCTATGTCGATTGCAAGGCAGTATAGCGTTACCATGATTTTAACTGTTCAACAAAATTTGAAGCAAAATGGTCATAAGCTAAGCAAAACGAATCAATTTACGGGCTAAACATGAAGATAACGAAATGGCAATTGTTTCATCATACTTGTGTGCCTCAAAGTTGGTATGAGCACTTTTTACAAGTTAAAGAACTGATGTTGGTGCTGATGCTAGCTCTAGCGCAATCTCAGCCTGGTCCATGAATGTTCTAGATGCTGAAATATGAGATCAGGCAATGCCGATCATATCATGCGCCTTTTGATCAAGCCAGTGAAGCATCACTATGATTTAGAAGCTGTTATTTTAAGCCATTGTATTAAATTGAATTTGTGTCGATGCTAAAGGCTAACCTATGATAAGCTAAGGTAATCAATTTATTACAATACAATACAATACATGCTGATTTATATAGCGCTTTCACAACAGCGGAAGCTGTAACAAAGCGCTTAACAAAACAGTTAACATAAAGTAAAATAATAAACACAACACATAACATAAAACACAGACAGTCGGGCAGTCCTAACCACTTTTCCCCTCATACGCTTTGTTGTCAAAGCAGTTTGAGATGAAAGAGGAGAGAATCAAAGTGTCCTTTCACCAGTGGATCAGAGAGGTCGTGCTCAAAATGTGCACACGTCGGCTACACGCTAAGTTTCAAAGTCAAAAAGAAGCTGTAGCATCCATTGACGAAAAAAGAGATTGCTTCACTTCTCCTGTCCCATGCAAATCCATTCCAATTCCAAGCAGTAACTCTCAGTTCCAAATGCGCATCGGTGTTCTGCGCCGACTCCTCATCCTCAACTTCAGCAGACATCCATCCAGCCGCACCAACGCAGACTGTCCAACAGCGCCAACATCTCCTCTGAACAAAACAGGGCTGTGAAAAATGCTGCCCATTACAGGCGCAAAAAACACAAGCGCCCCGGGGCTGTCCAGCACCGACAGTCAATGGCGCCGACATTCCTCCCAATCAAAATCTGTGCTAGTACAGGCGTGCTGCCGAGAAGGCGCAACCACCAAGCACAGATTCTTCTCCTTTGACGAATGTCGTGGCCAAAAAACGCCGAAAACCGTCCACATCAGGTCCACACGACGAAACAACAAACATGTGACACAACAAAAAGACAAAAACAACAAAAAAGAATAAAAGCAAGGCTCTTGAAGAGCACTTGCTGAAGGTTGCCTACTCGGGCGCCATCTTGAAAAGATTATTAACTCAAACAGCTCTATGTTGTTAAGGTGCCTTATCATATTAGTGTGGTTGAAAGCTGATACTCGCACTTAGGTGTAAGAGAAGTTAAATTGTATCCTTATTAATGCTAAACTGTTTTTATTGTGCGTGTGCTTCAGAGTTTCTGACTTCCTTATGGGAGATGTGGACAATGGCTCACGTTTGGGGACCCCCCAGACCAGAAGAAGCAGGGTAAAGCATTTTTTTCCCCTCCTTTTTTTTCTCCTCCCTTTTACTTGTTGTTTTTGTTGAAAGCTTTGTTCCCAGCAACTCAAAAAGCCTCAAAGATAAACTCTTTATTTGGGTGTCGAGAGCACAGCTGCTTGTTAATTGCATGTCTGCCTTTGCCGTCTTGTCACGTGAAATCGTGCCACCCCCCTCCTTTTTCGCAGTCTTTCGACAACCTCGCTGTGGATCCCGAGGACTATGCGGCAGAGAAGAACGACCTCGCCGGTGAGTGGGCGTCGGCGTTCCATCGTTCAAGGGGCGTGGGATTGGCTGCGGAACGACATGTTTACGGCGTGTTTGCCAAGGGCAGGCCGACGTTGTCAACTTACGAGCTCCCGGCGTGATTTAGGAATGCCTGAGGCGGAGACCCGCCCTGTTATTTCTGCTGGACCACACGTTTTCCCTGCTGGCCTGAATGTCTGACATTCCGAGGCCTCTTCAGGATAGGCCTGCGTTGGATGGGAAACACATGGGCTCAGAGTAGAAGTGAGGTGGGGTGGTGGGGGGTATTGTCTTTTTTAGAATATGCCAGCATTTTCACATCCTCCTGCTGTGTCATTTATCCGCTTCCTCGTGACAATGTCTTTTCTGTTTTTGCGTCTCCCTTTTTTCAATGGGATGTCATGTGGAAAAGTATCCGGGTATGATCACATCCAAGCAAGTTCAGTCATAATTACAGTAAACATTTGAATATTAGAAACAGCAAAAACTCAGGAATGATTCTTGGTATATTTTTTATGACCATTTAAGTAAGCACTTTGGAATTGTTTTGGTTAGTGTAAAAATACGTCATCTTCCCCCTCAGGCCCAGACGTTCCTCTGTCGCGCGAGGAGGAGGTGGACCTGATACTGCTGAAGCATGAAAGCGGGGTGGAGTCAGCCCTGCTCTACGCCAAAGCCTGGTCCAAGTATATCAAAGACCTGCTGGCCTGGATGGAGAAAAGGGTGACCATGGGTGAGGCCTGCTCCATACACATCACATCTTTGGCCATGCTGGATCCTATCCCAGCTGTCTTCGGGCAGTAGGCGGGGGACACCCTGAACTGGTTCCCAGCCAATCACGGGGCACACACAGACGAACAACCATTCGTGCTCACACTCACACCTCGGGACAATTCAGAGCGTTCAGTCAACCTACCCTGCATGTTTCTGGAATATGGGAGGAAACCGGAGTACCCGGAGAAAACCCACGCAGGCACGGAGGAGAACATGCAAACTCCACGCTGAACAGAGAAGCCGTAGCCGGAATTGAACCCTGCACCTGTGCACTGTGAGGCGGCCGTGCCATGCAGCCTACGCCGTACCGCCTCATGTGCGATATTGCTGTTGAATTTCATGTGAAAACTGGCTGAACTGACATGTCCAATCCTTTTATCTTCTAGATGTGGAGTGTGCCAAGAGCTACGCCAAACTGGCCGAGTCGGCCAAGTCGCTGGTGACGCAGCAGGTTGTTGATTTTATATTCCACGCGCCTTCTTGATGACTCATCGTGTTTTCTGAGTGGATGGATTAACGCGTTTACTACCGTGCAGGACTACATGCCCTATAGTGACGTCTACAATTCCACCTTCAAGAACGATGTCGAATATAACCAGCTTCTCTTGCAAACCGCCATGGCCTTGCAGACCAATAAATTCATCCAGGTTAGGCAATATAAGAATACACAGATCTTGTGACAGACTTGATGTTTTCTTGGTTTATTTTCCTGTGTTGTGACGAACGTTTGGTGAACATTTGCGACCTTGAACAAACCCCGACAAACTCTCACGTGAGCGCAACATTCACTTTGCCCTTTTTTTTCTACCCCCTTGTTAGCCTCTCCTGGGCCGTAAGAACGAACTGGACAAACTGAGGAAAGACCTCAAGGAGCAGTGGCAGAAGGAGCAGAAAAAAATGGTGAATAGCACTCTGATGTAGCACGATACACAAAAATCAACTGAACAAGTGAAGGGGGGAAAAAAAAATACAAGAAGAAAGAGTTTAACATTGTCTGTTTCTGTTCTGTTCCAGCACGAGGCGGACGTGAGCCTGCGAAAGGCTCGGGTGCGGAAGGCCCAGAGGCAAGAAGAGTATCAGAAGGCCCACTCGTCCACCAGCCGCTCCCTGGAGGAGCAGCCAAACGCCGTCAATAAGCAGCTGGAGAGGAAGAGGAGGTTGGAAGAGGAGGCCCTGCAGAGGGTACGCTGAAGGCCGGGCACCGTGACCATCGTTGCTCCTTTTTTTAAAAACTCTTGACGGTGTTGCGGCATTAGGCTGAGGAGGCCCAGGAACAATACCAGAACAGCATGGCTGACGCGGGCGTCAGGAGGATGGACCTGGCCAATGTCAAACGCACCATCCTCACCCAGATCAGAGAGACCGTCTTCCAGTGCGACCTCACGCTCAAGGCGGTAGGCCACATTTTATTGTTCTTATAAATGTTTTATTTTTAATTTTTGTTATATTTTTTTTTTTACAAAGCCCCACCATATTGGACATTTCTGTATGATGTCATTTAGTTTAAGTTTAGAAAGTTTTCATTTTGATTTTCAAATTTAATGTTTCAAATGTAATTTCTTTTCTTTTTTAATGTGTCATTTTTACTTGTTTCATTTTAATTTTCATTCCTGTTTTTTGTTTTTTTCTTTTCCTTTTTAAAAATTGTCATTTTAGTTAACTTATTTTGGAGTTCATTTTTTTACATATCTTGCTTTTGTGATTTATTTAATTTAAATTGTTAATAATGTTTTAATTTTACTATAATTTTTTTATGTTAACCTTTTCTATTTCATTTTTTTTAAATTTCAGATTTGATGTCTTTATTTCAGAATTCAATTGTACTTACATTTCAACTATTCATTAATATTTTTATTGATTTCATTTTGCTTTTTTGGAGGGCGGGCGGCTTTATGACATCAAACCAAGATAACAAACATACCGATTCCCCTACGAGATTTCTATGACGTGTCTCACTCCAAACTGAGGATGCCTAAAATGGTTAAAAGTAGAAGTAGAGTCTGATAACATGATGCACCTAATGAAATGTCCGTTTATGCTCTTGTTGATTTTATTCTCTCATCGTGGCCCACCCTTCCTGCTTTCAGGTGACGGTCAATTGGTTCCAGATGCAACACGCGCAGATGGCGTTGCTTCCCGCCCACCACCAGGCACTGAGTGACGGCGCCAAGCTGTACGAGCCCGGCGAATGCTACTCGGAGTTTGTGCGCCGCCTGCCGCGACATCTGCCCAGAGAGCGTGTGCACTCTGACTCGGTTTCTTCAGACGGTGCCAGGTATGGAACCGGAACTACCTCCGTTCATAGACACTGTTGGTAACCAAAACAGCAGCACCTACAGAGGGGCTCAGATTATTTTATTTTTTTTTGAAGGGTGGAGACTTATGATTTCCCTGCGCAATATTTAACTCATTCCGTACCAGGCAATTCTAGACCAAGTCTGAAAAGACGTTTAAAAACGTCTTTGGGAGTGAATGAGTTAACAGTCCTTCGTCTTTATGATAATATTATGAAAATGCCTCGCACACGTCTGCATGCGAGTAAATAAACTTTTCTCCCCTTGCCAATATTTGTGTTTGCTATATAAGAAACAAAACCACTTTTGGGACCTTTGCAAGCATTTTCAGCATTGTACAGCCTTGAGCAAATATTCCAACCTCGTACCCTATTAAAAAAAACAGATTAAAGCACTTTCGAGTCTTTTTCGTTTTTAGCTTTTTTCAGGTTGGGAAATGACAAAATTGTACAAATTAAAGGACGCTTTTGGTGAGCATGTCGTCCGTGTGGTGGGGTTGTTCTTTTCAGAAGAGTCACAGTGAGTCAGACCGGGAGGAAGAGAGAGAGAATGTGAATGTGTGTTGGCCTTCCTCTCAGGAAATATCTGTGGCGCAGGCTTGAATGCAAGCGGGCAGATTGCGAGTGTGAGACTATGCCTCCCGCATTTCTATCCAAACACAACGCTTCCCACATACACGCTACCCGTAGGGAAACATTACAATCACCAGGATTCACACACCGGTGCTTGAAACGTGTGGAAATGCGTGCCGAGTTTTGGGGGGTTTAAAAGGCTTTGATGATGATGATGGTTATTATTATTATTATTACATGTAATTAACTTCCTTTGGTTGTTGGCATTTTATCACCAAATGGCTATTGCGTAGATCGTCTCTATGGAGTAGGTGCTGTTCTTTAACCCCAAAAATTAAAACACCATAGCATCTATAGAATCCATACCATACAAAGTATCTTTTGTATTGATTTATTTCAAAATACAACTCTCAGTTGTTGTTGTTTATTTTGATCATCTCCAAGTTCGAGTTGTTAATTTGAGCTCACATCAGCTTTATTTGCAGAGCGCTTTAACACTTGTTGTTGTTATTGTGTGTAGTAGTAATACAATTTCTTAAAAAGAAAAACGGACAAAAGTTTTGAGAATTGAAAACTCCTGAGGTTTTCATAAATAACCTCACAAAATAAGAATACTAAAAAAACATTTTTATCAAAATATAATGATAGTAAAAATAGAAAAATGAAAATATATTTTCACAATTTGTGTTTTTTTAAACTCACAAAATTTGGGGCCGTATGTTTTTTTATTTCTTTTAAATTTCTTTTTGTTTTTTTAATATGCATCTAGCATCTTTTTATTGATATATTCTTTTTGTTTAATGAAAAAGAAATTAAAAGGACCTGCCTGTCCCCCCCCCCATCCATCCATCTCCAAAGGGCTTCTAAAGTGTTTACATTTGAGCGGAGAGGCTTCGGAGCCCTCAAGTTCAGCTATGAAATGACTGGAGATGAAAGTGAGGACAAACCACGCATGCGTCGTCGCATGTCGAATTTATGTTCCTCTCTTATGTAACGTGTGTAGCAAACCCTCATCAACGTTGCCATCTAATGCTCTCTCTGATGTTCAAACACAATAAAAAGAAACAAAAAAGAAAGGTCTTCTGCCTGACTAGCTCTAACTGACTCTCACGTTTCAAAAACATACGCTGGGTCCATATTATGTAATTCGTCCATAATAATAATACATTTTATTTATAAGTAGATGTGAATGTGAGTGTGAAAGGGGGTGTGTCTATCTGTGCCCTGTAATTGACTGGTGATGAGTCCCAAGTCCATAATAAGATGTAGAAAATGGATGGCTGGATAATTGTCTCCTCATGAGCAGGTCTCTGTTGGGTTGAAGTCTGAAGAATGGATGGGTGTCACTCTCTCCTACAGGTTTGTGTTTGCCAAGCAATCGGTGGGCAGCAGCCACTCCTCCCATGGCAACCTGTCCCAGGCCTCCCTCACCTCCTGCGACGTTCTCAGCGGCGACGAGGTGGACAGCCCGCTGCACCGCCGGCCGGGGATCGCTGCGCGCCGCTCCAACAGCAGCACTGACATTCCAGGTCATCGTCCACAAAATGGCAGAGGAGCGGCGTCCGTTTCCCGTGACGCGCCACCGTTGGGACTAACGGCTCTTCCTGTTCCCACAGAGTTGAGGAACCAGGCGCCGCCGATCCGAGCCTGGACCTGCGGGAGTCCGGGTAGCCAAGGTGGGATGTGCAGCGACTCAGAGAGTGCGGGGGGCAGCAGTGAGTCCAGGTCTATGGACTCCCCTTCTGCCAGTCCAGGTATGAATAGAAAAGGGGGTCAAGAAAGCCACGGCGCATAATTTTGCAATATTTGTTGACATGTTTGATTTGCTTTCGCGGCGGGCCAGATCTGGCCCCCGGGCCTCGAGTTGAACATCAGCAATCTGCTGTATGTCAGCGACATATCATGAGACGCGATTCACAGTCCTGTTTAAAATGTGTCAACGTAGGTGATTTCAAGCGACGTCTGCCCAGAACTCCCTCCACTGGCACCATGTCTTCTGCTGACGACCTGGACGAGAGAGAACCCCTCTCACCTTTGGACAATGGTACGACCCACCCACCCAATAAATAATACAATGTATTGTTTTCAAGTGGTGTGCTAAGTTCCAAAAGAACAGCCAAGAACATTTGCCGGACTTTTTGTCAGTGCTGTCCCCACATTTTTTTTGTTTATGTTTTTTTCCTCCCCCCAAAAAACGACTAAGGAACAAACACTTGGTTGCAAATGGACAATGAACATCCAAAAGTTCCTAGTTGCATACCGGAAATGCACTAAAAGTGTCTCAGAGTTAGCCTCACCCTCAGGAACCTTGACAAATGAGTCACTCCCTGCTCACATCACATTCTTGGTATTCTTTTGTCTCTGAGTCAAGTTTGTTGTACTTCCCATGATGGTCAGCTTTTGAAAAAAAGGTACGCCTCTATAATAATAGAACTGATACATCTTTATAAGTAGAACCTAATCCTGGAAAAAAAAATACAACCTTTTCTCACAATATTACACATTTTTTTTTCAAAAATAAAACACCTCTGACTTTAGAAAATATGTTAAAATGCATCTAGACAAAACAACATCATGTACAAAAACAACTTGAACAGAAATGTATTTAACAAAAAAATGTCTCGGATCACCTCTGCTAAAATCGTCTACATCCTTAGTTAAAAAGATCATTCAATTCTACCAAGGAAAGAACCTTTCATCTGAGAGTCCTCTTATTTTTGGCGAGACTTGACTTCCTCTATCTGCCCTCAACTCCCCATCGTCAGAATGAACGTCCTTCTCCCTTCTATTCAGGTCTGGCCGAGATGGTGACGGAGACAGCGAGCTCTCCCGGGCCCTTCCGGAACGCTCAGATGTCCAAAGCGGCGCAGACGCACAAACTCAGGAAGCTCCGAGCGCCGTCCAAGTGCCGCGAGTGCGATAGCCTGGTGGTCTTCCACGGAGCCGAGTGCGAGGAGGTAACGTACGGGCCACTGTCTTCATCAAAAGAACCTGCCTCATCTCCCATTTATTTCTTTTTTTTCTTGGTCCCTTCCTCCAGTGTTCGCTGGCCTGCCACAAGAAATGTCTGGAGACGCTGGCCATCCAGTGCGGCCATAAGAAGCTGCAGGGCAAGCTGCAGCTCTTCGGCATCAACTTCACCCAGGCGTCCAAAAACAGCGCAGACGGGATCCCCTTCATCATCAAGAAGTGCACCTCTGAAATCGAAAGCCGCGCTCTCAACATCAAGGTGAGACGAAACCATATCGCTTCAGTTTTAAAATAGCCCGCGTGGCACGGTCACGTCTCGTGATGGTCATGTTGTTGTTCACGTGTGCTTCGATGAGAACTCGAGCAAGCTGCGGAATTGTACTTTATGAAAAGGAATAAAATAAAGAAATAGAATGTCAAGAATTTATGTTTGAGCATCATGATTTCGTGCCGTACTTCATTCAGTGAGGCTCCTCCTGGTGTGCACGCCATGGCCACAAGGAGGCAGTACAAACGCTTAATTTTTTTTGCCCACAAAAATGTATACAATTCCAAATCAAGTGTTTACATCATACGGTGGCCTTAGTGAGAAACAACAAAAAAAGTACACCGTTTAGGTGTTTACCAGTACCTATGTGGCATTTCGCCTTAGCGCGAAGCAAGCAGATTGCCATCAGGTCAAGTTAATGTGATCTGGATAAATGCACATCGTGCAAATCTTGACGTTTCGTTTGGAAGTAGAAATGAGCTTTTCAAAGCAAGCACTTATTCACTGTCAAACTGCCGCTTGTTGTGAAGTTCCCTGCCACCGTAGCGAGCGCTCATAACTCAAATCTTTGCTTGTAACTCAAGACCACTTGTTAGTAAATCGAAAATTCCGAAATAATTGACCACGTTGTGTTTTGGGTAGGGCATTTACCGCATGAATGGCGCCAAGTCACGCGTGGAGAAGCTGTGCCAGGCCTTCGAGAACGGCAAAGACTTGGTGGAGCTGTCGGAGCTGTCGCCGCACGACATCAGCAACGTGCTCAAGCTCTACCTGAGACAGGTGAGGGAGGCGACATAATCGGAGGCAAGTTCCCAAGTGGTTGGGAGCAAGCAATCTTGATTGGACGATATGAAGTGCTTTGATCTTCCGACCACGCCACATGACGTTTTTTTTTTTCATTGTCATACTACAATGATTTTGTCCTGAAAATACAAATGTTTCTGAAGGCTATCTTGAAAATGGGAAACCGCGGGAGAACAAGTGTTTTACAATACATACACATACAATTTTTTCCTGTAATGAATTTTTTGACTCCAAGGATATTTCACTTGGAAATGTACTCGGGGTTTTTTGCTGTTTTTGTGTTTGTTTGTTTGTTTGTTTTTACACATTTGTTGAATGAAATGCTAATTTGTATCCTGAGGAGATACGTTTTACCATTATACTGTACCTGGATTTTTTTTCCCCCTGGAAAATTCTGTGATGTGAGATTTTACTATAAAATATAAACATTTTAAATTGGAAAAAAAAACTTTTTTAACTTGAAGGAATAAAACTATCCCCCCACCCCAAAAGACACATTTTCCTGTAATTTGCATTTTCGTACTTTGGAAGAATAGAACCAAAATGGAAAAATAGAAAAATATATATATTTTTAGTTAGAGAAAGTATCATAAAGGGAAAAACACCTTTTCTCATGATGTGAATGTTTTTATTTGGAACATAAGTCTGTTTGATACAATTCAACTTTTCACCTTGAGAAATGATTTCTTGTTTTTTACAAAATCTTTCTAAAAAAACAGACGATGCCATTCTTGTAAATACAAAGCTTTTTATCATCCTAATATTGAAACTACCCCCCACTGCTTTCCTGTAAGCAACGCTCAGTCTCCCCATGGAAGAAATCTGTCTTAGCTTGTAAAAGTCAATACAGGTGACCTCTGTTGTTTGTTTTCATGGATAGTTCCCACCGACGCGTTCAACGTCACACAGTTCGCTGAGCCGCCTTGTGTCGCTTTTTCCTCGTGCGCAGTTACCAGAGCCGCTGATCCTGTACCGCTACTACAACGACTTCATCGGCTTAGCCAAAGAGTACCAGCGAGTGGTGGTGGAGGAGGCCCAGGAGAGAGAGACCATGAAGCCCGGCGGGGCCACCATCCGTCTCAACCGCGTGGTCCTCCGCATCCGGGACTTGCTCCGCCAGCTGCCCGCCGCTAACTACCGCACGCTACATTTCCTCGTGGCGCACCTCAACAGGTAGCCCGTCCTCAAATGTTACTCGGTTTGTTAGCCCTCCAAAGCACAAAGCATCCAAGTTAGATTTTATTCTTGTATTGTATACTAATTCCAGACAATATTCAGACTTTTTCTGCAAATACACTTAAAAAATATTTTATCTGAAAACATGTCATCAGATTTTAGTGCTGTTCTATTACAGTTAACTTGTTGGTGTAATACAGTAAAGCTTTTTTTTTCTCGTCTTTTTCGGAAAATAATACTTGATACTGACTTGAAAAAAAACATACTTGAAAAATTGTCTTCAAAATAAGTCACATTTTAGTGTCTTATCGTTTTTCTTCAAAAGAGTCTTAACTATGCATTTAGTATTTTATCTTTTTTTTCAATTGAGAAATTGTCATTGTATTACAACTTTTATTTTATTTTATTTTTTTAGATACAATTTATTTGTGTAATGTTTTGAATCCCCTCCCAAAAAAAATTTAAACATTTTTAACAGCAAAACTTACACACCAAAAAAATAAATTTGGTAATACAAATTTTTCCTAAACATGCCAATTTTTCTTGTGATATACCTACTTTTCATCCACGTGAAAAAGTCCCAACTTTCTGCTAATATCACGCGTCGGTCTTGCGCAGAGTGGCAGAACAAGCGGAAGAGAACAAGATGACGGCGAGCAACCTGGGCATCATCTTCGGCCCCACACTCGTGAAGCCGCGGCAGGCGGATGCCGAGGTGTCCCTGTCCTCCCTGGTGGACTACCCGTACCAGGCCCTCATGGTGGAGCTGCTGGTGCGACACTTCCCGGTGGTCTTTGACGCCCCGCCGTCGAGCGAGTTGGATGCCCCCTCATCCGCCGCCGCCAGCCAGACGTCGCCTGTCCTCACACCCCAGGAAAAGCTGCAGCGCCTCAGCAGACATTCTGCCTCCCTGACGGACATTAAAGAGGTACGGCTTCCGTTTCGGAAAAAGTATATTGCTGACCTCAGTGGGACTCTGCAGAAATAGGACTTTTCAGGAAACCAAATAAAACAAAACCTTTTGCGTTTTGAGCCATTACCAGCGACGTTAATTGCTAAATTAATCTATTTCACGTTATTGCTATGTCAGCGTGCTAACATTGTATTATATCTTGTTAGGATTAATCCATGACAACATGTGTTGTTGTATTATTTCTCCTTTGAAATCCATTCCAAATCCTCAACTGCAAGACACCATGTCAGATCTTTACCAATGTGCCGAAGCACTTTCTCAAGCTAGTAGCATGACAAGTTAGCATTCACCAAATCAGCTGAGTTTCAGTTTCCCCCCCCTTGCAGAGTGCCAAAGTGTACAAGAGGTTCTCCTCCGTCATCCCATCCTCGCACATCCTGGACGAGGTCCAGGAGGTCCAGCCCGGAACCGACCGGACGGACTCCTCAGACGGTGTCAACGGTGTCGATGAGCTATCGAGCCGCCAGAGGTCCGGGCCAGAGTTGGGCCGCGCCGCTCCCACCGGCCCCGCGTCTGCGTCGGCCACCCTGGCATCCATGGTGCAGCTGCGAGCCCATCGCGCCCGATCGTCGTCCCGACCCATCAGCCTCCCAGCGCCTGCGGAGCCCGCCGACCCGCCAAAGGAAACGCGGGGCGGAGCCGGCAGAAGCTCGCGCCGGCTCGTCGCGGGTCAGCACCTACTATATCACGCCATTTATCGACACTCGGGCCATGCAGCGGCGGACGTGGGACAGGAAATACAGACATTACGACGTCACACCCAGGACCGCCATGATCGTGGCTAAGCTGCCCGCCGCCAGCGCCGCCGCCGCCGTCCCGGCCCCCGCTAGCACTGTCAGCACCGTGTTCCCCAACAACCCCTACGCCGTGTCCGTCAAACCCGCCTGGACGTCCGAGCGGGACAACCAGCCGTCGTCCAGCTCATTGTTGACGCTCAGACCCCCGAGGACTCTGCAGCCCCCGCCGGGGACTTTCTACAAGCCCCCCGTCGGCAGGGCGAGGACGCTCCCCGACTGGACCTCTACCATCACCACCACTACTACCACCCCCGCGTCCCCCCACCGCCGTGCCCCCCAGCCCGCCGCACAGCCGCCTCCAGACGCAAGACTCCACCGACAGCGCCATCGACGCCGGGGCGGCTTCCCTGTCCCCCCCACAGTCGCCGCCCCCCAGCAGCCCTGACGACCCGGACCCCGGCGAGACCAAGGCCATCTACCAAAGACTGCGACCTCGGCGGCTCCAGGAACTGGAGCACAGGGAGGCCCATTTTGTCTGAGAAGTTTGACCTTGCCCTCAAAAGTGGCCCAAGTGCTAATATATTCCCAAAACTTCTCACTCTGTACAATACCACTGAAACAAGAGCCAGCCGATCACTTTTCCTTCTTTGTGTCCCCAAGTTTTGCTGGCATCCTGCAATGCACTTATGCAGCTTTTATACTCTGAACGTTTAAGCTAAATGTGTTTGTACCCCTTTAAATGGTGTAGCGTTGTTTTCTTACAAAGAGTGTATGGGCCACACGGAAAAGAAAAACTGCTTCAATTTTTATCAAAAGAAAGAGAGAGAGAGAGAGAGAGAGAGAGAGAGAGAGGAAAATAATCTATTTAAAATTTTTTGGGAGAAATTTATCCTTTTGTATTTTGGGGAGGAAAAAAATTGGTTCATTTTTGTGTGTGTATTTTTTTCTGAAGAAATGTCATTGTTTGTCAATGGAGAAAAATCTATTTGTGAAAAAGAAGTTACATGATTTGAGATCAATTTTTTCACCATAAAAAAAGCAAATATTTTTCTGAGAAAATAAAGAAATGGATAATGAATGAGTGGTCAGTATTGCAAATAGTTTTCTAATTATTTTTATTATTTTCTGGGGTGGGGGTGTCCCCCCCATTCCCCTATTTCATGAAAATCGCATATTTGAAGGTTTATCAGTGTTTATTGCCATCAAAATTGTGCGTCCAATTTTTTTTCAGAGGGAAGAAAAACTATTGTTGGAGAAGAATAAATGTTTTTTTTCAAGAACAAATCTATATTCTGCAGCAAAACGTATAACCGTAGGGAGGTTAGTTTTATATTTGTTACTTTTTCAAAATATCTAGTTGTAAACAAGACAGTTCTTGGAATGAAAAGGATATTTTTCAAAACAAAACGCTTGAGAGAAAAAAGTATTTTCTTGAAAAATTTTTTTCCAATGTTAAATTTGTTTTTGTATTTTTTAAGTTGTCAAATCGTATTTATTGAGGGTTTTTTTGTTTTTTGTTTTAATTCTAGAGGAAATATTTGGGAAAAAAGAGTTAGTCATTGCAGGAGAAGTGGAGGAAGGTTCTGAGAAATCTCTTGGCTCGATAAAGATGAGATATGTATCTTTAATAAAATACAAGTACAGAACTTAATAATTGAAATACTCGTCCTATTTTTTTTTCATATTCTACTATTATCACACCTTTGAATGGGTTGTGTCGATGGAATTGCATTTCAGGGATAAAGAGAAGGCTTGATGGGTGCAGAAAATGTGGGCAGCGAAGGAGTCATGTCACTTTTTTAATCTTGGAAAAAAAACAAAAATTTCCATAAAGATACTTTTTGTGTGACTTTTTTTCATCTTGAGAAAAAAATTGAACTTTTTCCACCCCAGGAAAAAAAAATATATTTTTTTTATATCGAAAATACGACTTAAATCTCTTAATTGGTACAATTTTTATCTTGAGAAAAAAAACCTGACTTTTTCCTCAAAAAGCTAAATTTTTGAATGGATTTCTTTTCTTAACACATTTGTGACTTTTTTTTCTTACGGAATTCTCTTCCCAATACGACAATGTATGTCCCCCCCCCCCCCCCCATTTTTTTTCCGTGTGGCTCCTTGCTAGCAACACTGCCATGATTGGTACCTGCTATTGTCAATATGTAAAGCATATTTATGGTTTGTTGCTTTCCTTCTCCTTCGTACTGCATTTTTTTGGGTGGGGTTGCGTCTCCTTGCAATGGCGACCTCATACACGACGTGCGGCACTTCTCGCCGCAGATTAAAGAAAAATTTGTTTCCTGGCAAATATCTGGTTTCCTACAGTCTGTACAATTGGACAACTGATGTTTTCCCTGCCCCGTCGTTGTGATGTTGCATCACACTCTCCCACCTGATTACCGGTGGCGCCCGAGGAGCCTTGTCGAGCCGCTCAGCCGAATGATTCATCTCGGATGTGTCACGTCTGTCACGCACGTCCATGAGACATTTTCTCATAGTATTATTATATCTTTAAAAAGTTTCAAATATCTTTAAAAAAAAAAGAAATAAACGTTTTAAGTATGAGAATATATACGGAGTCCCTAATGGGACATGGAATAAAAAAAAAAAGATTGCGATATCTCGCAATCTTTGCGAGGGAATGCAAAACTTTGCGAGGGAACGCAAAGTTGTTTTTTCCCCCCTTCCATGTCCCCTTAGGGGCTCCGTACAAATGCACTTGATGTTATGTCCAATTTGCGCACTCTCCCTCTCCTATTAGTTGTGCTTCAAAATGGATGATGTCCTTTTTTTTTTTTTTTTTCTCTTGGAGCTGAGCCAGGAGATTACAGCAATCAGATTAGGAGCGTTGCTGTTTCTGTGGCCGCCACTGCTGAGCAGAGTGGCTTCCGTTCGTCCGTCCGTCCCTCCGTCGGGCGTGTGTGTGTGTGTGTGTGTGTGTGTGTGTCTGCGGCATCATCTACCTTGTCCCTCTCGCCTGGTGGTCTCCATGCGGCGTACCTTGGACACTGTGCTGCCTCTGAAGTAAGGCTCTCACACACACACAACACACACACTGCATAATTTTATTTAGATTGTCACGCGTCATCAGGCTCTGTGTGAACGTGAACTACGGGAGAACTGCTGTGCTTCTGTTTACTTGGGTGCCATGAGAAAAACCCGGATGCAAGATTGTTGCATAGATATGTGATGGCAGACTTTTTGTTTGCTTTCAATATTTTGTCCATTTGAATTTAATCTCACAATATTGTGGCCTTTTTTCTTGAAAAAAAAAGATCACAAAAAAATACAACTTTTGATCTTGAAAAAAATAGTAATAATAAAAATTAACAAGGGGGAAAAATAAGATCCTCTGTCCGGTCATATTAGAACTTTGTGTTGTGAATTTATGACATTTTTTTAAATCGAAATGTTACAACTGTTCACTGTCCAATGTATTACTTTTTATGCAAAACCTCCTAGATTATTCTCATAATATTTACATAATAATAATAGTAATAATAATAATAATAATACATTTTATTTATAAGCGCCTATCAAGACATCCAGGGACACTTTACAATAACAAAAAACACAAAACAATACTAATAATTTTGATTTGAAAAATGCAGCTTTTTCTCCTTTCTGACTTTATTTCTCAAAAGAAAAATCTATCATTTAATTTTCATAATATATTATGATCCTGTCTTTAAAAAAAATGTCCTGAGTTTCTGATGAGAAAAAAAATCTTAAAATGAACACAACTTCATTTATTACTTCTTCTCATACTCTCACAGTTCAAAAATATTATATTTAATTATTCAGTAGTCATGATTTCCTTTTTATGAGGTGTGCCAGCATCATTCCGATTACCGGTAAATCTTTTTTCTTTTGTTTTCTTTGTGTGTTTTTTTAAAGACAGATGCATATTTTCTCCCACCTGCACCCTCAGCATGACATCATAGCTTGTCGACATCGTTCCAAACAAATTACTCCTCATGTACGCTTGTCATCTGCATCTCACTTGGTCGGGAATTACACATTTTTTTTACATTCTTGCTTTCATGTTATTGTCCTGAAGTCTGCATTTTAAACCTTTCCTCACGTTACATTCATCAGCGGCAGACAAACACTTTCAATGCTGTGTGTACGTGGCTAAATCCCAAACATGATTTTGTGGTATTTCGTCGCATTGTTCTCTGTGCTGGCTCTCAATCACAACCAGTTGGTCAGCTGCAGATAGCAGCCCGCCACTGCATCTTCTCATCTTGAAACGGCTTGATTGTCCAGGATAAAAAGTCAGCTTTCTTTTCAAGATTTTTTACAGCTCGGCGCCACACCTGAATATGTTCTTCTGTAGGTGCTCCTCTTTTGGTTAGCAACAGAGTTCAAATGGGCCCAGCGGTTGACATTTTTTCGACTGCATCAAAGTGATCACACATATCGTCTGAATTAATATAATTAGTTACTTCATGTTTTGTGTTTGTGTGTGTGTGTGTGTGTGTGTTGTTTTTATATTACGGGGAAAACTGTCTATTTGGGCAGAGCAATTTTGTAGCCGAGACTTGACTTGTTTCCACAGGTTGAGCAAAGTCACATGACCCCATCTGAGTGGGAGCCATGAAGACGGGCTCTCAAATCCGCCTGTTGCTCTGGAAGAACTGGACCCAGCGAAAAAGGCAGAAGGTGACATCCAAAATTGTCCATCTCCAGTACTCGGATCCTGCTTCAAAAGGCTTCTGACCTGTCTGGCGCTTGTTTGTTGCAGATTCGTTTCCTGGTGGAACTCTTGTGGCCCGTGTTGCTATTCATCGGCCTGGTGTGGTTGAGGAAGGCAAACCCACTCTACCAGCAGCATGAATGTAAGAGCGCGGAGAAAATTGGAAAGTAAATCATGAAGCGCACAACACTGCGGATTGACCACTTTGCGAGGAATTCGTTGACAACGTACAGCAAAATGCCGCACTTAATTTATGTGCGGTGGTTTTTAATCAACTTTGATGTTCTTTCATCCGTTTTGTAACACAATTTGGGACGGAATTATCTGGGCTGCCTTTTTTCAAGCCATTGTAGTTGGGTAAAAATGCCTGACATCTTGAACAGGCCGATTTTCCGTTAATATTTAACATGTTAATAAGCTTTGTTGTGATTGTATCACAAAATTATAAATATTGTTAAGTATTGGGGCGGCCCGGTAGTCCAGTGGTTAGCACGTCGACTTCACAGTGCAGAGGTACCGGGTTTGATTCCAGCTCCGGCCTCCCTGTGTGGAGTTTGCATGTTCTCCCCGGGCTTGCGTGGGTTTTCTCCGGGGGCTCCGGTTCCCTCCCACATTCCAAAGACATGCATGGCAGGCTGATTGAGCACTCTAAATTGTCCCTAGATGTGAGTGTGAGCGTGGTTGGTTGTTCGTCTCTGTGTGCCCTGCGATTGGCTGGCAACCGATTCAGGTTGTCCCCCGCCTACTGCCCAGAGACAGCTGGGATGGGCTCCAGCACCTCCGCGACCCTAGTGAGGATCAAGCGGGTCGGAAGATGAATGAATGAATGTTAAGTATTGTTGTAAAACACAGTATACAGGCCAACTTGGCAGGTAGTGCAAAGTTTTAGCAGGCGCAGCTGTTCGGCCATTTTTTTTCTTGAGTTGAGTGCACGTCCAGCAAAGTAGTCGGCAGGTACTTGAATAATGAGCAGCAATTGGACAAAAATTAAAAATCTACTTTTTAATGTAGAAACAAAAAACAATTTTACTTTAATATAATATATCATGTTTTTCTTTGATATTTCATGCTTTTTTTTTTCTTTGAAAAATAACTTCAATAGAAGTTGAAAAATAGCGTCAATTTCATTGACATTCCCACATGCTGGTTCCAGGTCATTTCCCCAACAAGGCCATGCCATCCGCTGGTGTGCTTCCTTGGATCCAGGGCATCTTCTGCAACGCCAACAACCCTTGCTTCCGACACCCCACCAGAGGAGAGTCTCCGGGAGTTGTCTCCAACTATAAAAATTCCGTGTGAGTGACTGACTTAATTCTTTATCGTTACTGTATGTCGTCTTACTTTGGTTTTTTTGGCTGCTTTAGATTGTCACGCTTCTACACCGACATCTTGGAGATGTTTAGTGACACAGAGGTGCACCAACTGAGACTTCTGTGGCACGAATTGTCCACATTCTCCGACTTCATGGATACGCTGCGCAACAACCCAGCTGTCATGTCAGGTATGATGGGGATAGCGTGACCGCTATTCCGCCTCCAAACACCTTCCAATGCTAGAAAAACACCGTTAGAAGATCCAAATCAAAGTCCCTTGTTCATAAAAAGTCATAGCAAGGGAAACCACAGATGGACTCAAATAAATGATACCAGCCACAGCAGATTCAAATCAAAGTCAAAGTCACAGATCAGTCTGAAAATCCCATCAAAGGAACAAAACAGGAAGTAGAATCATTTCAAAATTATACCACCAAACGCACAAATAGATGCGCTCAAATGCACCACCATAGACAATTGAAATCAAAGTCCTCTTTTCACAGCTTCAGCTTCGCCTTCCCCGAAGGGAACCAAACAAGGAGGTCAAAAGCTACCAAAATAAAACGTGTAACAGCACAGTTGTTGTTGCGTTCAGGTCATGGTCTGAAAATCGAGGACATCCTGAAGGATGACGAGCTTCTGACAGCGTTCTTACTCCGAGACGCCGAGCTCCCCGAGTCTGTCGTCTATCAGCTAACCAACGCCGAGATACGAATAGAACAGGTAAGGCTTGAGGATGCTAATGCTATAGTTAATGTACAGTGTATAACATTCATATGGGAAGAAAAAGGTAACATTTCAAATGTTTTTTTTTAAATGTATTATTTAATTAGATGTATTTTTAACGTTTATTTCCTGTGCCTTGTTACTCGAAAGTTTGCATCAGGCGTGCCAGAGCTTCAGCTGAAGGACATTGCGTGCAGCCAGGCGCTGCTGGAGCGCTTCATCATCTTTCCGAGCCGCCACGGCCTCCACAGCGTCCGCAACGCCATGTGCGCCCTTAGCCAGCCGCGGCTGCAGAAGATCGAGGACGTGCTCTACGCCAACGTGGACTTCTTCAAGATCTTCCGACTGGTGAGAGTTTCGTCATGCCGTCAACCCCCATGCGTCCTCGGACTTAATGGTGTACCTAATAAAGTGGGTGGAAGCGCTCAGCAGGTGACTCAGGCTTTATCCGTCTTGCCCCTGTTTCCCTAATGGGCTTAGGCTAGGCCCCGCCCAAAGGCGCTAAGACGTGACCTGAGGCGTCTTGTTTTGGCCGACAGATTAAAGCAGTTGTACGCCATGCTCATATTCAAATGCTCTTATCCCATTGAAATGAATGGATAAACTATTAATCCGTTCCATCCCCCTCCACAAAAAAGTAGTATTTTTTCAACAGTCTTGAATAAGTGGGGTCATACCGCCAATCAAACTTTTCCAGAGAATTCTGAAGCACGCTGATCCTTACGTGCTTCATTACAACTTTCCACCTTCCTCCAACTATCCCTCGTCAGCCTCATTTCCCCTTCCTCCTTCCACTCCCTGTTCGCTTCATTCAATATGCCAGGAAGGACGTCTCGGGTGATTGTATTCCCTCCCTGACCCACTTCCCCTGAACTTGAGCAAGAAATAGTTGATGAATCGACATGTCCTCTCCCCTCAGTTGCCTCGCGTCATGGACAGCGCATCCGAAGGGCTGGACCTGCGGCGGTGGGGTCGCGTCCTCAGAGCGACGTCAGAGAAGATCCGAGAGGTGAGATATTTCACAATGCAATATTTCGGCTCCTTTTACTATCCCACCCCGCCCAATCCCTTCAGACATCCGCTCTTGAGGTCTTGCTGGCTATTTATAACCTCTTCATCATCATCATCATCACCTTAGACCAGTTGAGTGAGAAAGAATTGTGGGTGGGTGGGTGGGTTAACATTCCACGGAGTTGACACATCAGGCTCGCTGGGACCTGCTTGTCTCCGTGGTGACAGACAGTAGAGTCAAATGCACCATATGCTTCCTCTCTGACTTTGTGTACTCTTCGGAAAGAACCAGTGACCCCATCAGCAAGCAAGAAGGGAAGAAAAGCATCCATCCATCCATCCATTTTCCGAACCGCTTGATCCTCACTAGGGTCGCGGGGGGTTCTGGAGCCTATCCCAGCCGTCTTCGGGCAGTAGACGGGGGACACCCTGAATCGGTTGCCAGCCAATCACAGGGCACACAGAAACGAACAACCATCCACGCTCACACTCACACCTAGGGACAATTCAGAGTGTTCAATCAGCCTGCCATGCATGTTTTTGGAATGTGGGAGGAAACCGGATCAGCAGGCCAGGGAGAACGGAAGAAAAGCAATAAAATAAAATGTGTAATGAGTAATAAAGTGTCAGAAGATGTGACAAAAATATTCCACAATAATCCCCCACCACGATTAAGTGACAGCTCAGGGAGAGAAATTATTATGACATATATTTGTAATTTTATTCATCTATTTTTAATTTCTGTTTTCAATCCAAGACCAAACGCTATATCTGCTTTTATGATCATTTTCCTCCCATCAGCTGATGCAAAGGGACAACTCCCGGGCGCTCATCAAGGCCGTCACTTCTCTGTTTCGCGCCGGCGGCCCTTCCGCTTTCTCAGAGCTGACTGCGTCCATGTCCAGCCTCTTCTGCGGCTACCCAGAAGGCGGCGGCGCGCGTGTGCTTTCCTTCAACTGGTACGAGGACAACAACTACAAGGTGTTCCTTGGGGTCAACAGCAGCCGCGCCCGTGACAACTACGTGTATGACTACACGACCAGTGAGTTCAGCTAACTGACTAACCAAAGAACTAAAATGTCCTCAGGTGTGGTTCAACCAATATAAGATCCAAGATATCTTTCAATTTAAAATACAAATTGTCTTCCTAAAATCAGTTTAGGGACCAAAGATATCTTCCTAAATTCATATTAGAAACAAAATATTTTCTGAGATTTCAATCAACACCCAAAACATTTTCCCAATTTCAATTTCAGACCAGATTGATTGCTTAGATTCAATTAACATACAGAATGTGCACCTTGACTGTCCTCCACAAATGAATTGAATCGTCATCATCGTTGACGTTTGCAGCCGCCTTCTGCAACAACCTGATGCAGACGCTGGAGTCAAACCCGGTCACGAAAATGGTGTGGAATTCTGTCAAGCCCCTGCTGATGGGAAAGATCCTGTATACTCCCGACTCCCCTGCTGTCCGGAAGATATTAAAAAGCGTAAGGGAATAGCCTGACCCCTCTGAAATGCTTCTCCTCCAACTCTTTCATCATGCTCACTGTTTGTTTTGTGTTCGTGTCAGGCGAACACCACCTTCGAGGAGCTGGAGAGGCTTTACAATTTGGGCAAGATGTGGGAAGAAGTGGGACCTCAGTTGTGGACTTTCTTCCAAAACAGCGTGCAGATGAACATGATCAGAGTAAGACTTGAAAACTACTCTTGAGAACTCGGATTCCATATATTTCTGACCCATGAACTTGCTCAACATCTGAATTCCAACTCATAAATCCTAAAAATTGAAGCCTTTGAACCCTGCTTAGCAACTAACTAACTAACTAACTAACTAACTAACTAACTAACTAACTAACTAACTAACTAACTAACTAACTAACCAACCAACCAACCAACCAACCAACCAACCAACCAACCAACCAACCAACCAACCAACCAACCAACCAACCAACCAACCAACCAACCAACCAACCAACCAACCAACTGTGTAGCGAGATATCTAAATATGTTACTATTTTAATTGTTACCCAAGCAAGCTAATTGCAAATTAAATAACCAGTAAGACAGCTAAGTAATTACCTAGCTAGGATGCTAACTAAATTCCTCACGACTGTCTAGCTAAGTAATTAACTCGGTGCGTGTTCAGAAATATGCACCGAAGATGCACTTATTTACTCCGACCGTGTGGAAAATCTGAGTGTTGCTAAAATTTGCCTTTATTCAGAGTGCATCAAAAACACTTTGTTTTGATTTGTTTTTCTTGAGGTATGCTTCCTATATTTGTATGTGTCATGGCCACAGGACACACTGGCAAACCCCACGGTGATGAATTTTGTGGACAAGAGCCTGGAGGATGCCAACGTAACTACCAAAGACATCCTTAACTTCCTGTACAGTGGCCCGGAGAAGTGGCGAGAGGCAGGGATGTCCAGATTTGACTGGAGGAACATTTTTAACGTCACTGACCAACTTATGCGCAGCCTGAACCAGTATGCTGAGGTGAGAATAATGACAACTTGCTGGGTTCTACTTACCGGTAGATTGCACACACATTAAGTTTCATATTTGATTTGCCCATTTGTTAACACTAACTAGGTGTATCACGAAATTTACTGAAGTCGCGCACGGTCATGATTATTTAAGGTGACAAGTTTTGGACTGTTTCTTTGATCAGTGACTGTTCGGTGGCGTTTTGGCACCTTTGCCTTGACTTCTCACCAAAATGGCTCACTTTTACTTTGTATTTGCTGACTGCAGTGTATCAGCCTGGACAAGTTTGTGGCCTACACGGACGAATCACAGATGATCCACCAGGCCTTGCACCTGCTGGAGGAGAACAAGTTCTGGGCCGGCGTGGTATTTACCGACATCTACCCCTGGACTACCAGTGTCCCGCTGCATGTCAAGTACAAGATCCGCATGGACATTGACGCAGTAGAGCGCACAAACAAGGTCAAAGACAGGTCAGTGGGGACAGTACGAGTTAGATTCCGGGATAGGGGGATGACATCAGAGCAGTTTAATTGGAAGCTTGTCTTCCACCATAAAATGGAACTTATTAGGGTTATGACTGAGAAAACTAATAGCTCATCCTTTTTGACCAATCCTAACATTTTGTCCTTTTCAGTTTGATATGAATGCTTAGACCACCAGCAATGCTCTGCTCTTAAGTGCGATAAATAAATAAAAAAAATGAGGCCCCCAAAAAAGAAGTCTTTGGCAAAAATGAAAACAATGGTATCGTACTTATCGTAGCTATAAGTGAGTTACTGGCCAACTAACTGGCTTACTTGCGAACAATCAATCAATCAATCAATCAACCGACGAACACAACATAGCCAATGAGCTTCTAAAAGTTTGCAGTAGCTGGTGTCCTCTCTCTGTCTCCAGGTACTGGGACCCGGGGCCCAGGGCAGACCCCATGGAGGACCAGAGGTACATCTGGGGTGGCTTTGCCTACCTGCAGGACATGATCGAACACGGTATCATTAAAGTGCACACGGGCCATGACTGGCCACTAGGGGTCTACGTGCAGCAGATGCCCTACCCCTGCTATGTGGACGACCTGTGAGTCTGCACTGCTAGTTAGATATCTGGAGAGAACATAGCTAACTGAGTAAATTAGTTACTCACTACCTATCTAGCTTAGTAAGTAACTAGCTAGCTTGCGACCTAAGTAGGTAGGTGACTTGCAAGCTACCTATGTACATCAGTAGCTAACTAGTAATCCTTCTACGCAAGACCGTGCCTAGCTAGCAATGTACGTCATTAGTTAATTTGCTAGGTAGCTAGGTAAGTAGGTAACCATAAGTAGGTAATTGCCCAAGGAAGTAAATAATTACCTTGCTGCATAAGCAAGTAGGTAATTAGCTAACTAACCACAGAAGTAAATAGACTAACTAACAAACTAAATACATAAGTACTTACAGTATTTGACCAACTTGTTAACAAAGTAAGTGAGTAGTTAAGTAGTTAATTAGCTGTCTTTTTTACAAGATCTTTGTTAACGGAGCATAACCTCTCCTTGGCCGGCCGTCAGCTTCATGATCACGCTGAACCGCTGCTTCCCGATGTTCATGGTGCTGGCATGGATATACTCGGTGTCCATGACGGTGAAGAGCATTGTGTTGGAGAAGGAGCTGCGCCTCAAGGAGACCCTCAAGGCTATGGGTGTGGCCAATGGTGTCCTCTGGTGCACTTGGTTCATCGACAGCTTTGTCACCATGGCGGCCAGCACTGCGTTGCTCACCTCTATCATTGTGGTGAGTTAGTAGGTAACTACTCTAAATAACTAAGTAGTTAAGGAAGTACCGTAAATTCCGGACTATAAGCCGCTACTTTTTTCCCAAACTTTTAACCCTGCGGCTTATACAGTGATGCGGCCAATTTATGTAATTTTTCTAACGGCTGCCAGGGGCGCTCGAGTAGAAAAGGTAAGATTAAGACTGCCGCGTCACAGGCACTGTTTGGGAAGAAAGTTATATTATTATTATTATTGTTGTTATATTATTAAAACTTTGAAAACTCTCTCTGTGTACCGTCTTTCTTTGTAAATATGTTTACATGTTTTAATGTGGGCACATGCGGCTTATATACAGGTGCGGCTTGTGTATGTACAAAATTGGTTTTCCTCTAAAATGTAGTGGGTGCGGCTTATAATCAGGTGCGCTCTATAGTGCGGAAATTACGGTAAGTAAAGTGGTATCAGCTATCTAGCAAAGTGCCTACTCACCTTCTAGAAATTAAAAATCTGCCTACATAACTAACTAGCTAGCCAACTAACTATCAAATGAACAAGACGACGAATAAAGTAAGGAAATTAATGATCTACTTTCGAATGTCTACCTCACTAAGAAATTAATGAACTGCCTAACAACTGTAACTAAGAACTACATTCTTCAGTATGTGTGTAACTAACTACCGTGCTAAGCAACTAACTAAACCATATGATCTATTTCCAGGGCGGCAAAGTGCTGAACTACAGTGACCCATTGCTGGTGTACCTCTTCCTGCTGACGTTCACAGTGGCGACTATCATGCAGTGCTTCCTCATGAGCGTCTTTTTCAGCAAGGCCAACCTGGCAGCAGCGTGCAGCGGTGTGCTCTACTTCACCCTCTACCTGCCCCACGTGCTTTGCTTCGCTTGGCAGGACCGCCTCACGACCAAAATGAAGATGGCCGCCGTACGTGGACCAAAGAACATGTTTTGAGAGATGTCGTGTCATGAAGATGGTGCTCATTGTCCCTCCAGAGCCTGCTGTCTCCGGTGGCGTTTGGCTTTGGGACAGAGTACTTGTCGCGCTACGAGGAGCAGGGCGTGGGCCTGCAGTGGGACAACATCCGGACCAGCCCGCTGGAGAAGGACACCTACTCATTTCTCACCTCCATCCTGATGATGGTGCTGGATGCCACGCTGTATGTCATCCTTGCCTGGTACCTGGACAACGTTTTTCCAGGTGAGGCTTTTGGACCGAGGTGTGTTTAAAATTGTTTCTTTTCTTATGACTCCATACCCTTTTTGGGAATTTGCAAATGTGTACCTTGATGTCAAACCTTCAGTAGAGTCCAGCTTTTTTAAGGTGATTGATTAGCTAAATAAGTAACTTTCTGCTGAGGGTATCTGTGTAAGTAAAAAGCTAACTTGATACCTACATACATGGTATCTAATAAATTCTCGTGACTCATTGCAGGTCAATATGGGATTGGTCGGCCATTCTACTTCCCCCTGCAGGCTTCCTACTGGTATAAACCTTCATCTGCACCTGCTACCAGAGATGACCCAGGTATTATCGGCTCACAAGTGCACAAAATAATTGCGTTGAAGAGAACATATTATGTATAAGTGACTTTTTATTCCTTGCACATCAACAGTCTTTCTCTGAAGTACCTGCCCGCCCATCCCATCAATTGTGAAATGAATCAACAAACTAAATCTTTTGTCAGCTACCTATTTAAAAAACTCTGACATGTCAGTTTGACTAATTTATGATTCCCACCCGAACACTCAGCAATCCCACCCAATATCGTTGACAGTTGTTCCGGAAACGGATGTAGCAGAAAAGGACCCTGAAAGTGGTGGCACCTGCAACGGCTCAGCCAGCAGGAACACCTGCAAGCACCAAAGCAAACGGGAGCGCCTGGAGCGGGAGAAAGAGTTGCTGAGGCTCCACGAGGAGGAGGAAGAGGAGAAGAAGGAAGAGGACGGGGAGGAAAACGGGAGGCAAGAAGGTGAGGAAGCATTGAGAAAAGTACAGAAAACAAGCTAAAAGCTCCATCTAGTGGACAAGCGAGGTGTTACACGTCGGACGCGACAATGGCGATGCTTGCACATTCTGAGAATTATATTGAAAATCAAATGCCATATCTGTAATGTCTATCATATAGTATGAATTATTCCATTATACTACTAATAATAACGTATTTATAGATTAGATATAGATTCACAGTGTGCAAGACAGTTTTAATAATACTGTATTTTGAAAAATAATTTGAGATTCGTCAAAGGTTGCACTTCTTTATCCTGGCAGGCCTGCTTTTGTTTGAGCCCGATCCAGTGAGCCTGGTGTTGGGGGTAAGCATCCAGGAGCTGGTTAAGGTATTCCCCGGAGGCTCTCGTCCCGCCGTCAACCGCCTCAGCCTCAACTTCTACGAGGGTCAAATCACCTCCTTCCTGGGACACAATGGCGCCGGAAAGACGACCACCTTGTAAGAAAACACTATGATATGTTCACATTTTATTGTTTATTACAGGGGCTGCACGGTAGAAATTGGTTAGCACGTCCGCCTCACAGTGCAGAGGTGCAGGGTTCCGTTCTGGCTCTGGCCTTCCTGTGTGGGGTTTGCATGTTCTTCCTGTGCCTGCGTGGGTTTTCTCCGGGTACTCTTGTTTTCTCCAATCTCTCAAAAATGTGCATGGCGGGTTAATATCCATCCATTTTCCGAACCGCTTGATCCTCACTAGGGTCGCGGGGGGTTCTGGAGCCTATCCCAGCCGTCTTCGGGCAGTAGACGGGGGACACCCTGAATCGGTTGCCAGCCAATCACAGGGCACACAGAAATGAACAACCATCCACGCTCACACTCACACCTAGGGACAATTCAGAGTGTTCAATCAGCCTGCCATGCATGTTTTTGGAATGTGGGAGGAAACCGGAGTGCCCGGAGAAAACCCACGCAGGCCCGGGGAGAACATGCAAACTCCACACAGGGAGGCTGGAGCTGGAATTGAACCCGGTACCTCCGCACTGTGAAGTCGACGTGCTAACCACTGGACTCCCGGGCCGCCCGGCGGGTTAATAGAACACTCCAAATTGTCCCTCGGTGTGAGCATGAGCGCGGATTGGTTGTTTGTCTATGTGTGCCCTGCGATTGGCCTGCAACCAGTTCAGGGTGTACCTCACTGACTGACTAAAGACAGCTGGGATAGGCTCCAGCACTCCTTGTGAGGATAAGTGGATTAGGAAATGGATGGATGGGCGTTTACTGCGGTTATGAACTTTTTGAGCTTTGTCTTTTGCCTAGGTCCATCCTGACTGGGCTCTTTCCGCCCACGTCCGGCTCCGCTTACATCTATGGAAGAGACATCCGCACTGACATGGACGCTGTGCGGTCCTCCTTGGGGATGTGTCCTCAATACAACATTCTCTTCAATCAGTTAGTACCTTTCTCATCACTTTTAACTTGAAGACATGCTCACAGGCCACTCTTAGGTGCTCCGTTGTGTTCTAAACACATCCAATACGAGAAGTGAAGGATAACAAAAATAAAAGACAAAAAAGATAAAAGAAAATAGATACTTTTTTTACTGTGCAGATATATATTTTTAATATTAATGTTCTCTTTTATAAATGCTTATATTATGCTGGCTATCATAAATGAATTTAAAAAAAGATGTCATCAAAAACGTCTTTAATAATAACAAATGAATACATACTGGAACATTTATGTATATCCAAAATATATTCTTCAAGTGGTATACTTCCATAATAAATAAATAAATGAATAAATAAAAAGCAAATAATAAATCCAATTTTAAATGTACAGTATTGTGTTGATTCAAAAAAATTAAATTACAATAGAAATAGAAGAATAGCGTTGTGAACATGCAAGTCAAGTGCTCGCTTAGTTTATTCGGGCTCCGTATGCTTTTTCTTTGGCTTCCAGTCTGACGGTGGAGGAGCACATCCTGTTCTACTCGCTGTTGAAGGGTCGCACGCAGGCCGAGGCGCAGAAGGAGGTCGAAGACATGCTGGTGCACGTGGGATTACCTCACAAGCGAGACGACGAGGCGCAGAACCTCTCAGGTCTGCAGTCGCTCTGCCTCCTTTCATGTGTAAGTGAGAAAACGCTCTCCGAGCCTCCATTTTGCACCCACAGGCGGCATGCAGAGGAAACTGTCGGTCGCCATGGCGTTTGTTGGCGGCTCCAAAGTGGTCATCCTGGACGAGCCCACTTCCGGCGTGGATCCATACTCCAGGAGGTCCATTTGGGACCTCCTGTTGAAATATCGATCCGGTACGTATATGTCGATCAAGTTCTATTTCACAGCATTTTGTCTTTATACTTGAACGAAATGTTGCGCAGGTCGCACGGTGATCCTGTCCACGCACCACATGGACGAAGCCGACCTGCTGAGTGACCGCATCGCCATCATCTCCAAGGGACAGCTGCACTGCTGCGGCTCGCCGCTCTTCCTCAAGAACTGTTTCGGCGCCGGCTTCTACCTGACGCTGGTGCGCCGCATGAAGGACCTCAAGAAGAAGGAGGTGAGCTTCTCGACGCTAAAATGAGGTTGAACGAAGAGTAGGGGTCCGGTGTGATTGAAAATGCTCCATTTTGAAGAAATATTTGGAATATTAAATATGACTGATCTGTATGACAATGATGAAAGGATAAAGTATGAGACCTTAATGTTTTAAAAACCTAAAAATGACTTCACAAAAAGAAACTCTATTTCGATCACTCAACTGTATGAAACCTAAAACACATATTCTGAGTGTGCATGTAAATTCTTTTCTGTGCCTTCTTTTTCCGCCAGAATGACTGTGACTGTGCCTCGGATTGTTCCTGCACCTGCTCCATTTGCACCAGACACAAGGATCGGTCCCAGAACATGTGCCAGAACGCCGAACGTGTCTTGGATGGTGCGGTGCAGATGTCACGAAACGATCCAAATGCGCATTTCCCTGACCAAAAGCCCCTCTGCGATGTCCGCAGGGCACCTGGACAGCATCAACGGCCTCATCCACCACCACGTCCCCGAGGCCAAACTCATCGAGGCCATCGGTCAGGAGCTCACCTTTCTGCTGCCCAGTCGAGGCTTCAAGCACCGCGCCTACGCCAGCCTCTTCAGGGAGCTGGAGGAGACCCTCGCCGACATGGGCCTCAGCAGCTTCGGCATTTCCGACACATCCCTGGAGGAGGTACATGGACCTTCTTGACGGGTCTCATGTTCAAAAGTCAAACGGGAACAACTAGCAGACTAGTACAAGCGGTTGTAGTTTGCGCTGCATCATGCTCACAAGAGTTAGTTCTCATGATTATGATTATTTTTTTTATTTTTAACGAACATATGAATGAATGTTCCATCTTTTTCCAGATCTTCCTCAAGGTAACAGCAGATGGCGAGGCATTAGCAACCAATGCTCCCACCGCTGGTAAATATCACCACCGCACACGCGTGGCAGTCGTGTATTTCCCTCCACCGTCACACTTGTGCTCGTCACCTGTGTTCTTCCCCATGTCACTTCTTAGCTGTAGAAGAACGAATGCTGCGGCGAAGAAAAAATGAAGCGGGAGTAGATGAAGGTCAGACACGGGACAAATGATGCTTTGATTGAATTTTGCGCACCGAGCTTGGTGAATATCCTGGGCGTGGGTCATCGACTATTCATGCAGCCCATCGAGATGGATCTATAGTTGGCCAAATATTTGAGCCCTTTCTTCCATTTTTGCTGAATCATGAACATTTTCTGTCATTGGGACTTGTGACAGATGCTTGGTGGGAAAACATGGTGGTCCTCTCCCACCCTGCATTTGACGTGATGCTGGGTCTGGTATATTTTGGGATTTCTTATAGCAATATGCACATATGTTCATGTTAATAAGCCTTAAAATGGTTCATTCAAATAAATGGAACTAAAATAGGTTTTGAAATTTTGACTTAAAACAATGGAGGAAAAGATATATTACTCAAGCGTTTCCCCTGATGAGACGTCAGCCATATTTTGTTCCTACTGAAAGTAGATTTGATGTCAATTTTTTTCTTCTCATTTTTGGCTTGTTTTTTTTCCCAAAAATGATTTTAATGTTTTTTTCCACGTGTTTTTAACGCTGCCCATGCGCATCAATCACAGAGCGCTACGATGCCACGCAAGCTAACAGCGTCGCGTCAGAATGCAGCGCCGGAAGAGGCTCCAGGCAGGTGAAAGGAGCGTGGCTGATCCTGAAGCAGTTTCACGCGCTACTTGTCAAGAGGTTTCATCACGCCACTCGCAGCCGCAAAGACTTTGTGGCGCAGGTACATGCATACTGCATTAAAAAAAATAAATTAAAAAAAACTAGCAGAAGGACGTGCTCAGTCTATTCATTTCTGGTTTGGAGATTCCAAATCATCATCAGTTTGCGAATATATAAGATAACTACCAAATTGAATTCAAATTAATTTTAACATTTTCTGATTTACAAAAATATTCCTGAACCAGATCAGCTTTTTACAATTTGTAAAGTATGACACAAAATTGATGGAGAAACAGATCTGGTTGATCATCCTTTGAATCCGTCCAAGTTTGCCCAAAACTATGCAGCACATTTCACTGAAATACATGAACAATCTAAATTGAGTCAGATGTTACAAAACTCATCTGGACACAAGTAGAGAGCCTGGATTTGCATCTTCCAGAAACAAAACTGATCTGAAACTGGATCACAAGTGATTTGTTTTGTCCTTTTACATTTGTCGTTGTTTAATTGGGTTTTTTTGGGGGGCCGTTCAGGTCGTCCTGCCTGCCAGCTTTGTCCTCATAGCGCTCATCTTCACCACCATCGTTCCACCGTTTGGAGAGTACCCCAGCCTGACGTTGAGCCCCTGGATGTACGGACCACAGGTCACCTTCGTCAGGTTGCCAGCCATGAGACAGCATATTTTTTCTTTTGAGACATTGTGCTGAAATACTGCAATGACCTTATTTATGATGGTCTTTCCAACGCAGTAATGAGCAACCTTCGGACCCAACAATGAGGCACTTCACGGAACGCTTCCTAGGGCGGCCGGGTCTGGGAACCCGATGCATGCAAGGGGAACCACTGGGGTGAGTAACAGCAACCGGTTGATTCTTGACGGATTGCAATGCCTATGCAAAAATCCACATAGCGTTATCCGGCGCTTATACATTCATCGGTAGCTCAAAATGCTGCGTCTCTGTCCGCTCACCCAGGATGCCTTGTGGCGAGGAGCCGTCCGAGTGGCAACGTCCCGATGTCGACGCCGTTGCGGCCAACATTCTGCAGAGTCCAGAATGGAACCAGAGGAACCCGTCGCCCTCCTGCCTGTGCAGCGGCAGCAGAAAGCTAACCATGATGCCCATCTGTCCCGCTGGTGCCGGAGGACTCCCGCCCCTGCAACGCCTGGAAGCCACGGGGGACACCATGATGGATCTGACCGAGCGCAACATCTCTGACTTCCTGGTCAAAACCTACCCAAGTCTCATCAGAACAAGGTGAATCGGATACACTTTTATTGCCTTTTGCCACTCCGAGTTGAAGTTTGCCTTCAGGAAGAAAGCAACCCAAAAGAAAGCGACCCCCTTTGCCGCTTGCTTCATGCTAACTCATGCTTTTTCTCACTGAACATGCTGTGGGGCTTTTGGTCATGTCTAATTCCTCTCTGATTCATCACACAGTTTGAAGAGCAAGTACTGGGTCAATGAGCAAAGGTATGTCCATTCGTATCCTATCATTGGCAAATCAATCAAATCATTCGTCCCGTGCGTCCTCACTGAACGGAGTCCCTCCCCAGATATGGTGGCCTATCTGTCGGAGGGCAGCTTCCCATCCTGGACGTGGAGCCCAGACAGATCGGAAACGTTTTTAGTCAACTGGGGCGAATGCTCAACATCACCGCGGTAACGAGTCTCGTGGTTAGCTCATAACGCGGCATTTGACCTCCTCCGAGCCCAGTCGTCACAAACGTTCTCTGGCAGGGTCAACATTCCAGAGTGGCACTGCGGGAGCTCGGCCCTTTCCTACGCTACATGGAGAGTGAATTTAACATCAAGGTGGGCAATATTTCAGCAAATATGGTCATAAAAGAAGGGTCGATGTTATTTTTTTTTTGGTTCTGTTCAGGGGATGATCAGAGATTGTATGTTCAGGATGTTCAGGGGTCGTAAATAAGTCTTCCCTGGCAGGTGTGGTACAACAACAAAGGCTGGCATGCCATGGTGGCTTTCATGAACGTCGCCAACAATGCCATCCTGCGGGCGTTCCTCCCCACTAGTGCCAAGCCCATTGAGTTTGGCATCACCGCAATCAACCACCCACTAAATCTCACCAAGGAGCAGCTTTCCGAGGTCACTGTGTGAGTGATGAACCTCAGACACACAAATGTCCAAGTCCTGCAGAAGTGCATTCATTTGACAGCAAACAAAATAATTTACAGTCAACATAGTAAGGTTGTAATGCTATCCGACCACCATGATACGATATTATCACCATATGAACCTCACAACAGGATAATTATAGCGAAGTTGGTGATATTAAAAAAAAAGAAACTCTTAATACTGTATAAAATCTCAGAATATTGTAAAAAAAGAAGAAAAAAGAAAAAAACCTAATTGTAAAAAAAGCACAATATTACAGCAGTGACAAAAAATTGTTGCCCAATGAATTATTCCGTTGGATGCGACTCCGAATGCGAATGGATCAAATGCTAAGTGGGCTAGAACGGCAACCTAAGTACAGAAAGGGATAAGGCAGACCCGTATGAATCGGACATCATGTGCCGCACTCGGGTAATATTTCAACCGGCTCCTGAGTCTGGATAAAATGCTAACATGCTAACATTGCAAGCTCAGTAAAAAAAAAAATCTTCTTTTCGGCTCATTTTCCCCCCATCAGATTGACCACATCTGTGAACGCGGTGGTGGCCATCTGCGTAATCTTCGCCATGTCCTTCATCCCAGCCAGCTTTGTCCTCTACCTCATCCAGGAGCGTGCCAACAAAGCCAAGCATCTGCAGTTTGTCAGTGGCGTTAGCCCTTTCATCTACTGGCTGTCCAACTTCTTCTGGGACATGGTAACGGCAGAACAGCGCCGGTTGTTTGGGGCATTCTTGCTGCCTGATCATTTATACCCTCCGTTTGAACGTTTTGACCAGGTAAACTACTTCGTCAGCGCTGCCATGGTGGTCGCCATCTTCGTAGCATTTGACAAAAAGTGTTACACGTCCCCAACCAACCTGCCTGCCCTTGTAGCGCTGCTCCTGCTCTATGGGTAGGACTACCATAGACATTGAAACTCATGCTTTAGAACAGGGGTCTCCAACGTGGTGCTCGCGGGGCACCGGGTAGCCCGTGAGGACCACACCAGTAGCCCGCCAGTGCTAGGATTGTGATTTGTTCGTAGAAATTATGATTAAAAAATGCAAACACAGGCAGCATTATAGAGTCTATAGCTACCTATTTAGCTATCTAGCTAGCTAGCTACAGTATCTATCTATCTATCTATCTATCTATCTATCTATCTATCTATCTATCTATCTATCTATCTATCTATCTATCTATCTATCTATCTATCTATCTATCTATCTATCTATCTATCTATCTATCTATCTATCTATCTATCTATCTATCTATCTGTCTGTCTGTCTGTCTGTCTGTCTGTCTGTCTGTCTGTCTGTCTGTCTGTCTGTCTGTCTGTCTGTCTGTCTGTCTGTCTGTCTGTCTGTCTGTCTATCTATCTATCTCTCTCTCTCTCTCTCTCTCTCTCTCTCTAATATTATTAAATGTAATTTGTACAAATGTACTGCGGCGTTTTAGCATAAAACAAGATATTAAACTGAGCAAAGAAGGCGCTAGGTTGATTCGTGGGGATTTTACAAGTGCTAACATGCTAACAGAGGATATGCTAACATATATAGTATCACAGATACGTAAGATGGAATTAATAAAGCCTCATTCTGTATTCATTAATCGCATTGTTCACAATTAGGGATGGGCAGTAAGTACTCTGCGAGTGAATACTCATTCTGGTATGGGTGGTTTCAGGTGGTCTGTCACCCCCATGATGTACCCCATGTCGTACCTGTTCGATGTCCCGAGCACTGCCTACGTGTCACTGTCGTGCATCAACCTGTTCATTGGCATCAACAGCAGTGCCGTCACTTTCATCCTGGAACTCTTCGAGAACAACCGGGTAAGGACAAGTACAAGGCTGTATTATACAGTCATGGACAGAGCTTTGTGTATTGCGTTTGGAGTCTTAGATATGACAGAGCGTGATATCGAGGAAGTCAATTTGACAACAGGTTTTGTCTGTGTGTGTCATCAGTCGTTGCTGATGTTCAATCAGTGGCTGAAGAAAGGCCTGCTGGTCTTTCCTCACTTCTGTCTGGGCCGCGGTCTCATCGACATGGCCATGAACCAGGCGGTCACCGACGTCTACGCCCGCTTCGGTAATGACAGTCTTTTGCACGCTTGACATAAATGTCTTCAAATGTTATGATCCCATGTCCAATGCGTACGCGCGTTTGTGTTTTCGGCAGGTGAGGAGCACTCCAACAACCCCTTCCGATGGGACTTTGTCGGGCGGAACGTTTGCTTTATGGCGGTGGAAGGTTTCATCTACTTTGCTCTCAATCTCCTCATCCAGTACCGCTTCTTCTTGGACCACCGGTAACGCATCATCACCACCTATTTAGATGCGCAGTGGAAACTGCAAAGTCCAACTATTTGTATTGATTTGAGTTGAACCAAAATGTACTGGAAAATATGTCCCAGAAAATCAAAGTCCTGCGTAACCTCTTTCCGTTTCATTTACAATAATTGTACACTAATGAGTTTGGAATGTTAAAATGTTACTTTAAAGCTACTGTGAGGACGGTCGGAACAGGTTTTGCGTTTTGACTTGAGGACGGATGTCGTCGCTCTCCGTTATTTCCCATAGGACAAAACGTATTTTGAAATGAGAGCAATTTGGAAGTCAACGAGCTGAAAAATACAGCATTGAGATTTCCTTGTGCACTCGTACTATTCGCAGGCTATCGGATGTCAAGCGTAGCCCCGCGACAGACGAGGACGACGATGTGGCATGCGAGCGACGAAGAATCTACGAAGGCGGCAGCAAGTCGGATATCCTGCACATCCAAGATCTCACCAAGGTCATCAGTCGAAGATTTTCTTGTGACTTGATGCTACGAGTATGAATTAAAAACAAATCAAGCGGTGTCATATTTTTCTGCTTCTGTTCTTTTCGCAGACTTACGTGGGGAGGAAGAGGGCGGCTGTTGACGGGATCTGTGTGGGTGTGCCTGCTGGAGAAGTGAGCTTCCTGCTTTTTGGGGGCAAGGGGGTGGGGGGTTGTAAAAAAAAAAATGCCTGATCATCATTTCACAAATAAGCTGGAGTTGATGAAACACTTGTTATCCCCCCCCCCCCCCCCCTCTCAGTGTTTTGGACTTTTAGGCATCAACGGCGCAGGGAAGACGACCACCTTTAAAATGTTGACGGGCGACACAGACGTCAGCTCGGGGGATGCGACCGTGGTTGGTTACAGGTATAAGAGCACAAACCTGAGGTTTGTTAAGTTGGATTCGGTTAGGTTAAGCCAGTCGTGGTAAATGGTTGAGTCTTAAGGGTATGTTTACGTTAGGTTTGGATTTGCATTCGAAACGGGTGCGCTTTCTACGTCAAGACGCATTGCATTCATGTTCCCACAGTCGAAATTGATGAACCGTGTCCTCCCGTTGTTGATGATTATTCCGATTCCAATTTCCATTTGGAAGCCATCCAGCATGGGAGAAGGTCACTCTAATTCAAATATGAGCGTGACTAATCGTAATAACCATGAATATGAATACATTAGAGGCAAAACAAATGCTGCCAGAGCCACTGAAAAATTACTTTGGGACAACATTTTTCTTCCTAAAGCTCTTAAAAAGACTGATCGTGGAAAAAGGCACATTCAAATGTCAAAAGCAGTGCCGTGAGTGCTAACTTTGTATTGTCGCGTTGTCGTGTGGCAGCATCCTGAAGGAGATTCTGGACGTCCACCAGAACATGGGCTACTGCCCGCAGTTCGACGCCATTGACGAGCTGCTGACTGGCAGGGAGCACCTTTACCTGTACGCTCGGCTCAGGGGGGTGCCCGAGGACGAGATCCCCAGGGTAAGGAGGAACCCTCAAGGTGTCACTACATGGGCAATCATCAACATTTTTAGGGGGCGTCGATGACAGTCATCCCAACATAGTTATGGTTTGGCATTTGCCAATTTATCTGTTCAATTTCCAGGGGCGGCTGGGGGTGGGGGGGTGGGGGGGAATTGACTGGGGACCTCTCCCCAAATATTCATATGGGAAAACTCATCTACTTGCTGTCTTAGTTTTATGGACAAATCCTTGTGTATTAAGTTCCTGTAGTACAGGGGTGTCAAACTCATTTTAGTCGATGATAGCGTGGACAAGGCAGGGGGAATCTGAACAGTTCCAAATAGCGGTCAAAATATGCCTTACTGTACATGGTCGGTTTTTATTTTCGGTTAAAAACGCCTTACTATACATGGTCGTTTTTTTCGGCCATAAACGCCTGACTATACATGGTTGTTTTTTTCGGCTAAAAACGCCTTACTATACATGCTCGTTTTTTTTCGGCTAAAAATGCCTTACTATCCATGGTCGGTTTTTTCGGCTAAAACCACCTTACTGTACATGGTCGTTTTATTTTTCTGTAAAAAATGCCTTACTATACATGGTCGTTTTTTTCTGTAAAAAAACGTCTACTATACATGGTCGTTTTTTTCGGTACAAAACTCCTCCTATCCATGGTCGGGTTTTTTTTTCTGTAAAAAATGCCTTACTATACATGGTTGTTTTTTTTAATACAAATCCTTGCGTATTATATTCCTGTAGTACAGGGGTGTCAAACTCATTTTAGTCGCAGGCCAATTTGGATTCATGTCTTCCTCGGAGGGCCGTTATGACAGTTAAACCACATAATTATTACACAACAAATTAATAGATGACTACTTTTCAAATCACTCAAGTAAATTATAATAGTTTGTTCAATTATTGTTCAAGTGGGTGTAAACAGGGTAACTAAATTACAGTATTGCAAACGTTTGGTCCAGATTTTAGCAAGTTGACACACATTATTTGCTTTTGCGGGCCACATAAAATGACCTGGCGGGCCTGACCTGGCGGGCCAGATCTTTGTCACTGCTATGTTGAAGTGAGTTGGGACTCTTTATTTCAACAAAAGTAGTGCTTTGCTTCCATCTGTGACAAATTGTAAACCCATCAGGTGGGCGTCAATCACTCTTGCATTTTTTGCTATTGCCAGCAGCTCTTGGTCCCGATTCCCCGTCGTCAATGGTTCCAGTTAAGGGTTAGTGTTGGTTTAATAAGCTCAAAACCCTCCCCCGCATTAGGTGGCCGAATGGGGGATTCAGAAGTTGGGCTTGTCGGAGTACGCCGGCCGCTGCGCCGGCACCTACAGCGGCGGCAACAAACGCAAACTCTCCACCGCCATCGCCATGATCGGTTGCCCAGCGTTGGTCCTTTTGGTGAGTCAGCCAATCAGATCCATGCAATTCTTTCCATTGGCGGGATGTTTTTCGAGCAGGGCAATCTTTGACTTTCAGGATGAGCCCACCACTGGGATGGACCCGCATTCCCGCCGTTTCCTGTGGAACGCCATCCTGAGCGTCATCCGGGACGGCCGGGCTGTCGTGCTGACGTCGCACAGGTTTGAGGATGATGATGCTGCTCATGTTAGGCTGAAGAGATGATAGCGTGGGCAAGGCAGGGGGGAATATGTATGTGTGTGTGTGTATATATATAAAAATCCTCATCTCACCCCTCGGGTGGTGTCCGTCCCCCATTCAGCTCGGGTCCTCTACCAGAGGCCAGGAAGCTTGAGGGTTCTGCGCAGTATCCTTGCTGTTCCCAGCACTGCACATTTCTGGACTGAGATGTCCGATGTTGTTCCCGGGATCTGTTGCAACCACTCATCTAGTTTGGAGGTCACTGCCCCGAGTGCTCCGACCACCACAGGCACGACTGTCACCTTTACCTTCCAGGCTCTCTCCAGCTCCTCTCTGAGCCCTTGGTATTTCTCGAGTTTCTCGTGTTCCTTCTTTCTGATGTTTCCATCACTTGGGACCGCTACATCCACTACAACGGCTTTCTTCTGCCCTTTATCAATGATCACAATATCCGGTTGGTTCGCCATTACCATCTTGTCAGTCTGGATCTGGAAGTCCCACAGGATCTTCGCTCGGTCATTCTCCACCACCTTGGGAGGTGTTTCCCATTTTGACCTTGGGGTTTCCAGTCCATACTCGGCACAGATGTTTCGGTAGATTATTCCAGCCACCTGGTTATGGCGTTCCATGTAGGCTTTCCCTGCCAGCATTTTACACCCTGCAGTTATGTGTTGGATCGTCTCGGGTGCCTCTTTGCACAACCTACACCTTGGGTCTTGTCTGGTGTGGTATATCTGGGCCTCAATGGCTCTGGTGCTCAGGGCCTGCTCCTGAGCAGCCAGGATGAGTGCCTCTGTGCTGTCCTTCAGGCCAGCCCTCTCTAGCCACTGATAGGACTTCTTGAGATCAGCCACTTCACTTATGGTCCGGTGGTACATCCCGTGTAGGGGCTTGTCCTCCCATGATGGTCCCTCTTCCAGCACCTCATCCTCTGTTCCCCATTGTCTGAGACATTCTCTGAGTACATCATCCGTTGGAGCCTTCTCCTTGATGTATTCATGGAGCTTGGATGTTTCATCCTGGACAGTGGCTCTCACACTCACTAGTCCCCGGCCTCCTTCCTTTAAACTGCGTACAGTCTCAGGGTGCTGGATTTGGGATGGAACCCTCCATGCATGGTTAGGAGCTTTTGGGTCTTAACATCCGTGGTCTGAATCTCTTCCTTTGGCCACCTGATTATTCCTGCAGGGTATCTGATCACTGGCAGGGCATAGCTGTTTATTGCCCGGGTCTTATTCTTGCCATTGAGCTGGCTTTTTAGGACTTGCCTCACCCGCTGGAGGTATTTGGCCGTAGCCGCTTTCCTTGTTGCCAGTTCGAGGTTGCCATTGGCTTGTGGTATACCGAGGTACTTGTAGCTGTCCTCAATGTCTGCTATTGTTCCTTCAGGGAGTGAGACCCCTTCAGTGCGGACTACCTTTCCTCTCTTAGTCACCATCCGACTACATTTCTCAAGCCCGAATGACATCCCGATGTCGCTGCTGTAGATCCTGGTTGTGTGGATCAGGAGTCTATGTCCCTTTCGCTCTTAGCATACAGCTTTATGTCATCCATGTAGAGGAGGTGACTGATCGTAGCTCCATTTTTGAGGCGGTATCCGTAGCCTGTTTTGGTGATTACTTGGCTTAGGGGTTCAGTCCTATGCAGAACAGCAGTGGGGAGAGTGCATCACCTTGGTATATGCCACATTTGATGGACACTTGGGTAAGTGGCTTGCCATTGGCTTCAAGTGTGGTTTTCCACATCCTCATCGAGTTCGCAACGAAGGCTCTTAGGGTCCTGTTCACCTTATACAACTCCAAGCATTCAGTGATCCATGTATGTGGCATCGAGTCATAGGCTTTCTTGTAATCAATCCAGGCTGTGCACAGGTTGGTATGTCGGGACCTGCAGTCTTGTGCGACTGTTCTGTCAACCAGGAGCTGATGTTTGGCTCCTCTGGTATCTCTACCAATGCCCTTCTGTGCTTCGCTCATGTATTGATCCATGTGTCCACTTATCTTAGCCGCTATGATGCCTGACATGAGCTTCCATGTTGTGGAGAGACAGGTTATTGGCCGATAGTTGGATGGGACTGTTTCCTTTGAGGGATCCTTCATGATCAGGATCGTTCGCCCTTCAGTTAGCCATCCTGGGTGGGTCCCATCCTTCAGCAACTGGTTCATTTGTGTTGCTAGGCGCTCATGGAGTGCTTTGAGTTTCTTTAGCCAGTAGGTGTGGACCATGTCCGGGCCTGGTGCTGTCCAGTTTTTCATATCTGAGACTCTTTCCTGTATGTCTGCCACTGTTATGGTAACTGGGTTCTGCTCAGGGAGGTTGCTGTGCTCCTCTCTCAGGGTCACCAGCCATTGTGCACTGCTGTTATGTGCAGCCTCCCTCTCCCATATTCCTTTCCAGTACCTTTCAGTTTCCAGTCTTGGTGGGTCAGCTCTGCTGTTAGGACCCTGCCACTGAGCGTACACTTTCACAGGTTGTGTTGCGAACAGCCTGTTTATTCGCCTGGCCTCATTCTCTTTCGTGTACCTCTTTAGGCGACTGGACAAGGCTTGGAGCCTTTGTTTGGCAGTTTCGAGTGCTTCAGGTATGGTCATCTGGGTGTACCTCTCAGGTATCGGCCTTTTCATCACACCTCTCTGGGCCTCCGTCAATTGACTCACATCTTTCCGAGCCGCCTTGATCTTAGCCTCCAACCGTCTTTTCCATGGTGGGTAACGTGTCTCATAGTTGCTCCGATAGCCATGGATTTCTAGGATCACTGATGCTGAAGCGTATATCAGCTCATTGGTTTCGGTGATCGTTGTGGTAGGAATCGCCCTCAGTGCTGCATTCACACTTTCCATGAGACTTTCAGGTGGTACTTCACATAGCCGTTGTAATCGGTTTCTAGGTTGCCCAGCTTTCATCCTCGCCATGATCTTAGCTTTCAGGTCAGTTGCTGCCTTGCTCAGCATTTCATTCATTGGGGCTGGCCTCCGAATCTCATCATCTGCATTCATTGGGGCTTGCCTCCCAATCTCTGGTATGACCTCCTCCTCTGATCTGGCAGCCTGGGGCCCTTCACCATGGAACCTGCGTTGTACCTCATCAATCTCAAGTTGTGACAGCAATTGCCGTTTGTGGATGTTGGAACACTGAGTTACTAGTTGTTTCGTGGTCAACCGTGACTGTGGGTTTCAAGTAACCATTCAGCCTGCATTCTCTGCATGTAACCCCTCTGACTAGGGTTGCTTGAGTAGTAGCATTCCAACAGAGCCATGTTATCGCATCTCGCCCATCTCCGCTTTGTTCCAGTAGCCCATTTTTCATCAAGGTGCTCTGGTTCCCCAGCACCTGACGCAGACCTTGTTTGGCCGGGCGACGTCTGAGCCGGCATGTCATTTATTTTATTGTCTCTCATCATTGTATGAGGTAGGCATTAGCGTGAAGGATCTTGCCCAAGGACCCACACTGGATGGTGTTATGTGCTCATTTTGCCCCAAGCGGGATTCGAACCACCGTCTCCGTATGCCAAACCGATGCCTTACCAACTGAGCTATCCAGCTATATATATATATATATATATATATATATATATATATATATATATATATATATATATATATATATATATATATATATATATATATATATATATATATATATATATATATATATATATATATATATGAGGATTTTTTTTATATATATATATATATATATATATATATATATATATATATATATATATATATATATATATATAAAAAAAAAAAAATCCTCATCTCACCCCTTGGTGGTGTCCGTCCCCATTCAGCTCGGGTCCTCTACCAGAGGCCAGGAAGCTTGAGGGTTCTGCGCAGTATCCTTGCTGTTCCCAGCACTGCACATTTCTGGACTGAGATGTCCGATGTTGTTCCAGGATCTGTTGCAACCACTCATCTAATTTGGAGGTCACTGCCCGAGTGCTCCGACCACCACAGGCACGACTGTCACCTTTACCTTCCAGGCTCTCTCCAGCTCCTCTCTGAGCCCTTGGTATTTCTCGAGTTTCTCGTGTTCCTTCTTTCTGATGTTTCCATCACTTGGGACCGCTACATCCACTACAACGGCTTTCTTCTGCCCTTTATCAATGATCACGATATCCGGTTGGTTCGCCATTACCATCTTGTCAGTCTGGATCTGGAAGTCCCACAGGATCTTCGCTCGGTCATTCTCCACCACCTTGGGAGGTGTTTCCCATTTTGACCTTGGGGTTTCCAGTCCGTACTCGGCACAGATGTTTCGGTAGACTATGCCAGCCACCTGGTTATGGCGTTCCATGTAGGCTTTCCCTGCCAGCATTTTACACCCTGCAGTTATGTGTTGGATCGTCTCGGGTGCCTCTTTGCACAACCTACACCTTGGGTCTTGTCTGGTGTGGTATATCTGGGCCTCAATGGCTCTGGTGCTCAGGGCCTGCTCCTATATATAATATATATATATATATGTGTGTGTGTTTTTTATTATTATTTTTTTATTATTATTTTTTTTAATGGATGTTTGAAAAAATCCGCGATGCACCAAAGTCGCGATAAACGAACCGCGAAATAGCAAGGGACACTGTTTTGATCAGAGAAGAAGACAACAGCAGCCTCAGTCCATCACTGAGACAGACCCATGACAGCAGACGCTATCAATAGCACTCTCACATTTACACATTAGCACTCTCCTTAGTTTGTAAGGTGTAGGCAGGGATTACATTTCGATTTTATATGCACGTGTAAATGGTTTAAAACTTCGTTTCTTTATAAATCTCGTTTAATCTTAAAGTGCACTCCTATATTTTTCAATACCAATTACTTGTTAAAGTTTGTACAATCAGTGGGATCAGTTGCAATGCATATATGTGAATGATAAAAGTCAATTGCACATTTGTCGAAGGAAATGTAATGTGCTTCATGAAATGTTTTGTAAAAGATATGTTCATTAAATTTCAACATTTTCCTAATGTTCTTGTGCTTCTTAATACCAAAACAAAGGAAAGACATATTGTTTTGGTTATTTATAGCAAAGTATGGTATCATTTTAATGGTCCGGCCCACTTGACATCTACCGAGGCCGTATGTGGCCCACCATGTGAAATGAGTTTGACACCCCTGCTATAGAGCCTATTGTCTAACAGAAAAGTAGGACCGAAATGTGACTTGAAGTGAACAATTTATAATGAGGACAGGATCCCTTTAATTTTGACGAGTCGGGCGGCCATCTTGAAAGCTGCAGTCAGGCATTTCCCGCCTCCTCCGATTTTAGTCGTCATCGTGAGTTGACGGTTTTATGTTGTTATGTTTTGTGTCCACCAGCATGGAGGAGTGCGAGGCCCTGTGCACGCGACTCGCCATCATGGTCAACGGCACCTTCAAATGTCTGGGAACCATCCAGCACCTCAAATACAAGTAAGACCCCTTTTTAAAAAATAATGCTCAAAGTTATTATTACAAATAAATGAATAGAAATTCCTGTTCAATGTTGACTAAAACGGTATTGTTAAAAAATAAAAAAATAAAAACAAAGTCACTGAACTTAAATAGTGAAAGCTGTTGCTAATATTTGGAGACTCAGAGCACAAAAAGATCCACTTAAAAGCGACTGGTGACATCTGGCGCAGATTCGGCGACGGCTACGTGCTGACCATGAAGCTGAAGGCGGCCAAAGCGGGTGTGCCTCCCGACCTGGAGCCCGTGGAGGCGTTCATGGAGAGCAGCTTCCCGGCGTGCGTGCGGCGCGAGAAACATTACAACACACTGCAGTACCACATCGCGTCATCCTCGCTAGCCAGGATCTTCCAGCTGGTTGTTTCCAACAAGGAGCGACTCGGTATCCAGGACTACTCTGTCTCGCAGACCACGCTAGACCAGGTAGGCCCACACATTTTTGTTTTTGTAGATCCTTGTTTGGTTGTATGTGTTTTTTGCATCAATGTAGTACATGTAGCTCACTTATATGTGTGTGTGTACGTGTGCCTGCAGGTGTTCGTCAACTTTGCCAAGCAGCAGACGACGGAGGATGACGTGGTCACGTTGCAGCGGCGTGGCGCGGGCCGACGCAAGGATGTCAAAATCGCACCTGTGAAGAGGAAAACCTGATACGTGCTCATTAACAATAAACATATATGTGCATGTGTATATGAATGTGTACATGGTCGTTTTTTTCAGCTAGAAACGCCTTACTATACATGGTCGTTTTTTCGGTTAAAAACAGTCGTTTTTTTCCATACATGGTCGTTTTTTGGGGCTAAAAACGGCTTACTATACATGGTCGTTTTTTTTCAGCCAAAAAGGCCTTATTATACATTGTCGTTTTTTTTGGCTAAAAACGCCTTACTATATATGGTCGTTTTTTTCAGCTATAAACGCCTTACTATACATGGTCGTTTTTTTCGGTTAAAAACAGTCGTTTTTTTCAGCTAAAAACGCCTTACCATACATGGTCGTTTTTTCGGCTAAAAACGCCTTACCATACATGGTCGTTTTTTTGGGCTAAAAACGCCTTACTATACATGGTCGTTTTTTTCGGCTAATAATGCCTTCCTATACATGCTCGTTTTTTTCCGCTCAAAACGCCTTACTATACATGGTCGTTTTTTTCCGCTAAAATCGCCTTACTTCGGTTAAAAACAGTTGTTTTTTTCGGCTAAAAACGCCTTACTATACATGGTCGTTTTTTTGGGCTAAAAACGCCTTACTATACGTGGTCGTTTTTTTGGTAAAAAATGCCTTACTATACATGGTCATTTTTTTCAGCTAAAAACGCCTTACTATATATGGTCGTTTTTTTTTGGTAAAAAACGCCTTACTATACATAGCAGCAGACCACGCTAGACCAGGTAGGCCCACACATTTTTTGTTTTTGTAGATCCTTGTTTGGTTGTATGTGTTTTTTGCATCAATGTAGTACATGTAGCTCACTTATATGTGTGTGTGTACGTGTGCCTGCAGGTGTTCGTCAACTTTGCCAAGCAGCAGACGACGGAGGATGACGTGGTCACGTTGCAGCGGCGTGGCGCGGGCCGACGCAAGGATGTCAAAATCGCACCTGTGAAGAGGAAAACCTGATACGTGCTCATTAACAATAAACATATATGTGCATGTGTATATGAATGTGTACATGGTCGTTTTTTTCAGCTAGAAACGCCTTACTATACATGGTCGTTTTTTCGGTTAAAAACAGTCGTTTTTTCCATACATGGTCGTTTTTTTGGGCTAAAAACACCTTACTATATATACATGGTCGTTTTTTTTCAGCCAAAAAGGCCTTATTATACATTGTCGTTTTTTTTGGCTAAAAACGCCTTACTATATATGGTCGTTTTTTTCAGCTATAAACGCCTTACTATACATGGTCGTTTTTTTCGGTTAAAAACAGTCGTTTTTTCAGCTAAAAACGCCTTACCATACATGGTCGTTTTTAGGCTTTCGCCTTACTATACATGGTCGTTTTTTTTGGCTAAAAACGCCTTACTATACATGGTCGTTTTTTTCGGCTAATAATGCCTTCCTATACATGCTCGTTTTTTTCCGCTCAAAACGCCTTACTATACATGGTCGTTTTTTTCGGCTAAAAACGCCTTACTTCGGTTAAAAACAGTTGTTTTTTTCGGCTAAAAACGCCTTACTATACATGGTCGTTTTTTTGGGCTAAAAACGCCTTACTATACGTGGTCGTTTTTTTGGTAAAAAATGCCTTACTATACATGGTCATTTTTTTCAGCTAAAAACGCCTTACTATATATGGTCGTTTTTTTTTTGGTAAAAAACGCCTTACTATACATAGTCGTTTTTTTCAGCTAAAAACGCCTTACTATACATGGTCGTTTTTTCGGTTAAAAACGCCTTACTATACATAGTTGTTTTTTTTGGTAAAAAACGCCTTGCTACATGGTCGTTTTTTTCAGCTAAAAACGCCTTACTATACATGGTCATTTTTTTCAGCTAAAAACGCCTTACTATACATGATCGTTTTTTTCGGCTAAAAACGCCTTACCATACATGGTCGTTTTTTTGGGCTAAATACGCCTTACTATACATGGTCGTTTTTTTTCAGCCAAAAAGGCCTTACTATACATGGTCGTTTTTTTGGGCTAAAAACGCCTTACTATACATGGTCGTTTTTTTCAGCTAATAATGCCTTCCTATACATGCTCGTTTTTTTCCGCTCAAAATGCCTTACTATACATGGTCATTTTTTTCAGCTAAAAACGCCTTACTATACATGGTCGTTTTTTTCGGCTAAAAACGCCTTACTATACATGGTCGGTTTTTTTCGGCTAAAAACACCTTACTATACATGGTCGTTTTTTCGGTTAAAAACAGTCGTTTTTTTCCATACATGGTCGTTTTTTTGGGATAAAAACGCCTTACTATACATGGTTGTTTTTTTTGGTAAAAAACGCCTTACTACATGGTCGTTTTTTTCAGCTAAAAACGCCTTACTATACATGGTCGTTTTTTTCAGCTAAAAACGCCTTACTATACATGGTCGTTTTTTTCGGCTAATAATGCCTTCCTATACATGCTCGTTTTTTTCCGCTCAAAACGCCTTACTATACATGGTCGTTTTTTGAGGCTAAAAACGCCTTACTTCGGTTAAAAACGGTTGTTTTTTTCGGCTAAAAACGCCTTACTATACGTGGTCGTTTTTTTTTGGTAAAAAACACCTTACTATACATGGTCGTTTTTTTCGGTTAAAAACAGTCGTTTTTTTCAGCTAAAAACGCCTTACCATACATGGTCGTTTTTTTGGGCTAAATACGCCTTACTATACATGGTCGTTTTTTTTCAGCCAAAAAGGCCTTACTATACATGGTCGTTTTTTTTGGCTAAAAACGCCTTACTATACATGGTCGTTTTTTTCAGCTAATAATGCCTTCCTATACATGCTCGTTTTTTTCCGCTCAAAATGCCTTACTATACATGGTCGTTTTTTTCGGCTAAAAACGGCTTACTTCGGTTATAAACAGTTGTTTTTTTCGGCTAAAAACGCCTTACTATACGTGGTCGTTTTTTTTGGTAAAAAACGCCTTACTATACATGGTCATTTTTTTCAGCTAAAAACGCCTTACTATACAGGGTCGTTTTTTTCGGCTAAAAACGCCTTACTATACATGGTCGTTTATTTTCAGCCAAAAAGGCCTTATTATACATTGTCGTTTTTTTTGGCTAAAAACGCCTTACTATATATGGTCGTTTTTTTCAGCTATAAACGCCTTACTATACATGGTCGTTTTTTTCGGTTAAAAACAGTCGTTTTTTTCGGTTAAAAACAGTCGTTTTTTTCGGCTAAAAACGCCTTACCATACATGGTCGTTTTTTTGGGCTAAATACGCCTTACTATACATGGTCGTTTTTTTTCAGCCAAAAAGGCCTTACTATACATGGTCGTTTTTTTGGGCTAAAAACGCCTTACTATACATGGTCGTTTTTTTCGGCTAATATTGCCTTCCTATACATGCTCGTTTTTTTCCGCTCAAAACGCCTTACTATACATGGTCGTTTTTTTCGGCTAAAAACGCCTTACTATAAACACAGTTGTTTTTTCGCTCAAAACGCCTTACTATACATGGTCGTTTTTTTTGGCTAAAAACGCCTTACTATACGTGGTCGTTTTTTTGGTAAAAAACGCCTTACTATACATGGTCATTTTTTTCAGCTAAAAACGCCTTACTATACATGGTCGTTTTTTTGGGCTAAATACGCCTTACTATACATGGTCGTTTTTTCAGTTCAAAACGCCTTACTATACATGGTCGTTTTTGGCTAAAACGCCTTACTATACATGGTCGTTTTTTTCAGCTAATAATGCCTTCCTATACATGCTCGTTTTTTTCCGCTCAAAATGCCTTACTATACATGGTCGTTTTTTTCGGCTAAAAACACCTTACTTCGGTTATAAACAGTTGTTTTTTTCGCTAAAAACGCCTTACTATACATGGTCGTTTTTGGTCAAAACGCCTTACTATACATGGTCATTTTTTCGGCTCAAAACGCCTTACTATACATGGTCGTTTTTTTTGGCTCAAAACGCCTTACTATACATGGTCGACTAAAACCCTTTTTTGGTCGTTTTTTCGCTAAAAACACCTTACTATACATGGTCGTTTTTCGGTTAAAAACAGTCAGGTTTTTCCATACATGGTCGTTTTTGGGCTCAAAACGCCTTACTATACATGGTTTTTTTGGGCTCAAAACCCTTACTATACATGGTCGTTTTTCGCTTTAAAACAGTGTCGTTTTTTCAGCTAAAAACGCCTTACTATACATGGTCGTTTTTTTCGGCTCAAAACGCCTTACTATACATGGTCGTTTTTTTTGGCCAAAAACGCCTTACTATACATGGCCGTTTTTTTCGACTCAAAACGCCTTACTATACATGGTCGTTTTTTTCCGCTAAAAACGCCTTACTATACATGGTCGTTTTTTTCGGCTAAAAACGCCTTACTATACGTGGTTTTTTTGGCTAAAACGCCTTACTATACATGGTCGTTTTTCAGCTCGCCTTACTATACAGGGTCGCTTTTTTCGCTAAAAACGCCTTACTATACATGGTCGTTTATTTTCAAAAGGCCTTTAAAACAGTCGTTTTTTGGCTAAAACGCCTTACTATACATGGTCATTTTTTTCAGCTATAAACGCCTTACTATACATGGTCGTTTTTCGCTTTAAAACAGTCGCTTTTTTTAAAAACGCCTTACTATACATGGTCATTTTTTCGCTAAAACGCCTTACTATACATGGTCGTTTTTTGGCTAAAACGCCTTAACTATACATGGTCGTTTTTCGACAAAACCCTTACTTTCCATGGTCGTTTTTGGGCTAAAAACGCCTTACAATACATGGTCGTTTTTTCGGTTAAAAACAGTCAGGTTTTTTTTTGGCTAAACATACATGGTCGCTTTTTCGCTCAAAACGCCTTACTATACATGGTCTTTTTTTCGCTCAAAACCCCTTACTATACATGGTCGTTTTTTCGCTTTAAAACAGTGTGTTTTTTCGCTAAAAACGCCTTACTATACATGGTCATTTTATTGGCTAAAAACGGCTTACTATACATGGTCATTTTTGAGCTAAAAACGCCTTACTATACATGGTCATTTTTTCGACTAAAACGCCTTACTTTACATGGTCGTTTTTTCAGCTAAAAACGCCTTACTATACATGGTCGCTTTTTTCGGTTAAAACAGTCAGGTTTTTTTTTTGGCTAAAAACGCCTTACTATACATGGTCGTTTTTGGGCTTCGCCTTTAACAGTCGTTTTTTCAGCCAAAAGGCCTTACTATACATGGTCGTTTTTTTCGGCTAAAAACGCCTTACTATACATGGTCGTTTTTTCAGCAATTTCCTAAACATGTCGTTTTTTTCGGCTAAAAACGCCTTACTATACATGGTCATTTTTTTCGGCTAAAAACGCCTTACTACACATGGTCGTTTTTTCGCTTTAAAACAGTCGTTTTTTTCGGCTAAAAACGCCTTACTATACATGGTCATTTTTTCAGCTAAAAACGCCTTACTATACATGGTCGTTTTTTTCGGCTCAAAACGCCTTACTATACATGGTCGTTTTTTTCAGCTCAAAACGCCTTACTATACATGGTCGTTTTTCGACTCAAAACCCCTTACTTTCCATGGTCGTTTTTTTCGGCTAAAAACGCCTTACTATACATGGTCGTTTTTTTCGGTTAAAAACAGTCAGGTTTTTTTTTGGCTAAAAAATACATGGTCGTTTTTTTCGGCTCAAAACGCCTTACTATACATGGTCTTTTTTTTCGGCTCAAAACCCCTTACTATACATGGTCGTTTTTTTCGCTTTAAAACAGTGTGTTTTTTCGGCTAAAAATGCCTTACTATACATGGTCATTTTATTCGGCTAAAAACGGCTTACTATACATGGTCGTTTTTTTCGGCTCAAAACGCCTTACTATACATGGTCGTTTTTGGCTCAAAACGCCCAACTATACATGGTCGTTTTTTTCGACTCAAAACCCCTTACTTTCCATGGTCGTTTTTTTCGGCTAAAAACGCCTTACTATACATGGTCGTTTTTTTCGGTTAAAAACAGTCAGGTTTTTTTTTTGGCTAAAAACGCCTTACTATACATGGTCGTTTTTTTCGGTTAACAGTCGTTTTTTTCGGCTAAAAACCCCTTACTATACATGGTCATTTTTTTCGGCTAAAAACGCCTTACTATACATGGTCGTTTTTTTCAATTTAAAACAGTCGTTTTTTTCGGCTAAAAACGCCTTACTATACATGGTCATTTTTTTCCGCTAAAAACGCCTTACTATACATGGTCGTTTTTTTCAATTTAAAACAGTCGTTTTTTTTCGGCTCAAAACGCCTTACTATACATGGTCGTTTTTTTCCGCTCAAAACCCCTTACTATACATGGTCGTTTTTTGCGGCAAAAAACGCCTTACTATACATGGTCGTTTTTTTGGGCTAAAAACACCTTACTATACAAGGTCGTTTTTTTCAGCTCAAAACACCTTACTATACATGGTCGTTTTTTTCTGGCTAAAAACACCTTACTATACATGGTCGGTTTTTTTCGGCTAAAAACACCTTACTATACATGGTCGTTTTTTCGGTTCAAAACGCCTTACTATACATGGTCGTTTTTTTCGGCCAAAAACGCCTTACTATACATGGTCGTTTTTTTTCGGCTTTAAACGCCTTACTATACATGGTCATTTTTTTCGGCTCAAAACGCCTTAATATACATGGTCGTTTTTTTCGGCTAAAAACGCCTTACTACACATGGTCGTTTTTTTCCGCTCAAAACACCTTACTATACATGGTCGTTTTTTTTGGCTAAAAACACCTTACTATATATGGTCATTTTTTTCGGCTAAAACGGCTTACTCTACATGGTCGTTTTTTTTGGCTCAAAACGCCTTACTATACATGGTCGTTTTTTTCATCTCAAAACCCCTTACTATACATGGTCGTTTTTTTCGGTTAAAAACAGTCGTTTTTTTCGGCTAAAAACGCCTTACTATACATGGTCGTTTTTTTTGGCTAAAACACCTTACTATACATGGTCGTTTTTTTCGGCTAAAAACGCCTTACTATACATGGTCGTTTTTTTCGGCTAAAAACACCTTACTATACATGGTCGTTTTTCGGCTAAAAACACCTTACTATACATGGTCATTTTTTTCAGCTCAAAACACCTTACTATACATGGTCGTTTTTTTCTGGCTAAAAACACCTTACTATACATGGTCGTTTTTTTTCGGCTAAAAACACCTTACCGTATCGTATTGTTTTGTATTGTATTGTTTTGTGTTTTTTGTTATTGTAAAGTGTCCTTGGGTGTCTTGAAAGGCGCTTATAAATAAAATGTATTATTATTATTATTACTATACATGGTCGTTTTTTCGGTTCAAAACGCCCTACTATAGATGGTCGTTTTTTTGGGCAAAAAACGCCTTACTATACATGGTCTTTTTTTTCGGCTATAAACTCCTTACTATACATGGTCATTTTTTTCGGCTAAAAACGCCTTAATATACATGGTCGTTTTTTTCCGCTCAAAACCCCTTACTATACTTGGTCGTTTTTTTCGGTTAAAAACAGTCGTTTTTTTCGGCTAAAAACGCCTTACTATACATGGTCGTTTTTTTTGGCTAAAAACACCTTACTATACATGCTCGTATTTTTCCGCTCAAAACGCCTTACTATACATGGTCGTTTTTTTCGGCTAAAAACGCCTTACTTCGGTTAAAAACAGTCGTTTTTTTCGGCTAAAAACGCCTTACTATACATGGTCGTTTTTTTCGGCTAAAAACACCTTACTATACATGCTCGTTTTTTTCCGCTCAAAACGCCTTACTATACATGGTGGTTTTTTTCGGTTAAAAAAAGTCGTTTTTTTCGGCTAAAAATGCCTTACTATACATGGTCGTTTTTTTTGGCTAAAAACACCTTACTATACATGGTCGTTTTTTCGCTAAAAACACCTTACTATACATGGTCATTTTTTTCGGCTAAAAACGCCTTACTATACATGGTCGTTTTTTTCAGTTTAAAACAGTCGTTTTTTTTCGCTAAAAACGCCTTACTATAAATGGTCTTTTTTTTCGGCTAAAAACACCTTACTATACATGGTCGTTTTTTTCGGCTAAAAATGCCTTACTATACATGGTCGTTTTTTTTGGCTAAAAACACCTTACTATACATGGTCGTGTTTTTTCGGCTAAAAACACCTTACTATACATGGTCATTTTTTTCGGCTAAAAACGCCTTACTATACATGGTCGTTTTTTTCAATTTAAAACAGTCGTTTTTTTTGGCTAAAAACGCCTTACTATACATGGTCATTTTTTTCCGCTCAAAACGCCTTACTACACATGGTCGTTTTTTCGCTTTAAAACAGTCGTTTTTTTCGGCTAAAAACGCCTTACTATACATGGTCATTTTTTTCGGCTAAAAACGCCTTACTATACATGGTCGTTTTTTTGGCTCAAAACGCCTTACTATACATGGTCGTTTTTTTCCGCTCAAAACCCCTTACTATACATGGTCGTTTTTTTCCGCTCAAAACCCCTTACTATACATGGTCGTTTTTTTCGGCTAAAAACGCCTTACTATACATGGTCGTTTTTTTCGGCTCAAAACGCCTTACTATACATGGTCTTTTTTTTCGGCTAAAAACGCCTTACTATACATGGTCGTTTTTTTCGGCTAAAAACGGCTTACTATACATGCTCGTTTTTTTGCTTTAAAACAGTTGGTTTTTTTCGGCTAAAAACGCCTTACTATACATGGTCATTTTTTTCGGCTAAAAACACCTTACTATACATGGTCATTTTTTTCAGCTCAAAACACCTTACTATACATGGTCGTTTTTTTCTGGCTAAAAACACCTTACTATACATGGTCGTTTTTTTTCGGCTAAAACACCTTACTATACATGGTCGTTTTTTCGGTTCAAAACGCCCTACTATACATGGTCGTTTTTTTCGGCTATAAACGCCTTACTATACATGGTCATTTTTTTCGGCTAAAAACGCCCTAATATACATGGTCGTTTTTTTCGGCTAAAAACGCCTTACTATACATGGTCGTTTTTTTCCGCTCAAAACCCCTTACTATACTTGGTCGTTTTTTTCGGTTAAAAACAGTCGTTTTTTTCGGCTAAAAACGCCTTACTATACATGGTCGTTTTTTTCGGCTAAAAACGGCTTACTATACATGGTCGTTTTTTTTGGCTCAAAACGCCTTACTATACATGGTCTTTTTTTTTTCATCTCAAAACCCCTTACTATACATGGTCGTTTTTTTTGGCTCAAAACGCCTTACTATACATGGTCGTTTTTTTCATCTCAAAACCCCTTACTATACATGGTCGTTTTTTCGTAAAAACAGTCATGGTTTTTTCGCTAAAACGCCTTACTATACATGGTCGTTTTTTCGCCAAAACCCCTTACTATACATGGTCGCTTTTTCGCAAAAACGCCTTACTATACATGGTCGTTTTTTTGGGCTAAAAACACCTTACTATACAAGGTCGTTTTTTTCAGCTCAAAACACCTTACTATACATGGTCGTTTTTTTCTGGCTAAAAACACCTTACTATACATGGTCGTTTTTTTTGGCTAAAAACACCTTACTATACATGCTCGTTTTTTTCCGCTCAAAACACCTTACTATACATGGTCGTTTTTTTCGGCTAAAAACACCATACTATACATGGTCATTTTTTTCCGCTAAAACGCCTTACTCTACATGGTCGTTTTTTTTGGCTCAAAACGCCTTACTATACATGGTCGTTTTTTTCATCTCAAAACCCCTTACTATACATGGTCGTTTTTCGGTAAAAAACAGTCGTTTTTTTCGGCTAAAAACGCCTTACTATACATGGTCGTTTTTTGGCTAAAAACACCTTACTATACATGCTCGTTTTTTCGCTAAAACGCCTTACTATACATGGTCGTTTTTTCGCTAAAACACCTAACTATACATGGTAATTTTTTTCGGCTAAAAACACCTTACTATACATGGTCATTTTTTTCAGCTCAAAACACCTTACTATACATGGTCGTTTTTTTCGGTTAACAGTCGTTTTTTTCGGCTAAAAACCCCTTACTATACATGGTCATTTTTTTCGGCTAAAAACGCCTTACTATACATGGTCGTTTTTTTCAATTTAAAACAGTCGTTTTTTTTCGGCTAAAAACGCCTTACTATACATGGTCATTTTTTTCGGCTAAAAACGCCTTACTATACATGGTCGTTTTTTTCAATTTAAAACAGTCGTTTTTTTTCGGCTCAAAACGCCTTACTATACATGGTCGTTTTTTTCCGCTCAAAACCCCTTACTATACATGGTCGTTTTTTTTCGGCAAAAAACGCCTTACTATACATGGTCGTTTTTTTGGGCTAAAAACACCTTACTATACAAGGTCGTTTTTTTCAGCTCAAAACACCTTACTATACATGGTCGTTTTTTTTGGCTAAAAACACCTTACTATACATGGTCGGTTTTTTCGCTAAAAACACCTTACTATACATGGTCGCTTTTTCGGTTCAAAACGCCTTACTATACATGGTCGTTTTTTCGCAAAAACGCCTTACTATACATGGTCGCTTTTTTCGGCTTTAAACGCCTTACTATACATGGTCATTTTTTCGCTCAAAACGCCTTAATATACATGGTCGCTTTTTTCGCTAAAACGCCTTACTACACATGGTCGTTTTTTTCCGCTCAAAACACCTTACTATACATGGTCGTTTTTTTTGGCTAAAAACACCTTACTATATATGGTCATTTTTTTCGGCTAAAACGGCTTACTCTACATGGTCGTTTTTTTTGGCTCAAAACGCCTTACTATACATGGTCGTTTTTTTCATCTCAAAACCCCTTACTATACATGGTCGTTTTTTTCGGTTAAAAACAGTCGTTTTTTTTGGCTAAAAACGCCTTACTATACATGGTCGTTTTTTTTGGCTAAAAACACCTTACTATACATGCTCGTTTTTTTCGGCTAAAAACGCCTTACTATACATGGTCGTTTTTTTCGGCTAAAAACACCTAACTATACATGGTAATTTTTTTCGGCTAAAAACACCTTACTATACATGGTCATTTTTTTCAGCTCAAAACACCTTACTATACATGGTCGTTTTTTTCTGGCTAAAAACACCTTACTATACATGGTCGTTTTTTTTCGGCTAAAAACACCTTACCGTATCGTATTGTTTTGTATTGTATTGTTTTGTGTTTTTTGTTATTGTAAAGTGTCCTTGGGTGTCTTGAAAGGCGCTTATAAATAAAATGTATTATTATTATTATTACTATACATGGTCGTTTTTTCGTTCAAAACGCCTTACTATAGATGGTCGTTTTTTTTGGCAAAAAACGCCTTACTATACATGGTCTTTTTTTTCGGCTAAAAACGCCTTACTATACATGGTCATTTTTTTCGGCTAAAAACGCCTTAATATACATGGTCGTTTTTTTCCGCTCAAAACCCCTTACTATACATGGTCGTTTTTTTTCGTTAAAAACAGTCGTTTTTTTCGGCTAAAAACGCCTTACTATACATGGTCGTTTTTTTGGCTAAAAACACCTTACTATACATGCTCGTATTTTTCCGCCAAAACGCCTTACTATACATGGTCGCTTTTTCGCTAAAAACGCTTTACTTCGTTAAAATAGTCGCTTTTTTCGCTAAAAACGCCTTACTATACATGGTCGTTTTTTCGCTAAAACACCTTACTATACATGCTCGTTTTTTTCCGCTCAAAACGCCTTACTATACATGGTGGTTTTTTTCGGTTAAAAAAAGTCGTTTTTTTCGGCTAAAAATGCCTTACTATACATGGTCGTTTTTTTTGGCTAAAAACACCTTACTATACATGGTCGTGTTTTTTCGGCTAAAAACACCTTACTGTACAAGGTCATTTTTTTGGGCTAAAAACGCCTTACTATACATGGTCGTTTCTTTCAGTTTAAAACAGTCGTTTTTTTTCGGCTAAAAACGCCTTACTATAAATGGTCTTTTTTTTCGGCTAAAAACACCTTACTATACATGGTCGTTTTTTTCGGCTAAAAATGCCTTACTATACATGGTCGTTTTTGGCTAAAACACCTTACTATACATGGTCGTGTTTTTTCGCTAAAAACACCTTACTATACATGGTCATTTTTTCGCTAAAAACGCCTTACTCGGTTAAAAACAGTCGCTTTTTTCGCTAAAAACGCCTTACTATACATGGTCGTTTTTTTCGCTAAAAACACCTTACTATACATGCTCGCTTTTTCCGCCAAAACGCCTTACTATACATGGTGGTTTTTTCGTTAAAAGTCGCTTTTTTCGCTAAAATGCCTTACTATACATGGTCGTTTTTTTGGCTAAAACACCTTACTATACATGGTCGTGTTTTTTCGCTAAAACACCTTACTGTACAAGGTCATTTTTTGGGCTAAAACGCCTTACTATACATGGTCGCTTTTTCAGTTTAAAACAGTCGCTTTTTTTTCGCTAAAAACGCCTTACTATAAATGGTCTTTTTTCGCTAAAAACACCTTACTATACATGGTCGCTTTTTCGCTAAAATGCCTTACTATACATGGTCGTTTTTTTGGCTAAAACACCTTACTATACATGGTCGTGTTTTTTCGCTAAAAACACCTTACTATACATGGTCATTTTTTCGCTAAAAACGCCTTACTATACATGGTCGTTTTTCAATTTAAAACAGTCGCTTTTTTTTGGCTAAAAACGCCTTACCATACATGGTCATTTTTTCGCTAAAAACGCCTTACTACACATGGTCGTTTTTCGCTTTAAAACAGTCGCTTTTTTTTCGCTAAAACGCCTTACTATACATGGTCATTTTTTTCGCCTAAAACGCCTTACTATACATGGTCGTTTTTGGCTCAAAACGCCTTACTATACATGGTCGCTTTTTCCGCCAAAACCCCTTACTATACATGGTCGCTTTTTTTCGCTAAAACGCCTTACTATACATGGTCGCTTTTTTCGCTCAAAACGCCTTACTATACATGGTCTTTTTTCGCTAAAACGCCTTACTATACATGGTCGTTTTTCGCTAAAACGGCTTACTATACATGCTCGCTTTTTTGCTTTAAAACAGTTGGTTTTTTCGCTAAAAACGCCTTACTATACATGGTCATTTTTTTCGGCTAAAAACACCTTACTATACATGGTCATTTTTTTCAGCTCAAAACACCTTACTATACATGGTCGTTTTTTGGCTAAAAACACCTTACTATACATGGTCGTTTTTTCGCTAAAACACCTTACTATACATGGTCGTTTTTCGGTTCAAAACGCCCTACTATACATGGTCGTTTTTTTTCCGCTATAAACGCCTTACTATACATGGTCATTTTTTTCGGCTAAAAACGCCCTAATATACGTGGTCGTTTTTTTCGGCTAAAAACGCCTTACTACACATGGTCGTTTTTTTCCGCTCAAAACCCCTTACTATACTTGGTCGTTTTTTTTCGGTTAAAAACAGTCGTTTTTTTCGGCTAAAAACGCCTTACTATACATGGTCGTTTTTTTCGGCTAAAAACGGCTTACTATACATGGTCGTTTTTTTTGGCTCAAAACGCCTTACTATACATGGTCTTTTTTTTTTCATCTCAAAACCCCTTACTATACATGGTCGTTTTTTTCGGTCAAAAACAGTCGTGTTTTTCGGCTAAAAATGCCTTACTATACATGGTCGTTTTTTTGGCTAAAAACACCTTACTATACATGCTCGTTTTTTTCCGCTCAAAACGCCTTACTATACATGGTCGTTTTTTTCGGCTAAAAACGCCTTACTTCGGTTAAAAACAGTCGTTTTTTTCGGCTAAAAACGCCTTACTATACATGGTGTTTTTTTTCCGCTCAAAACCCCTTACTATACATGGTCGTTTTTTTCGGTTAAAAACAGTCGTTTTCTTTGGCTAAAAACGCCTTACTATACATGGTCGTTTTTTTTGGCTAAAAACAACTTACTATACATGGTCGGTTTTTTTTCGGCTAAAAACACATTACTATACATGGTCATTTTTTTCGGCTAAAAACGCCTTACAATACATGCTCGTTTTTTTCAGTTTAAAACAGTCGTTTTTTTCCGCTAAAAACGCCTTACTATACATGGTCGTTTTTTTCCGCTAAAAACGCCTTACTATACATGGTCGTGTTTTTTCGGCTAAAAACACCTTACTGTACAAGGTCATTTTTTTTGGCTAAAAACGCCTTACTATACATGGTCGTTTCTTTCAGTTTAAAACAGTCGTTTTTTTTCGGCTAAAAACGCCTTACTATAAATGGTCTTTTTTTTCGGCTAAAAACACCTTACTATACATGGTCGTTTTTTTTGGCTCAAAACCCCTTACTATACATGGTCGTTTTTTCGGTTCAAAACGCCCAACTATACATGGTCGTTTTTTTCGGCCCAAAACGCCTTACTATACATGGTCGTTTTTTTCGGCTAAAAATGCCTTACTATACATGGTCGTTTTTTTCGGCTCAAAACGCCTTACTATACATGGTCGTTTTTTTCCGCTCAAAACCCCTTACTATACATGGTTGTTTTTCGGTTCAAAACGCCCAACTATACATGGTCGTTTTTTTTCGGCCCAAAACGCCTTACTATACACGGTCGGTTTTTTCAGCTAAAAACGCCTTACTATACATGGTCATTTTTTTAGGCTAAAAACGCCTTACTATACATGGTCGTTTTTTTCGGCTAAAAACGGCTTACTATACATGCTCGTTTTTTTGCTTTAAAACAGTTGGGTTTTTTCGGCTAAAAACGCCTTACTATACATGGTCATTTTTTTCGGCTAAAAACGGCTTACTATACATGGTCGTTTTTTTTGGATCAAAACGCCTTACTATACATGGTCGTTTTTTTCGGCTCAAAACGCCTTACTATACATGGTCTTTTTTTTCGGCTCAAAACCCCTTACTATACATGGTCGTTTTTTTCGCTTTAAAACAGTGTGTTTTTTCGGCTCAAAACGCCTTACTATACATGGTCGTTTTTTTCGGCTAAAAACGGCTTACTATACATGCTCGTTTTTTTGCTTTAAAACAGTTGGGTTTTTTCGGCTAAAAACCCCTTACTATACATGGTCATTTTTTTCGGCTAAAAACGGCTTACTATACATGGTCGTTTTTTTCGGCTCAAAACGCCTTACTATACATGGTCGTTTTTTTTTGGCTCAAAACGCCCAACTATACATGGTCGTTTTTTTCGACTCAAAACCCCTTACTTTCCATGGTCGTTTTTTTCGGCTAAAAACGCCTTACTATACATGGTCGTTTTTTTCGTCTAAAAACGCCTTACTATACATGGTCGTTTTTTTCGACTCAAAACCCCTTACTTTCCATGGTCGTTTTTTTCGGTTAAAAACAGTCGGGTTTTTTTTGGGCTAAAAACGCCTTACTATACATGGTCGTTTTTTTCCGCTCAAAAGCCCTTACTATAAATGGTCGTTTTTTTTCGGCTAAAAACACCTTACTATACATGGTCGTTTTTTCGTTAAAAACAGTCAGGTTTTTTGGGCTAAAACGCCTTACTATACATGGTCGCTTTTTTCACTAAAACGCCTTACTATGCATGGTCGTTTTTTTCCGCTCAAAACCCCTTACTATACATGGTCGTTTTTTTCGGCTAAAAACGCCTTACTATACATGGTCGTTTTTTTCGGCTAAAAACACCTTACTATACATGGTCTTTTTTTTCGGTTAAAAACAGTCGGTTTTATTTTGGCTAAAAACGCCTTATTATACATGGTCGTTTTTTTGGGCCAAAAACACCTTACTATACATGGTCGTTTTTTTCGCTAAAAACACCTTACTATACATCGTCATTTTTTTTGGTTAAAAATGCCTTCCTATACATGGTCGTTTTTTTTGGCTCAAAACGCCTTACTATACATCGTCATTTTTTTCGGTTAAAAACGCCTTACTATACATGGTCGTTTTTTTCGGCTAAAAACACCTTACTATACATGGTCATTTTTTTCGGTTAAAAACGCCTTACTCTACATGGTCGTTTTTTTCACTTTAAAACAGTCGTTTTTTTCGGCTAAAAACGCCTTACTATACATGGTCGTTTTTTTCCGCTCAAAAGCCCTTACTATAAATGGTCGTTTTTTTTCGGCTAAAAACACCTTACTATACATGGTCGTTTTTTTCGGTTAAAAACAGTCAGGTTTTTTTTGGGCTAAAAACGCCTTACTATACATGGTCGTTTTTTTCGACTAAAAACGCCTTACTATGCATGGTCGTTTTTTTCGGCTCAAAACCCCTTACTATACATGGTCGTTTTTTTCGGCTAAAAACGCCTTACTATACATGGTCGTTTTTTTCACCTAAAAACGCCTTACTATACATGGTCTTTTTTTTGGGCTCAAAACTCCTTACTATACATGGTCGTTTTTTTGGGCTCAAAACACCTTACTATACATGGTCGTTTTTTTCGGCTAAAAACACCTTACTATACATCGTCATTTTTTTCGGTTAAAAACGCCTTACTATACATGGTCGTTTTTTTCGGCTAAAAACACCTTACTATACATGGTCATTTTTTTCGGCTAAAAACACCTTACTATACATCGTCATTTTTTTCGGTTAAAAACGCCTTACTCTACATGGTCGTTTTTTTCGCTTCAAAACAATCGTTTTTTTCGGCTAAAAACGCCTTACTATACATGGTCGTTTTTTTCGGCTAAAAACACCTTACTATACATGGTCGTTTTTTTCACCTAAAAACGCCTTACTATACATGGTCTTTTTTTTGGGCTCAAAACTCCTTACTATACATGGTCGTTTTTTTCGGCTCAAAACGCCCAACTATACATGGTCGTTTTTTTCGGCCAAAAACGCCTTATATACACGGTATATTTTTTTTCGGCTAAAAACGCCTTACTATACATGGTCGTTTTTTACGGTTAACAGTCGTTTGTTTCGGCTAAAAACGCCTTACTATACATGGTCATTTTTTTCGGCTAAAAACGCCTTCCTAAACTTGGTCGTTTTTTTCGGCTAAAAATGGCTTATTTTACATGGTCTTTTTTTTGGTTAAAAAACGCCTTACTATACATGGTCATTTTTATTTGTTGTTAAAAATGCTTGACGATACATGTTCATTTTTCGGGGGCAAAAAAATTTCTTACATATGGTCATTTGTTTTGGGCTAAAACACCTCTCCTACATGGATGACTGTCACTGGGAACTTGCTGGAGCCTATCCAAGCTTTAGGCCACTAGAACTGACATTTATGGTGTCACCGGACAGAGTTTAAACCCACGCTGCCAGGACGGAAATTCAGCGTGTATGCCTCTACACCACCAGTGACTGTGAATTACTCTGCTCGATAGGCGTATTTGACATGCACTCTGGAGGGTTTGCAGGAAAAAGGAACTGTGTGTTGTATTTTCACACATCCCTGAGGAGGGATTTAACCAGGGTTGCCTGGACGCAAAGCCGACATGTATACCTCTACACTACCAGTGACTGTGATCTTGCTCTTCACGGTAGGCGTATTTGACATGCACTCTGGAGGGTTTGCAGGAAAAGAACTGTTTGGTGTTGTATTTTCACAGATCACTGAGCGGGGTTTGAACCCATGCAAACTATACATGGTCGTTTTTTTCGGTAAAAACGCCTTACTATATATGGTCGTTTTTTTGGCTAAAAACGCCTTACTATACATGGTCGGTTTTTTTTCGGCTAAAAATGCCTTACTATAAATGGTCGCTTTTTTATGCCAAAAACGCTTTCCTATACATGGTCGTTTTTTTTTTTAATTAAAAACGCTTGACGATACATGGTCGTTTTTCGGGGGCAAAAACATTTCTTACATATGGTCATTTGTTTTGGGCTAAAACTCCTTTCCTACATGGACGACTGTCACTGGGAACTTGCTGCTATCCCAGCTTTAGGCCACTGGAACTGACATTTATGGTGTCACCGGACAGGGTTTGAACCCGCGCGGCCTGGACGGAAAGCCAGCGTGTATACCTCTACACCACCAGTGACTGTGAATTGCTCTGCTCGATAGGCGTATTTGACATGCACTCTGGAGGGTTTGCAGGAAAAACGAACTGTGTGTTGTATTTTCACACATCCCTGAGGAGGGATTGAACCAGGGTTGCCTGGACACAAAGCCGACATGTATACCTCTACGCCACCAGTGACTGTGACTTGCATGGTGTTTTTTTTCGGCTAAAAACGCCTTTCTATACATGGTCGTTTTTTTCGGCTAAAAACGCCTTACTATATATGGTCGTTTTTTTTCTGTAAAAAAGGCCTTACTATACATTAGATTTTTTTTAAAGGCATTTAAAAACATTTTTTTCAAAAAGAAAGACATATTTCTCAGAAAAAAAACTCATTTTCGTGTCCGACGAAAGTCAAATAAGTTGTTTTATTGATTTGCTGTTTACCGCCGTGACTAAATCACGATGAAAAGACAAACAACTTTTTGTCTCCTTGTTGAAATAAAAAATGACATGTTAACCTGAAGCCACCTGTTTTGTTGCCTTTGAGGAATTGTCATTTGCATTTAGAGTGTTTTTTTTTGGGCGGGGGGGGGCGGTTGTGTGTGTGTGTGTGAGGGGAAACACACCATTCGTGAGTTGTAAATAATGAAGAATATGTTTATTGTTATGATAAGCTTCTTATTTACACCGTTAAACCCTTCTTTCTGCAGAAAAATCACAATACAAAACAAAGACTGCAACTAAATCCTAGAAACATAGCCCACAAAAGTTTACGCACAATTTTCAAAGCTAACAACATTTGGCCTGCAAAAGAAAACTGCTGGCGGAATGCGACGATGAAAGTTGTTAACGGGATTGCCTCGCTGTCGAGTGTTCGAATCTCTGCTCAGGCCCTCCTCTATGAAGTCTATTTCGGAGAAAATACAGCATAAATTAGCGATGAAACGGTTGTTGAAGTTCGCTGTTTCACGTTCAGAATTTGAACTGACAGCTCGGGTGAAATCACCGTGGGTGAGCAACAAATATTTAAGCGTCGTCGTCGCTTTGGATGACGTGGAAGAGTGTGACGTTGAAGAGCACCTGGTGTCCGTTGTTCCAGCCGTAGAGCGCTCGCTCACGCGCGTTGTAGTCCAGCATGGACATGTGGAAGTATTGGTTGTGGAAGGGGATGTCGATGTACTCGTAGGTGGACGTCCGGGTAGAGTAAGTGTAGTACACTTTGGCGCCGGTCAGGTGCGAGTTGGTGACGTAGAGCGTCCCGCAGATCATGAAGGCCTCGCCGGCGTTGCGTTTGGAGTACTCGGTGTTCCAGGTGGCGAGCGGCCGTAAGGTGTCGGGATCCAGGCGGCTCAGGACCACGTTGCCGGCGTTGCGGTTGGTGGCGTAGACGGCCCACAGGCCCAGCTCGTCGGCCATCAGGTCGATGTCGGAGAAGCCGCCCCAAGTGTACGGGTAGACGTTATGGAAGCCGGCCGAGTCCAGCGCCCGCTGGGTCAGCACGCGGCCCGTCTCCAGGCTGTAGCGCACGATGATGTTGCTCTGCATCTTGTTGTAGTACAGCGAAGCGTTGTAGACCACGTGGTTGGTGCCCGCCCACTTGAAGGGCAAGCTGTATGCCCGAGACTCCACGCCCGACACGAAGTCCGCCATGGATTGGTACTCCTTGACGATCTTGTTGTTGGTGTAGCCGTCCATATACCAAACCTGCCGAGAAAGTCCGGCAACACGAAACACATAAACCGTCCATTTCTCTGAGGAAAAAAATAATTAATGTTTTTGAGAAGAAAGTATTGTATTTAAAAAAAAAGGTCTTGTATTGTTGAGAATTTTTTTTTAAATAAACTTTTCCATTACTAGAAAAAAACGTTTTCTATTGAATATTTTCTAAAATAAATTCCTTGCCCATTTTTTGGGGGTGGGGGAGCAGGAGATAAATCATACTTTTAAGATTAAAAAATTAAAAATGTGTAATTGTAATTGTAAAAATTGTATTTTTAAGAATGATTGTGTAAACAGTGAGGCTTTATACCGTGGGGGTAGTATTTTCTGAGAAAAAAAGTCATTTATTTTTTGTGGGAAAAATATATTGTGTCATTTCTGATTTAAAAACATTTATTTATTTATTTTTGGGGGGAGGGAATCCATTATGTATTTTTTGAGGGAAAATTACATTTCATGATTTTCTCTGAAAATAACTATGATAAGCCACAAATTCATGCCAATGCAACATTTTTTTTTGTTTTCCTGAGAGGAGGACAGTGAATGCATCACAGATATACTTTGCTGCTATCACCGAAACCTGCAGTAGCCAACGCACAAAAGTCAGACATTTTGCGAAGACAGTGAATGTCTCGCCAGTGCTGTGTTGCTGTAGCTTTCCATTTACGAAACTTGCAGAGGAACTCATGCCAAAACAATGAAATTTCTCGGGGACACTGATTGCCTCACAGATGACTCACTTTGATGTTTTCAGGAGAAGCTTGCGGGTCTGTCATCCATGCGCCGAATCTGGTCCCGGAGGTCTTCACCGTGAGCGGGCCGCTGATCTTCAAAAGCTTGCCGCATGCTGCAGACGCAGGGGCACACACACACACACACACACACACACATCCCAAAGAAAAAATATCACATACGGTACTCCCAGGTTGATGGATGGATGGATGGAAGCATTGACTGACAAAGTTTGCTCATGCAGCTTCTCAGGCGGTTTTCCAAGCTCAGGACTTTCTGATTGAGCTCGTCATAGTCAAATGTTCCCATCTGTTCCTGCACGGCCAGCAAGACGGACGACAGGTTCCTGATCTCTTCCTTGAACTGGGAGATGATCCTGGCGTCCGTCTTGTACTGCTCCAACACGGGGATTAGCGGCTGTAGCGAGTCCATCTTCTCTTTCAGTTCCTGAGAACATGTCAGCAATACGCCGGGGATGTACTAGCTTTCGAGACGGGAAGGCGAGACGGACCGGAGAGTACCTGGAAGTTTTTGCTGGCCAGCGTCTTCCTCTCCGAGTCCATTTGTCTAAATTTGGAGCGCAGACCTTTAATGAGGCTCTCCATCCTCACGATGTACTGGAAGTCCCTTTGAGTACGCAGGTTGAGAACCTCCATGGACTGCGACATGTTCTGGACCTGCTTGGGAACAACGTTGACTCTTAAGGATTGCCGTTATTCCGAAAATGTTAATTTCTACCATCAAGGTCAAGGTCATCTTTATTGTCAAATATGCATACATTTGACATGCAGCATGGATGAAATTTCTTTCTCTCAATCCTCAGTGCAAATATGCATGCAAACATGCTGTGCATTAAGCACACAGCTAAGAAGCAGCTTCACTGTGTAAAAGACATAATGTAATCTGAACAGTATAAACATATAGACATATAGACGATATATACAATACAAGCAGCATAAACAATGGCACTTGAGGCTACAGTGGGTAAAAGTGAGGTAGTGCATTGTGCAATACGCAATATGCATCAATTAGACCACGACATTCAACAATCTCCTGTGAACAAACGGCTGAATGAATTATCTTTATTGATTCATTGAAAGCATGCCATGTAGCATTTTTAATCGTTTTTGCACACGTGAAATTACGGGCTCAAACGTCACCCTCCTTGACCAGAATCTTTGACAACAACCCATTTGTGTTCAGTCAATGTCTCCTCACACCGACATAAAACAAAAACGTGTTTTGGCCAGCACAGAGAATGACTCAGCAGGAGCATGAGTGTGTGTCTGTGCGTGTGTGTGCACATGCCTTCTCCAGGAGTTGTCGCAGCTGGCGTCCTTTGGCATCCCGGGAGCACAGACTCTGCCCGGGTGCCACCACCGTGCACACGCAGCGGCCGTCGGCGTCCTGGGCAGAGCCGAACACTTGCCAGCCCTCCCGCGGCCCCACTGTGGTCTGCTTGGACACGCGCACGGACACGCACACACATACAAAGTCACATTTCAGGTCAAGACTGTTTGACAGGCATTCACGCGGGCTCAGTTAAAGGTTTTGAGACATCTCCACATTCAATAGCACAAAGCATCTCTAAAGTCTTGGTATCTAATATCCAAATATATGATGTTGCATGTGGTTCTAGTGTATGACTGTTTTGTTATCTTATAATGTTGAAACTACTGTATGTCTTTGCTGTCTTGTACAGATCACTCTTAGAAGACATTTTTGACCCCAATTAGGTTTTTTTTTAAATGGGTGAAATAGAGGAAGAATAATATGAAAGAATACCACCTGCTAAATGAAATGTATTCTGTTATATAACTCAATTGAAAGGAAAAAAATAATATCGATTTTATTCAGAAAAACAACATAATTAAATAAAATTACGTTTAAAAATACCTTTTTATCTCAATTTATTTTACTGGGTAAATTTAGCAAGGCAATTAGAAATTATTATTCTTAGTAATATTTTCATATATATCAGGTCATAAAAGATTTAGTAATATTAATTGATTATATACAAAATAAATACAATGCCAAGTAAATTTAATCAAAAAAACAGCAGAAGATGAGTACATTTAAATGACATCAAACTATATGTCTACTCTTACTATCAAGTCAAATTTACTTCAAAATGACATCTAATCCCTTTAAAATCCCAAACACAATGTAGCCTACAAGGAAAACAACGGACAACAACCAGAGTACGACAACTCCTGCTGAGTGGCATCGAATCGCGTCTCGTTGTTTGGACGGGTCAATGAACTCACCACAGACGGCCAGCAGCCAAACAGCAGCGGCACGACGACGACGGGCACCAACGGCGACTGCGTCCGCATCTCCGGGCGAGATACAACCGCGACAACTTCAAACAAGCAACAACAACAATAACGGAAACGAGCAGAGTTTACACGTGCCAGTCCAATCGTCCAGCCTGGTGGTGGTGGTGGTGGTGGTGTGTGGGGGGCGGGGGGCGTGTCAGTCTAACGACACTCCTATACACACAGACACACACTTACACTAATAGAAAAACACGACGAATAATGTGTGGGAGAAAAAAAAACCCCAGTCGCCGTCATCAAAAGGTGCCCACTCGTGGACATGGTTCTGTTCACTTCGCTGGGTCCATGTCAAGAGAGGCAGCTGCTCGTATTGACGCCGCCACGCGCGTGCGCAGCCCCGATCCCCGCCGCCGGCGAGGAGACAGTCGGTAAGAAAAAAAGAGGAGTGCTCGATTTACGACATTTATTGTTGGTTACGAAGATTATGTTCGCGTCATCTCGTGTTTTTCATGAATTGTTTTGGATTTGATCTGATGAAATTCTGCCATAAAAAAAAAATTGTAATAAACGAAAATGTCTATCGGTATTTACACGGATGACTGAAAGTACTGTACACACACGCACACACAAAGAAAAAGATGAAGTCACCTGGCCACAATATTTGGAACACCTGCAATGCCTTCGTACGAATGTGATTTATTTGTAATAGTGTTACTAAACTTTTTGCATTCGGTCTCGTCAACATGAAGCATGATGGGAATTTTTGGGGCATAATGTATGTCTAAATTCTGAGGAATCATTGAAAAACTGTTGGTTCGGTGCTGGGTGAATAAAAAAATGATAAGGGTGTGGGATGGGAAGAGTTTTATGGAAAATGGAACATTTTGGCAAGGTGTGATGAATATTTGAGCAAAAAAATGTTAGAAAATTGAGAATTTGGTGGTACTGTAACTGGATTGCAGCATGATGCACAAGCTGTTGCTTTCTATTTAATTATTTCTTTTTGTTCATATAATTTACAATATCCCTGAGCGATAATTTTCATTATTAGAAAACAACTTTTTTAAAACCAAACTTGGAAATCTTATTGAAAATCACCCTGGACATGTTAACCATTAGCAGGGATAGTCTTACCATGGATATTTGAACAATAAACAGTGGCGCAACAACCCACGTGTAGACAGACAATCTCAAAAATACTCGCAGTGTAGTCTTTATTCTCTGTGACAAACTGACTAATAGTGACACATCCAGTTTCAGAATCCAGTTTTAATATTTTTTAAAGGCACACAATAAGTCAACAAGGCTGTTTGGTGGTAAATTAACACGAAAGAAAATTTGTTCTTGGGGGGAAACCCCCCCCCAACTTCATGTATTCGAGAACAGACAAATATGGCCCACATTTAGGCTATGGATAAGGATAAAAACTTTTGGACAATATTTATATTACTATTTATTATGGCTCGACTTTGCTTTAAGTCATGAAAAAAATACTAAAATGTCTTTGGTGTTGCACCTTTTGCTTGTTGTCATAATAGGCAATTTTATTTACAAATATTTTGATACTTACAAATTTCGTCAAATGTGCTTTATGTCCTGGTTGTACAGTTTCTTAACATTGAACAAAATTTATGGGCTGGGACACATGCAAAGTCTCTTAAGGATGTTGGATTCAGAAAGGCACAATATTGTACAAAATAATAATAATTATTATAATAATTACAGTTTCATCAAAAAGCAATTTGTGTAGCACCTTGAGTGTTTTGCGACAACGCACGTCTGTGGTCGAGCGCGTCCGCCTGCCACGCCATCAAAAGTCCTTTTTCCTTTTTTTTTTTTTTCCCCTCTTCCCGCTCCTGACTCGCATCTCAGTCACATGGTTGCGACCCCACAGGGTGGGGGGGGGACGTGACCACACTCCCCACTATCTTTCATCTTCTTTGCATTGCGCCCGCCGACCCTGTCCATCGGTTGGGGGGAGGGAGGGGAGGGGGCATGGTTGGAGGGCAGGGGGCATAAGGTGGGAGGCGGGGGTCAGGAGGGGTTTCTCGGAGGGGGAGGGGGGCGGGGGCGGGGGCGAGATTTGGGGTGTCTAGCCAAGGAAGCAGACGGGGCCGACTTCGAAGCCGAACCTCTGGTTGGAGTCGCCAAAGTCGTTGAGCATGACGTCCAGGATGGGCAGCTGGTCGATGCGAGGGGTGTTGATCTCCAAAACTGTCTTGGAGTAGCCCTGCTTGGACTGCACGCAGAGAAAAAGAGGATTAGGGTTTTAAGTTTTGGAAATTACAGCTTCAAACCAGAGTTAGGGTATTGTTTTGTGTTTTTTGTTATTGTAAAGTGTCCTCGGGTGTCTTGAAAGGCGCTTGTAAATAAAATGTATTATTATTATTATTATTATTATTACAAAAAGGTTTTCGTTTTGTGTTTCCATTCTGGGTTAGGGGTTCAAGTTCAGATTTGAACTCAGGGTTAGGGTTTTAAGTTAGCGTTTCAAATAAGGGTTAGGGTTTTATCCCTGGGTTTGGGTTCCAAAGGATTATTTCAAGCCAGGGTTGTAAGTCAGCTTTTGGGTTTGAAATCAGAGTTCAGTTTTCAAACAAGGGTTACGGTTTCAAATGAGACTTTCTAGGACTTGGGGTTTCAGCCTTGTTTGAGGTTACCAAGTATGGTTTCAAATTTGGGTTCAGGGTTAAACAAGTGTTTGCATTTGAAATGGGGGTTTGAAAATTGGTCTGTTTAAAGGCGAGAATATTCGGAGACTTACAGCGCAGCCGTCGACGAGCGGTTTGATAAAGGCACTGTTGTCGTACGACATCTCCTCGTCGTTGGAGCCCAGGAAGCGCAGAGCCTTGTCGTAGCTGTCGGCCTTGGCGTCGTACCACGCCGCCGACTGGTGGCACACGTAGGAAAAGTTCTGGCGCGCCGATGAGCTCAGCAGCTTCAGGAAGGTCATCTGCACGGCGTTGATGCTGTTCTCGGCCACGTCCACGTAGTTCAGCTGCACGCCGCCGAGGGAGGGCAAGTCAACGGCGTACAATTCTCACATGCAGCCTGTTGCCATTTCTTATGAGAATCGATTGACATGCCACCAGCTTTACTTACGATTTTTCCACGTTTGAATTCACTGAACCAGGAACCGGGCGTCTCCTTGGGCCAATTGGATATTCTGACCTGCCGAGGGGAAGAAGACTTTAGCGTCTTCGCACGGCGTCAAGTTGCATTCCGCCACATCGTGTGGTGCAACACTCACCCCCGAGGACTTCTTGTCTGGATTGATACACGTCTCGCCGCCCGCCGTGAAGTTACAGAACACTTTGATGGCGTCTCCTACGCAGCCCTGGTTGGGATCGATCCAGTATTCACCTGACAACGGGGGCAAGCATGAAGATGAGCGCAACCGGGAGATATGTTGTTCAGAACCATTCATTCATTTATTACTGCCTAATTCTAGATAGAGACTTTGATGTAGGAACTAGTTACTGGGAGTTAAGGAGCTTCACGTAGTTCTTTGCCACCATCTGGTGGCATCTTCGTGCCAAGGGAACTACGGTGAAGTGAATTTAGTAGCTGCATATTGGGCTTTACTGAATTCTTATGAGATTTTGGTGCCAAGGAACTATGTTGAGGTGAGTTGAGTAGCTTCATGTATTTCTTTGTAGCTGTTTTATTTGGAAAAATGGCCAGATTAGGCAATGATGTCTTCAAAACTCCTCCGGTACATCGAGACTAAGCACGCCTGATTAAAAGATGATCTTTTCGAACGAAAAAAACCCAGCAGCAGTAAGGACAGAAGCAATTGCTGAGGGCCACCACACACCACAAACGCAAGTGCACTGAGATTGGGAGTGATTTTGAAACACAGCCCAAGTAAAAAGTGTTCATTGTGCTAATGCTAAGCTAATGGCTGCCTCTAAGCCCCACCTACCATCTGGGAAGTCGGGCTGGCTGAGGCGCAGGTCATTGCAGGTGCGGGCGGGATTGTCGGCGGTGCCCAGAGGGAACTTCATACGCTCGATGTCTTGCTTGAGGTTGTTGAGGGAGCCAAACACGTCCTCCATGGCCAGCCCGTCGATGCTGTAGTCGTCGTCCGCCTCGTCCGCCTGTTCCTCGGCGTGCCGCTTGTTCTTCCTCGACACACGCTGGATTGGCAGCGACTGGATGATGTCACCGGTCGGGCCCTACGCAGCGCAAGAGAATAGTTCAACCAAACTGGAACAAGTAAGGATTATTTGGGTGAAAACTGATCAAATGCTTGCATGCTAATGCTTGGATCGGAAGCCGCAATGAGTGAAGATGAAGACTGCTTTGTTAGCTTGTTGCGCTAGCTGGTTAGTGTCATTGTATTTTTGACGCACTAAAATGGGATAAACTTACAGGGGGTCCAGGTGGTCCCATCAGTCCGGGGTCTCCTTTCTGACCTGCTGCACCCTGACAAAAAAACAAAAACAGCAACACAGACACATTAATAAGAATCCATTAACAGGAATGACGGCTGACTGATGACTGATTTTTAAAAACAGAACTTACAAGTGATCCCTTGGAGCCTTTTTGCCCATGAGCGCCCTGGTTGGAAAAAAAAAAATAGAGATGAGTGAACCCAAAGATGGAATTTGGGAGAAAAAAATTACAACTTACAGGAATACCAGGAGGACCAGGAGGACCAAGAGGTCCATGAGGACCCAAAATACCCTAACGGGAAGATAAAACCACACATTAGAATGTGATGAAGACATTTTGGGAAAAAAGCCAATCTAAAATGAACTCACAGATTCACCCTTGCCACCAGCGGGACCCTGCAGTCCGGGCAGACCTCTGTCTCCCTTCTCTCCAGAGTCTCCAGGGGGTCCGATGAGACCGATGAGACCGGGGTGACCCTGTCCGTGAAGGAATCAGCACAAATTTACTGAATAAAACTAAACGATTCATGACAATACGTGAGTTGTAGGCAGAAAAATAAATGCAAACAATCTGCGTAAACCCATACTGGACAAATGCCATGATAATGAAACCTACCAAGAGAGGCAGAACCTGACTGACGGAATACATGTATTCAGGATTCCATTTCTTAACAAGTAACTAGTTACTGTACTGGAATACATTTTAAAAGTAACGCTCCCAACCCTGATGAGAACTGATCTAATGCTAACATGCTATTAGTTGGTAAATTAACATGTAGAATGATTGACAATCCAAGTAGAGAAAGCGGAAAGGCCGACCAATGAAGAATTGACATCACGCCTTGCTGTCATTTATTATTTCTAATGGGATTAGCGCTAATTAGCATCAACATTTTACCTTCTCTCCCTTAAATCCAGAGTCGCCTTTCATACCAGGAAGTCCAGGTGGCCCCTGTGAACAGTCAAGATGGCGAGTGTAAGTGACATTGGAAAGGCCCTTCATCGAGCCATTAAAAAAAAAAAAAAAAAAAAAAAAAAAATTAAACTTACAAGGGGTCCAGGAGGTCCGTCTTTTCCAGAGGCACCAGGAAGTCCTTGCTCACCCTGAGATGAAACAATAAAGCATATAGAATAGCTTAGCATGCGCACTAGCAAATGTTTCAGATACTGAAAACATGAATAGTTTAATCCTCATCTGGACCCGTCTTTCATAATCAAAACTTAAGACTCACGACAGGGCCCGGGATTCCTCGAAGACCCTCAGCACCAGGCTTTCCAGTGGGTCCTTGGGCTCCCACAGGACCGGTCTTTCCAGGAGGTCCTTCAGCTCCGGCTTCGCCCTAAGGGGAAAAACAGCTTGTTAAGGCTGTAAAAGACATTTATTTGGATTCAACGCCTGCCAAAGATTATTACTCCCGAGCTGTAAGAACGGATCAAATGCTAACATGCTGTTATTTTGCTCTACTTAAATCCCTGTTTTTACCTTGGATCCCTTCTCGCCTTGTCGTCCTTCCTGTCCCGCTGGTCCAATGGGTCCCTTCAGGGGGACAAACGCACACAATTATTGATGGCGCTATCATTTAATTCAATGACCACCCGTGCTAGCGTTGACCTTGAGACAGATTTTCCATTCTGTTGGAAACGCGTTAAAAGCTAAAAGCTGTCCAAACAGCCTCAGGTCACCAGCACACTAGCGCTGTCATGTGCTGTGATAAGTGCGGGTGTGTACCCAAGCATGCATGTTTGCTAATGATAATTCACAATACAATACAATACTTTATTTCATCTGTATTGCATGATACCATTATTTTTTAAATGATGTATTTTATAGATTTTAATTATATGATAAAGAATCTTCAGTAAATACATTATTATTTTAAAAAAACATCTACACACCCGTTTGCCAGGAGGTCCTGGTACTCCGGCCTCACCAGAAGGACCTGGGGGACCCTAAATAGAGTAGGAAAAAGGGAAAGCTTGTACCATATTCGGATTCAATACTTCCTGGTGACAATTTATCTTCAGATTTGTAAAACCGTACCGGTTGACCAGCCTCTCCATCGTCTCCTTTGTCACCCGCTAGACCATCAAGTCCCTAAATGAGAGATTTTCCAAACATTGAAATCAATGCATATTTGTTGCCATACAAAATAGGTGCCGCGGAATGATGGGCCGAGACGATGTTAATGCAAACACCACCACAGAGAATATTAGGGATCAATTCCTGTAGAAATGATAAATTATACTTACAGCAGCACCAGGCTCACCAGGAGGACCGGGGTCTCCTGGGAAGCCAACAGGGCCCTGCAGAGACAGTGAAAAAAAAAACGACTCAGTGTTTTAACTTATAAAAAAGAATATATATATCATTATTATTATTATTATTTTTAATATGGTGTCGTCGCATGATTGCACATACAGAGTTACCCTTGGGGCCGTCATCTCCAGGGGGTCCGCGGGCCCCGGCGGGTCCAGCAGCTCCAGGCGGACCAGATTCTCCCTTCTCGCCAGTCTCTCCTCGCAAGCCCTGAACACGAAAAAAAAAAACCACACCACGGGGTCATTCTGTCACTTTAACAACATTCACAATATCATAATTAGCATTCAAATTTGCTTACAGCTGAACCTGGCTCTCCAGGTGCTCCTGGGTTGCCGGCTTCACCAGTTTCTCCCTGTTGAGTGCAAAGCAAGAATTTGGTTAAATATGTCAAAATTCAGATACAAGTAGTGTAAATCTTAACATAGAATAGCCTCTACCAAACTTTATAACCCTCTAATGCATCCTGATAGAAATGGCACATAACGTCAAACCTGTGCACACTACCCTAACCCCCCAAAAATTGACTGGTACCAGTCTCAAAAACAAAAATTGCTACTACAGGTTAGACATGCATAGCTCTAATGTTGATTTTACATGGTAGAAGCGCCTTTGCCAGACTTCAAGCCATCCTCCACAGTGCACCCCCTCTGGCTTGCATACATAGCACAACACAAAACAACTAATGGGGGGATGACCACAAGCTGGGAGCACATAGCTAGATGGAACGCAACCCCTTCAACATTCTATAACAGAGCTGGCGCAAAGCCTCGCAATGCAAAACAAAACATCAAAAATCTCCTCACCTTCTCACCGACAGCTCCTGGACCTCCAATACCACCGGGGGGGCCTTGAGCTCCCTGTGGATTCAGCATACTTGACAGTGAAGGCCGCCATACCAATAGAAGGGTTGAATTTCATAAGAGAGAGAAAACAGACTTACGCTGGCTCCACTTGGTCCCTGGGGGCCACGGGGGCCTGGTGGTCCAGGAGGACCCTGTTAAAAGGCATGCATAGAAAATGATGTCTTAAAAGATTCACATTTTCATTCACAAAAAAATGGACATTCGATTCTGAAACACTCACCATGGCTCCGACGTCTCCGTTCTCTCCCTTTTCGCCTGGAGGGCCGGGCAAACCCTGGAAGAGGTGCGAGTCATTTGTTAGCGAAGGGTCGGGGTGCACAATTATTTTCATCAATATTGTGAGCACAATTATAAATCACAATTATTGATCATGTACGGGAAAAAGATTGATTTTTATTGCACTACTTTGCAACTCACAACAAATGAATATTTTCTGTAAAAAAAACTGAAAAGAAATGGATTAGCATTTTAGAAAAAAAATATCAATCATAACTACCAAAAAAAAAAAAAGCCAATAATAGAAGCGCATCCCACAGCATGCTGGCCGATAAATAACAGCAGTGTTTGTGAAATAGATGCACTAATGGATGCGAAAGATGCACTCTTTGGCATACACAGCAAATCGATATGCGTTTACTAATGCTCCTCTCTATCTTTGATACGTCCACCCTTCTCACATCCGGCACCAAATATTCATGAGGAACCCCCCCCATAAAATCTATTTATTCATAGCCCACAGTGAAAAAATCATTAGCGCTGCGCTCTGAGTGGACATCTACTGAAGGGCATTCTTAATTAAAAGAGGGGAGATCAGAGGACTGCAGGAGGCCCAATTAAAAGTTCATTATGCTGAATGATGACGTTATTAGGCCCCACTGGCCGGCTGGCCGGTGGGGGCACGCACAGTATATAGAAAATTAACTTTGAGATGGTGGAGTGAGTTTCTTTTTTACAGAAGTGTACTTTGGATTAAAAGTCGGTTTGATAGAGGTGAGGCTGCCTCAACTTCGTTCAGCTTTTTCGACCAATGATGATGATGATACTTCTACTACTACTACTAATAATAATTCTTTTTTTTAAATCACAATATTTTTGTGAAAATAAACTTTCCTTACTAAAGTTATCACTGCTGGTAAAATGACACTCATAACATGTTTTTCCTTTCAAAATTGTTCTTTTTACTTTTGGTAAACATCTACAGTATGTTCATAATATCAACACTATTTGGTTCTGAAACTGTATTTCTTTATTCCTTTTAAACCTTAAAATAATTGTGTTTTTTCCCCCCCTGTAAGATGACACATTGTAAAATGACCAATTTTACAAATTTCTTTACAATTGTTTTTTCCCCTAAATATCCTTGAGTTCTACCTATTTGGAGTCCAAAATTCCACTTTTATCCTTGTAAAATGACAACTTTTAGATCTTTTTTTTGTAGGATTGTAAAATTACAGCTTAGTTTTGTCCCTAAATTCAAACTTTTTTTTTAATGTAAAATGAAGTATTCCAAAGTGTGACACTGCTCCCGCTCGTTTTTGTTCCCACTCCAGTTAGCTTGATCTTGATCACTATTGAGGAACTTTCTGTAAAAATGGCATCCACCTAATCGTATTCAAAGTTGGAGATGATGATGCTTGATCAGCCTCGCAGATGGTTTTGAGCATCTTTTTGTGATAAAAGGACTTTGGTTTGGAAAATCTTGTGTCGCTCGACTGCTTGTTTTAGCTTCTCGAGCTAGCAACGAGCTCCCCGTTATTGTGCAAGAGCAGTGTTTCCCGTGTGTAAAATGAGCTTTGGCATCAACAGCAGCTCGGCAATACGCCAAGAGCTATGTTCGCGCTGAATGATTGGTAGCTATGTCTATTCTACGCAGGAGAAGACAGGAGGGGAAACAAAACATTATTTAACCAGGAGCGAGGCCTTCATGAATAACTGATGCGGTGTTTATTCTTTCAAAGTCATGTAAATGAGATGAAATGCCATTAGCAGGAAGTCATTTGTGCTCAGGAAACAAATGACGGGAGGTACATTTCAACAAGGTTAACAGAAAAAGCAAGATGGGAGAAAGGACAAACCTGTAGTCCGATGGGTCCCGGAAGACCGGGGAAGCCTCTGGATCCTTCGTCTCCTTTCTGGCCAAACATTCCCTGTTGTCCGCGGGGACCGGCTTCGCCATCGCTGCCCTTCAGGAGGCCCAAGCGAGAGACATCGTCAAGGTTACACAGTCGAGGGGAGGGTCAATAAGCACTTAACAATGCAGATATGTTCAATCGGGGCGGATGGTTCCCTTAATGAAAATCCTGAAGGTTGTTTTATGACGATTTGTGCAGCCTTTTATTTTACTTGTCAGTCAAGATGTGCTCAGAGTCACAAGATGATTGGCGTTGTATTAAATTTGTCTTCATAAAATACTTTTTGAGGGGAAAATTGCACCTTTAAAAAAATGTTGCCCCCCAAACAAAATAATTTTAAACACCTTTTTAACCTCCTAAATTCATGTTCATTTTCTCAATTGAAAGATTAGTTCTCGAAAAATGACCGATATAATTATTCTTTATTGGAAATATTTCACCTTTTTTCAACTACCCCAAAAAATTAAAAATACAATCTTTAATAAATCAGATTCAGGGAACTTTATTTATTCTTAGTGTACAATTAAAGCCTAAAATGATGAAAGTTTTTTTTTGGATTCTGAGCTTTTGTTTCTTTCTATTTTAAATGCACAAACAAAGGAAAAAAAGAAAAAAGTCATTCACCGTATATAGTATGAATCCAGACTAAGATTTCTGTAAATCTGCTTGGCGTGATCGCAGCAAGAACCTTGTTAAACCTTCCAAAGAATAATCAACAGTGTTCTTGCAGCACGAAAGCAAATGGAGCGCAGACAATGTTGATTTGAACTGACATACGAATGTTGACTAATTGCCTTTTCAACTCAGTCGCGCTACCTGCTCTCGGCCAATCTATCCTCATCTTTATTTTTATCATTCTTGCCCCTCCAGATGTGACTTTTTCCCTACTAAAGCTTGAACATTTACAAGAACAAGCCGCTTGTTACGCTCTCTCCTCCCGTCGGGTTATGCCCTACTGAAAAAAGTCTTCACGTCGCACTAATGAGGCAGACGTTCGGGCGAGCGCGTTTGGCGGCTCGTCGACATCGGACGTGCTGAGGCGGTTTTTGTCCCCGCCAGCTCCTGATTGGCAGCGTTGACACGCTGTTGCTCTGCTGTGTTATTTTTATGATAACAATGTCAGCGAGGCTCGTTAAAAAGTTGCCCAGCAGGAAGACAAAACTCTGAAATCAATTGATGCAATTCAATGGGGACTTATTATGTCAACGTGACGTTTTGATTGCTTGTGTACCAAATGGTTGGGTCGTCAAAAGGAGGAATTACACAACCAACCAAATTGTTTGTTTGCTGCCTTTTTTCTCAAAATGAGCGCCGTACGGATGACATGAGTCGACTAATTTACATAATACCACCACCAATTTTCTCCATTGCATGTCTTGGCCACTCGTCTGGGCGGTCTTTTTTCTGCTTTTCAAGCCACAACCAGACTAGAGTGAACACCTGCGTATTTGCAGTTCGGCAATGCATTTTGTCTATTTTCAGATTTATTTTTGGGTGCCATCTTGTGGCCAAGGAACTATGTTGACGAGTGGGGAGGAGCTTCATTTGGTCGGCCATAACCTAGCCTAAAAGCAAAAAGTGCCTATTGCCATCTTGTGGGCATCGACAGGAAACTTTTTAGAGTGGGTGATCAACCATGCTTCTACTCACAATCGGGCCATTCGCCTTGTGGCAACATCAAAACAATCGTTAACAAGCGGATTTAAAATTATTGATGTTGACCCCAGTGTCTCCTTCATAACTATTGTTGTATTGGTCACTCATTGAGATGGTCGAAAAGAATGGGAAGTGGTACTCACAGCTGGACCGGGAGCTCCGATCACACCCTGAAGACCACTGGGGCCTGGTGGACCCTGCAGGAAGAGCGATTGCAGTGCTGATCACAATGACGCATTCTCATTTTGGACACTTTATATGGCAGTAGGGGACTTACAAGTTCGCCCTTGTCTCCTTTGCCTCCCTTCTGTCCAGGTCCGCCAACCTCTCCCTGTGTAACGATACAAAAGCAGCACAGCTCATTTCCCTGAATCTATCCTCCTTTAATTGTACTTTTCAAAGTCACCTCGACCGTGATTGGCCAGGTAAATATTTCTCTGGAGATTGTAATTTCATTGGCCTGCACAACAACCTTGAAGTGAGTTTTTGCACTTAATTGATTGTCTGCAGCGTACGTGACTGGAACTACTTTACGCCCACCTTGTCACCATCCTCTCCAGGTGGGCCCTGAGGTCCAGCTGAACCGGGAAGTCCGATAGGACCTTGGATGCCATCGCGGCCAGCGGGGCCCATGGGACCTTTCTCTCCCTAAAGGACATGAAAGACAGATGACAAATGGAAGGTATAAACCTTGCGAGAATTACCATTAGAGGGGAAAAGCTACTTACAGGAGCTCCCTTTTCGCCAGCCGGTCCTGGTGGTCCCTGGGGTCCATTGCGTCCAGTCAGGCCGATGGGACCTCCGGGGCCAGCCACGCCTCTCTCACCTGGGGAACCCTGTAACATTGAACACATCAGTCAGAACTAGAGCGATTCCAGGATGGAGTCCTTTGATAAGGAAATGTATTTTATTCAAGTGGAGAATAAGGGCAGTGAGATAATGAGGCACACGGGAAAGTATGATAGCGTAGCATCCAGAACTAAAGGTAAAAGGAACCTGGGTAAAATGACGTTAGCCAAAGTTACAGATCCAAGGATCAGTGTTAACTCCAACTCAAACCCCTAATATTAATCTCTATTCTCTCAACCCTGGTTTGAACCCTAAACGTTCTCCTAGAAAAGACCACCACATACACAGATGGTACTTTATAATAGTCTCATGTTTTGTGTTACATGCACTACCTGCGTGTATTGGCGGAGGACCCCGGGAAGAACATTTCACTGTAGAATTCCGTAATAGTTTTGAGATTTTACGACAACCTGCAACTCACAGTTTCAAGATATCCAGTGCCAGATGGAGCAAAGCAGCCCCAGTTTCATACCACTGTCCTATTAATGTTTCAATTTGGTATAGTCTGCGTGTGTGTAATGATCTGCACAGAGTAAGGATTATATACTTTATTCATCTTAAATAGCGGTCATCCTCACTATGCTATTTTACACAGGGCATGTATAGACCACATTCACAGTAACATTGACAACTATGGACAATTTAGAGTCTTCGAGAAAAGATAACATGAATGCTTCTGCAATATGGGATCAAGCCCAGGTACCCAGAGGGGGAAAAAAAAAGAAACGCAACCACGGGGAGAACATGCAAACTCTACAGGCATGTTTGCTGGCATTCGGACCTGGATCATCTAAATATGAGGCAGTTGTGTTTAAAAAAATGGCTCTTAAATGCAGCAAGGATGTGTCTCACTGTTGGAATATGTAATAGAATCGTAAAGCCAAAGCTGTCATATTTGGTCAAAATGATGGCTTACCACAGGCTAAACTGGCTGTGAAAATATAAAGCTTGAATGATCGATGTTGTAATCACACATGCTGACGTTCCCACAGCAGCAGGAAATCAATGTCTCGCATTTGACATTCCCAAAATATTCCCGCCAATTTGAGCTAAGTGCCTCATCGCGCTCATTCACAGATGATCTTTTCATTTCGGCAAATCGGCAATCATGTGATGGGTTGACGCTGGAGAGCTGCTTTAGTGGTATAATTGTCGGAAGGCCGTGTTTAATGGTCCGACAAAATGACATGCGTTTCAAAGTCGGCTGTCAGTCAGCTTTGTCCCCATTCAGCCGCCGCAAATGCTTTTAAAGCACCGCACTTATTTATGGAGTACTTGTCCATAAGTGATCCTGTTCGCTCCTCCAATTGGAGCGTGTACGACTACTACCGGGGGAGGTTGTCCTTTTAGTGCGACAAAATGTCAGCCCATGCTTTGCCTTGTAGTTAATTTGGAATGAGAATAAACAAGACACACAAAATTGTGTACATTTAAGTATTTACTTACGATAGGGCCTGGGAGACCCTGGGGCCCCTCTGCTCCCTTTAAGCCAGCTGGACCCTGAGAACACACAGAGAGGAGATGTTGGCATCAAAAAAAGAACAAAAAAAAGACTGAAGAATCCATGACAAAAAAGATGCAGGAAGTCAGACATTTTGGTTTGAAACAGGCATTTAGGTTCATTTGGCCATTTACAGATGTCCCTAAAAAAATCACTCTAGAGATTTTGTCTACTACTTTGGGTGATGCTAAGTTGTGAAATTCAAAGATTGGTGTAGGTGAGTCCCCATGAAATTTGGTACAGATGTCTAACATGAGAACATAGACTTTTTAATACAGACTATAAAAAGCCTAAAAATATAAAACCCTGAAAATGTAAAGAGACAGCAAGTCTTTGGTTTTAACCCTATGTTGCATACGGGTTACTTACAGTAACCACAACTTTAACTCATATTGGTTATTCAAGTTACCAGTTTTAGTTTTTAAATCCACCGCGAGATGTCACTAGCGTGCGCAACAGCGGGAGGAAAAGGTGAAAGAGGGTCCACAAAATGTTGAATAATTTCTATCCGTGAGATGAAAAGGTCCAAATACCCTATTGTACTTGTGCAGAAGAGTATATAGAACATATAGAACACAATAAATAACAGTTTCTATGTGTTACCTATCAGTACTGCCATGCTTTTTGGTAAGGTAATTGTAGTGACCATTATGCACACAAGTACCCCCCTATTATGTATTTTTTTTCCCAAAATTGTGAATTTATTATGATATTTGGCCATAATCTACCCTAAATTTAAAAACAAACCACAATTGAATAACTCCTGCAGAAGCCATGCAACATAGGGTTAAGTGGCAAATTTTCGGTTAGGTTTGGGAAAAATTTACATTTGGTAGCCTAAATTCAGACCCTGAAGCCAGATTTGGTGTTCCTTCAAAGACCCCGGAGAGCTTCACGATTGCGACCACATGGGAGTTGGGAGATGCCAAATTACAAAACGGTTTTGCTTTCGTCATTGCGCATTGGCAGAGCGTGGCGGCGAAATTTAACGACTCATTACAAAAGCCTTAAGAACTCGACCTAATGTACTTTGTATCGGGTAAACGAATGAGGACGTCGAAGTCTGGGTCCATCTATTTTGGGAGTGGCTGTGATGTATTTTGTTTCTTGGCTACACGTGCAAGTGCTGTCTGTGTATTCCTGTGCTGAGTCACCACTGCATACGGGGAAAAGGCTGCTTCCCAGATGCAATAAAGGGATTTCATTATCGTAACTCATTCGTGGGCCTCGGACATCACAAGCGGGCATGGAGGATGCCGAGCGAGCAGAAGGTTCCACACATACACACAACACAAAAAATGATTGCCTGGCTCTCCCTTTGATTCTGAAACTATATACTGTATCTGTATGTGTGTGTTCATAATACTTTGGTTACCTTATTTAACTCCACTAGAGGCACATCGTTCTCTAACTACAACCATAATAATAGACAGACCGTGAAGACTAAACATTTTTTTCCTCTTGTATGGTGATTAAGAATGTTATAAGAAACAAGTGATGTACTCCTTCAACGTTTGCCATTAAAGAGTGTTTTGCTATTTTCAAATTTTGCATATATTGTACGACTGTTAAAAAAAGGAAATTAAGTCTGTGTTTTTTTTGTCAGTGAAAGTTGCTTACCATGGCGCCTGGAAGACCTCTCGCTCCCTGGAAGCCCCGCAGACCTGCAGGACCTGGCTTACCGCCAGGCCCCTGAGGACCAGGATCTCCCTACAGAGGGACAAACAATCTATTGAGTGACAGTCAGGTGAACACATGCGACACTTGCAATGGTTTTAGACTACCAGCACATTATAAAAATGCTCTTGAGTTTGAAATATACCGCAACATATGAATAATAATTGCAAATTGGGGATTTAAACTGTGTATTTTTTAAGGTGTTTGACTTTAAACAATAATTGTAAAAATGATGGTTGTATATCTCTAGCAAATTGAACCTGCAGTAGATTCATTCAACAGTGCCAAAAATGTATGAATAGATATGAATGCCATCAAATGTCTGTAGATCTCTTAAAGTTTCATTGTGACAATCCACATAAAATACTTTTCGTGATAACAAGCGTGCTCGTTTACCTTTCCGCCCTCCTTTCCAGCAGCACCTGGCAAACCTTGCTCTCCAGGTGGGCCTGGGGAACCAGGGTGTCCTCGCTCTCCACTAGGTCCAGTCTCTCCGGTTGGACCCTGACAGCAAACAGCAAAGGTACTCAATTATTATCAGTATACTTTTATTTTTTTAACCTTTCCTTCTATGTTTTCCTACTGGAATGCATCTGCTACTTGTACATATCTTAACGTAAGTGCTGCACAACAAAAACCTACTTGAGGTCCAACCACGCCTCCAGGTCCTGGTGGTCCCGTCTTTCCTTGGAAGCCCTGAAAGGAAAAGTATCAGCTCAATTTTATCCAAAGTCATCAGGGTAGATTGTTAGCTTTGCTGGTTAACTCGGCCTCATGCAAAGAGCAGACAAGATACGTGTTACACAAACTAATCAACCGTCCGCGTAACTTCAACAGTCTGCATTTATCTGGATTTATTTTATATTGCTTGTTTGAAAGGCAACAACGATGAAAAACTCCCGACTTCAAAACCATCATGCTATATTGTTATCTTAGCTGACTAACTAGATAGAAGATTGTGATGGACCAGTCAGCATTTCCAGGGATGTATTTTAGCGAAAGGAGGATTGGGAGTTCAAGGGGGATTAAGATTAACACTGACCGTCTCTCCTCTCTGTCCGGGGTGACCTGGCAGCCCGTCTTTTCCTGGCGGGCCCTAAAAGTAGGGTGCAGGGCCAAATAGAGATCATCATTAAAAAAAAAAAAAGTATATATTAATACGAACATTGTGATTGCATTTACTTACATTGGGTCCCTTTGGTCCGGGGAAGCCGACAGGTCCTTGTGGTCCTTGAGGACCCTTTAATGAGAAGAAGTGGTTGGTAAATAGAATACAGTACAGAAATACAGTTTCATGATATATATATATATATATATATTTTTTTTTTTTTTAATCCGTCCATCCAATTTCGATATAATAATCTATACATTGAAATGTAAAAACTAATACAAGTTAAAAAAAGAAAGTATTTTGAAAAAAAAAATAGATGTTGACTTCAGTGGATTCTTTGATGGGGGTAGGGGATTAAGCCCATTCATGTAAAAAAGAGGATCGGGTCGCTAAAAAAAAAATTGCAAATAGGTGAATCTGTGAATGCCGAAATGCTAATATGCAGGGATCCAATGTACAGTGTATTGGATCGCAAATAAAAAAAAAATAATTAAAAGAAAGACGCAAAGCCACCATTATCAATACAGTATCTTTATCATTTTCAGTAGTTAGGCAATAGGAGAAGAATTTCCCGCAGGTGTACTTTGTGGACAAACATACGAAAAAAATAAAATAAAAAATGAAAGCCATCCAAGTGAAACACTAACCCTCTCTCCGGGTGGTCCTGAAGGCCCATCGCTGCCGGAGGTGCCCTGAGGGAAGACAAAAAGATAACACCTAATTTCAGCTTTCGCAGTTCAAGGTCACATTCAGACCTCACGTAATTCATACATGAATTGGCTTATCACCTTTGCTCCTGGTTTTCCTGTAGGCCCTCTGGCACCACGCCCACCGCGTGGACCCTACACACACACACACACACACACACACACACACACACACACACACACACACACACACACACACACACACACACACACACACACACACACATTTTGTTGTCATTGAAGGAACTAAATATTGTCCTGAAAATATGTAGGCAATGAATGCACCGTGTCCCCCAACCAATTTGATCCCCCCCCTCTCCCCAATCAAAACACCACTGTCATTGTTGTTTGAAGCAACATAAATCATTCATGACTCAGATGCATGAAATTGCCTACCGTCGGGCCGCGTTGGCCTCGAGGTCCGGATTTGCCAGCAACTCCCTGACAGAAACAACAAAGAACACCAAAACAAGCTTCAAATTAGGGGCAAGTGCAAATAAATCTTAATGACTTTGCAAAAGAGAATATGAGCATCTCTAGACAAACAAATGGTAAAGGTGTTTGATATGAATATCACATATCCCACTTGCAATTTGTGGGGAACAAAGCTAAATTAAAGTGGGAAAAAAACATTGTTAAGAATAAATTATTGCAAAATACAATTCAAATGTGAAATAAAGTGGTTGACATAGAATCTATGTCATCAATAATTATTTTCGACATTGGAAGTGCTGTTTACTGGGCTTTCCTTGAATATAAAACAAAACTGACCCTTGCGCCTTTCTCGCCATTGGATCCGGAGAAACCGGGGAAGCCATTGGAGCCCTGCGAGAAAAACACAGAGCAAATTGGAAAGCAGCACAGGTAAAATGAAAAAAAAATAAATAAATAAAGTAACAGTTTAAAAAAACAAATACAGGGTTTCATTTAAATCAAAATTCGCATGGTTTACAAATAATTGCAGCATTTAAAAACACAATAAATCAAGGAATACAAGAAGTAAAAATAAAAGTACACATATGAAAACTAAGACTAGATGCAAAATTAATTAATTTAAAAAACTGACTAAGGAGTAAATGTAGCCGGTTTTCCATTCTAACAAATACCAAAATAAAACCCATACAGTAAATTAAAAATGTAAAAAAAACTTGCTCATTGGAGTGCAAGAAAAATTATCTCACAATTGGTGAAAAACTAACTGAATGAACTATGAACTATATGTCTGTCAAAACTTAATTTCCAGCCAGTCAGGTTTACATTATGAAATTATGTCAGTTAAGTGGGTTTTCCACATACTTTGGAACCTTGTCTTCCAGGGTATCCGGGCAAACCGGGCACTCCAAGCTTTCCCTAAACAACAGAGGAAATCACAAATCTTTCAAACAAAGTCTTCAATTTGGACTTCAGTTCAGGCATCTGATCGGTCCTTCTCTCTCTCTTTACCTTCTCTCCAGCTGGACCGAGCGGACCGGAATCTCCGTTGGGTCCCGATGTGCCCTTGGGGCCCTCGGGTCCGTCTTCTCCGCGGGGTCCTGTTACACCCCCCTCACCCTGGATGTCCCCCCAAACAGACACTTCTTAATGTTTGCTTTAAATTTTAGCTTTGAGACGTCCTGCTGAAAAGATTTGGGAAAAAAAAATTACCTTGTCGCCCTTGAGCCCCATATCGCCTTTGAAGCCAGGGAACCCATCTTCTCCCTATATGGAATTAAATGCATGAATATATTGATGATATTCTATAGTTTGTAAAACAGCACATTACAGGAACACAAGAAGAATGTGCGTTTGCCAACAGTGCCCCCCAGTGGCAATTTGGATTAAAGCAGATAAACCACGTTAGAGTTCACATCTGCGTTACTCTATTGCCATCTGGTGTTATGAAAGAAAGGTGCAGCATCGTGGTTCTGAAACTAATGGGAATACAGTACTGTATACTAGAGTTAGCGGAATTGTCACTTTCAGTCAAGAAAAGGTAAAACGTTGTGGGGGGGAAATACATATCATATGAATTCAAAATCTAATAAGTCAATGGTGATGCTTAAAAATGAATGATGGAATGAAGCAATATCAGAAAAAATGTGAATAAAATACAGCAATAAAATCCCGTCAAAATGTAAGCAATAATAAATATCATCCCCCAAAATACCATACAAATAATGAATTAAAAAATCTACATTTCTGATATTGAAAATATCAGAAACACATTTCCAGTTGCGATTGTTACATTCATGTTACAATTTATTATTATTAAAATTAGTAATAATTGAATATAATCAAAATATTCATGTAAGAGCATATAGTTTGCAAACATACTGCAGCACCAAAAAAAGTACATGAGGAGAATGTATTACTTTAGAATTTTTTTAAATATTAATTTTGGTTCATTTCAACATTGCAGTTTGTAAAATAATTGGCCATTCCATCAATTTCCAGTAATTTCCAATGCAATGTCATGAAAAATTTCCAATTGCATGCAAGGTTTCCAGAAACTTGCCCGATATGTAATTTAAAAAAACAAACATTTTTACGATGAACTGTAAAGTTGAGGTATTTCTTGGCAAAGCAGTACTGTATGTAACCGCCCAGTAAATCTTGGTGCTTGCATTGGAGAGTCTCAAACGACACAAGGTGGCCAAATCCATTCAAACAATCGAATCCCCAAACTTTTCTTTGTTCAAATGTGTGGTTGGGGCCTTCCAAAAAAGTGCTTCCCATTCCTCGTGATTCGTGGTTGTCTACACAATCAATCTTTGCCTATATCAGAACTGCTTTTTTTGGAAGACATAAAATGTATGTTTACCTTTTCTCCTTTGCCACCTTTCAGGCCTCGGATTCCCTCTGCCCCCTGGAGAAAACCGCAAATCAAGTTAGATCTTAACTGAGGGGATATTTGTCAGTTTTGTCCAAAGTGTGATGAGAGCTCACCTTAACGCCACGAGGGCCGGGGTAGCCAATGGATCCCATTGGTCCGGGGAAACCCTGAGGATGAGGAAAAAGTGTTATTTATTTGAGTTTATTTGATACATTTCCATTGATTTCCCAGAAGTATGTAACAAGTTACACATGTGGAAAAGACTGACAAGAATCTGAACTCAATTATACGCAGTGAAAAAGTCAGGTGAAATGCTCTCATATTTAGGTCACGCAAAACGTGTTCCATACACCGTGCATCATAGGGACAAGTTGGGCAGTGGGCCACAACATCCACCAGATGGCAGCATGATTTAAAAAAAGCCTGTTATTTTTTGCAGGAATAAATTCAGTGCTGTTTTTTTATTTTTTTGGTCACTGACCACTCTCTGGCTGTCCCCTTTCCAGCTATGTGGGGGCTGCGGAATTCTCCGTCAACCAAACAGCCAAGAGAGCTTGACTGGATTTTTTTTATCGGGTTGAAATGATTGTGCCTCATGTATTCTGCCTAGTAACAAGTGACTCGAGAAAGCATCCAATTAATTCTGTCAATACAAGTTGCCTGCCAGCTGACTTAGGCCATTATTTTAAGAGGCTGACGTTATATATTAAAATATTATATTTGGAAAAATCTGACGAATGAATGACAATATACAAGCATATGTAAAAACAACAATAAAAAACATGTACATACATATATACATACATATATATGCATACATATATACATATATAAATATACATAGATATACTGTATGTACATATATATACGTACACACACACACACACACACACACACACACACATACATACATACATACATACATACATACATACATACATATATGAAAAACAACCACAGTACATAATTAATCTTAATTCATTTGTCACGGTCCAAAGGCCAACTACCACACAACACTTACAGCTGCTCCTTTCTCGCCTGGAGGACCCTCTTTACCAGGGTGACCCTAAAAACAAACAAACAAACAAACAAACAAAACACTTCCTCAGCTGAATATAATATTATTCGTTGCCATTTTGTACAGATTGAGGAGGGACTTTACTTACAGGAGGCCCATCAGCACCACCAAGACCGGCCAAACCCTGTTTTCCTTGAGGTCCCTACATTCATGTTATAGACAGAGCGAGAAGGCAGGAAGTTAAAAATACAGGAAAACCTTAAAATTCATCTTGGCATTTCTAAAACGACCCAATCTTTAATCAGAAGAAAATGCTGCGTCACAAGCTGCAAGTTGATGCTATCATCTCCAAAGACTTCAGCGAGCATCGACAGGATCGATTCGCTCTATTTTGGTTTTCTTGGACCTTTTTTGAGGCCTCTACAACAGAGTGCTGCCGAGAACAAAGAGGAAACGTGTGATGAACGATTATTGATTCGCCACAATTCCCAGCTGATCAGCCGCTAACAGCTAGAGTAGATGAAGAGTATCCTGTATGTAGATATAACACAATATCTAAAAAGAGTATTTCCACTCGGAGTGTGTCCCACTCAGTCAAAAACGTAATAGCTGCTCATAGGAAAGTAGTAATTGGGATTTTTATGGGTTGCGAGGCGCCCTCACACTTTTCTATTTTCAAAACCAAGTCTTAAATAAGCTGTTTGAAGTGAAATGTTAATCAAGTGCTTTGGATCATATATTGGGATATATTTAGTGTTAAAACTATTCTTTGGAAATGTTTGGGATTCACCGCTGGTCTGCCTCTAGCAATGGTTCACTTTAGTTCCTGAAAATGCACATTTGAGAGGTTCTACTTCAGTATTGTGTGTAATTCTATGGCTTTAACCTCAAAGTTGTGTAACGTGAGGCGTGCAGAATCAGACGAATGCAACCACTTGAGGCTTTCTTCCGCGGCAGCACATCTGCTGGAGCGCTTTTAAGTGAAAATCAACTTTTGAGGCAGTAGGGAGGGAGTACTCACTTTTTCACCGGGAGGCCCGATCGGACCTTGAGGCCCAATGAGACCCTGAAAAAGAAGGCGAGAGAGAGAAAGAGAGAGAGAGAGAGTGGGTGTCACACACAACGTGCAAAAAAAAAGAGCACCTGTCAAGTCTGTTTCCCGTTTTAATTTGCTGATTTTTACCGCTTCATTGCTTCCACATTGGAAGTACTTTAGCAGTGTTTATTCAGACGCGCTCAGCCGGCCATGCAAATGGACTTTTATTATTATTTCCGCAAGTCGCTTGATTTCACTCCCGGGGCTTCTATCCGTGAAAAGAATAAGCATTTAGGAACATATTTGACATTTTATTTTCCCTCCATCGAAAAAAAGGCAAGCTCTCTTGTCCACAAGCCACTTTGACATTCCTTCTGCTCCTGGATGAACAGAAATGGAAAGAAAAAAACGGTGTAAAATATCCATGTCTTGTATTTTAGATGTGTTTCTTTCTGATGTAAAGTAAACCTTTTGTTTGAATGTGCATTTTTCATGAAAAACAATTGAATTATCGCACTCACGCATGATGTGTGAGGTCAATCTGACCCTGGGTACCTTTAATTATACACAGGACTTTCCTTCTCATCTCTACATCTGAAATGATGCATTCCAAGGTTGCTTTTTTTTCTCAAGAGGATTGAAAAAATTGGATACTGACAAATGCAGGCCACGGTCATTTAGTGAACAATTTCTAATTAGAACCATCGTGTTATGTTGTGGGTCAAATTGAGTTGGTAGTCAAACATTTTTTTTTTAAGTTGGACGATTTCATTTTGTTTCCAACTATTTGCAGCTTGAGTTAATAAAGAGCGCTAAACTTCTGCAAAACAACAGCAAAAAAAAGTTGCCTGAGTCCTGAGTGCTTGACAAATGACCCGTTGACAAATAAAGTCAAACACTCAAGGCTGTACGAAATGAACCATTTTCATTATATATACTGATGTTTGACTGTTTTGCAACTGTTATAATGAATAAATACTACCGATATAATTATAGAGTTGAAAAAAAAACCATGTGTGAATCTATTGGTTGACATAAATGTCATGAATTCTCTCATTGAAGAATGTGATGTAAGACACTAAATATTGATTGAAATTGCTTGTGTTAGAGTTCATTAAAAATACAACCAATATTTATGGAGCTTTTCTGACACTTTTTGGATGATTAAAAAAAGTCTCGGGTCAAAGAGACCCAGGGACGTTATATTGCTATTCCTCCTGAGAAGTGAACCGAAGTCAACTTTTCGTGTGAATTTTGTCGGGCTGAAAAAAACAAAGTGGGAGGAGATAAGAGTGCAAAGTGTTCGCGCAGACGTCGGATGGGTAAAACAGACGTCTGAGGAGGAGAATAAAGAAAGCAGCGAGGGGAAGAATTTCAGGCATCGGAAGCCATCATGTTGAGTTAGAAAACAGAGCACGCAGATGCACGGACGACTAGATGGATGGAAGGAGGACTTACGTGAGGACCAGGCACACCCTGCTGTCCGGGAGGACCGGGCTCTCCTTGTACACCCTAGAACATCAGAAGAACAACCTCGTTCATATTTTTATTTGACTGTGTTGTTCGCAAAACGAGATTGGGTTGTTGCTGTGACTTGTCCTATGAGGGCCACCAGAGTGAATGCGTTCGTTGAGAAAAGACACTTTGGGTGACTGTAGGCATGTTTGTATGATTGCGAAAGACTTATTTTTCCTTGCTGCAAATCAGGGTCAGATGAGCTTGCAGTGTTGGAATAAACCCCAAAGAGAATCCCGCCTTCACTTTTAAGACAAACTCGTAATAAACTATCGACACTTTGAACAATTGGTGCTTCCAACTTGCCGGAAACGGTTTAGCGAAAGTCCTTTTATTGTTGCAAAATACTCGAAAGGGAAAGCAGCAAGCTCAATGACAACGACTCGTGACCTCACAGAAAGACAAATAGATGTGACTTTTCTTGGATGACTTGGTGTTTAAACATCTTACATTTCACAATGAGGTGCCTAATAGGTACAGTGTGTGTTACTGTAACATCTGGGAGCGGAATACAATTTGGGTTTTTGTTTCTCCCTCCTTTCTGTCTTTAAATGTGTCACAAACCACACGCAGACAGAAAAAAAACTCCCAGAGACGAAACTGCTTCACATGTTCTCAGCTTAATATAAACATGTCGTGACAACTTTGATGGAAAAGAAGGCTAACGAGGCGTCAGTGTAAGGCCTCTGCGAGGACAATGAGGCCTCATAGAGATTAAGCAAATAACACGTTGGCTTTATGAATATCTTCGTGTCAGTGACTCAGTGACCACACGTGGACTTGTTTAGGCTTCTTGACTAGTGACCCGACCGACCCCAATGCGGCTTCCCGGTGAGACCCTCACAAAAGCGGACGTCATTCTCCTCCTCCTGACAGGTCTTTGCACTTGGTAGTTAAAAAAAAAAGGTTTCCCAATAATTATACTACTCTGTAATATGAAAATTAACTATGACTTCTGTTGTGACATATGATGATGAAGTGAACACTCTGATGGTCTTGACACAAGTAGCTCACTGCAATCCTTGGGTAAATACAACTAAAAATAAAAATCACACGGAATACAAGGAGAAAACAAAACATGGTCCTCACCATGTTTCCTTTGGGACCCGCTTGACCGTCAACTCCAGGAAGGCCCTGTAGGGAAAAGGGTGTGATAGATCAGAGCATTTTTCCAGAGAGCGATGCAAGCACGATGATACACTTATGTGCTGTGTACGTACACGTTGCCCTGCAGCCCCCGCCGAACCTCTGGGGCCTAGCAAACCTCGAGGACCCTGTGTGGCGAAACAAGTGCACAATATTGAATAAAAGAGCAAAGTAAACTATGAGTCACAGTGGGAAGCCATATCACAAAGAAAGCTCATTGAGGAATGTTGATTTAAAAGAAAAACTGTGGATAAAACAGAAAAGGCCAATGAGAAAAACAGTCAAGAAAACAAAATATAATCTCAAGTAAAACAAAAAGTGCATTCAAGTGCATTGAGTAAAACTAGCAAAGAAAGACAAACCCAACCTGAGTATAATCGTATGAAGTAAAAAAAAAACAGAGTACATAAAATAGAAAAAAGTGATGAAAACAAAGAAACAAAACAGCGAAGGACATAAAAACCAAGTAATCAATAACGAGGGAAGGAACATTTAAATCCAAGAACAACAACAACAACAACAAAAAGTCAAGTCAACTTTTTAAAAAAATCTCAAAGAAAAGAGCAAACGAGTCAGGAACAAAAGTACAAAAATAAAAATAAAAACAAAGTTAAGGGAGGAAAGAAAGCAAGGAAAAGCAGAACGAACATGAATAAAAATTCCACGAAAACAATACAGAACCTGGACTAAACTAACAGACACGTAAATAAATGGTCGTTCTTGGAAACGTCATCTAAATTGAAACGTGCTGCGTTTACTGGCATCATAAAACTGGGGGAATTTGGAGCGCTCTGCTACTATTGTGCTCATAATACTGACCTCGTGTGGTCATTATGGGTATCGCCCACTCCGTGAAGCCGTCTCAATTTGGAGACTTACATTATAATCAAGTGTCTGCGCGTCCGTGTGTGTGTGTGTGCGTGTGCTGTCATCACACATACAATAAATATGAGACTTTCTGCTCTCACACACACAGTTTTTGGTTTTGATGGCCAAAACGGTGTGTTTGACAGATTGATTTGCTGCCGCGTGTCAGACTTATAGCGCCACATTTTCTTTTCAGAAGCCAATAAATTTACTTACGGCCTCTCCAGCCACACCTCTCTGTCCAACCTGGCCGTCTTCCCCCTGCGGAGGAAACGATGGGGCTTACTGGCAAGAAAACACAATGGGGGGAGTAACGTTGGAATTGGAGGGGACGTGCTGAATACTCACTCTTGGCCCGTCTTCTCCTGGAGGTCCTGGAGGCCCTGTCGGACCATGCTCCCCCTGGAGAAAAGAGGTATCAAAGAGAAGTTAGCGAAGCAAGCAGGGTTGGGGTTTGCAGGCTCACAGCTGGGGCAGAGGAAGAAAAAAAGCCGATGACTCGGCAATTACAAAATGATGCAAAGACGTGACCACATTGGGTAGAATATGCTTCCCTGTATTTAAACGTCCCCTATACGTCCTTTAATTACGCCATATAGGAGGGAATTGACGTCTGAAGATACTTCCTTGGTGATTTTTAAAGGACTCTTCCACGGCCGCCGCCCTGGCCTTTCTTTTTTTCTAAGAAATGGGAGCATCAACCCCACAACACCGCTTTGGAAACAACATCTGAGGTGGATAAGATGCTGTTTTTTAAAAAGTGTCCTTTTAAAAAAAATGACTGTGGGTCACGTTTGAAAATCGAAAATATTGAACCCTTCTCTTATGTTTCTATGCGATACAAAATGGCCGCTATCGTGGACTCAAGAAATAATCGCAGCGAGAAGTAATCCAGCAAAAAATAGTCATGCATGGGCACACGCGCAATGTTATACGATAATACGATATTGATCATTCATTTGATCGATTATTAACGCTAAACACCTCTTTTACGATTAGAAATAATCCAAGCAGGCACGTCAAATGACAAATTGATTGCTCATCTCACCAGCTATTCATGACGAACGTCACCTTGTACAGTAGAGAAATGAACACAGCTAGAAATGATCGTAAAGTAGTTAAAGAATAAAGTGATACTCACCCGATGGCCCTTCTCTCCGGGGAGACCGGGAAGGCCGTCGAAACCTCGGTCACCCTGGAAAGACGGCGATGTCACGACAGGTGTAACAATGCCTACGATGATAAATCATGAGTGTATGCGTGAATGACGGTACCTTGGTCCCGGGCTCTCCTGGCATTCCTCGTGAACCGTCAGCTCCATTACGACCCTAGAGCAGCACAGACATATCGGAAACATGAGTCGACGCAGATGCCAGCGGAGAAGTCCTTCTGCACTTGATTGGTCTCCATTTGGATAGATTCATTTGTCCAAGCTTGACTCACTCGCTTTCCTGGCTTTCCCGGGGGACCAGTAGGACCCTGAAGACCTCTGGGGCCCTAAGAGACAAACAGATCATAAATATGACAGTGGTTCATCTTGTCTACTTCCAGAAAAAAAAATACCCCAACCACTCAAGATATTTGCTGGTTCAAGGAAGTCAACTAGACGGACTTTTGGGAGACTTTCAAATCCATTTTGATCAAGTTTAAAACGTTGAACAAATTTCAGAATTATTAAGGCAAATCAAATGTTTTTTTTTAATGTAAGATTTTTTTTGCCTACTAACTGAATTTTTAGGACTATTTTTTATGACACTTGGAATAAACGTCAGAAATTTGACGACTTCCTTCAGCCCACTTGAATAAATATTAAATAATTTTTCAAGTGTAATGTAACAATTTTAGGTCGGATGTAAGAATTGTTATTAAAGTAATGCATTTTCAAGACTTTTCCCACGTATCCCACTGCATATTGCTATTTTATAGGACTGTCTGGGAAATCAAAGAAAAATGATCTCTTCCGTAGCTGTCCAAAAACAACTTCTCACCTGTGGTCCGTTATCTCCACTGTCCCCTTTAAGACCGGTAGCTCCAGGACTGCCCTGTTAGAAAATCCAATTTAATGAGTGAAAACATTTTGCATCTATGCAGACGCTGGACAAGAACCTAACATAATGGAATGCAGTAAACCAGTTCCTGAATCAGTCGTTGACAGTGTAAAACAGAAAGAAACGGTTCTGGGTGTGAGACGCAGTTGGACCGCGACCAAAACCAGAGATGACCGCATGACCTCAGCCGCCCATTGACCTTCACATGTATGGGTGTGTGATGATATACGTGCGGCAAGGGTGTGCTTATGATCTCATGTGCGGCGTGGGATGAACAGACAAGCATGCGGATTCACAGTGCAACGTGCTTTGAAGAGGGACTCACCACAGGACCGGACCTTCCCGCCAAGCCCGCTGGCCCTGGAGGACCTCTCATGGCCAGCTGGAAGAGGGAGATGGTGGGGCAGAGGGGGAGGGGCGGACAATCAAAGAGACACGTGAAACCACTGCTCACCCACACGGCACTTGGGCGCAGAATGGCGGACTTTCTCACAGAATTGCTCGAAGTTTGTGTAGCCTATGAGGAAACCTTTGATGTATATGAATGGATCATACTTAAATCCTTCGCGGTATATGGCTTGACAACACAGCAGATGTGACATCAACCAAGATGTGGCCTTTGTGCAAACATCTCCACCAGTGTGGATTTATTACATACACAATACGTATATCATGTCCAGAAAAGGAACACGGGAGGACCTACCCCCAGGCACGGTAAACGTGACATCTGTTAATTTGAATGAGAGCGTCCCACTGAAGAAAGTTTGCGAGGAGTTGTTTAGAAAATCCTTAACTCAGTAGAGTCCATTAAAAAAAAAAATAGCAAGGAAGGCAAACTACCAGCATGGCCAACGTGGCATCTGTAAAGCTGATTTTGGTCTGAACCTGCGCCGGGAGCCGGACGTCAAATTTTAATGGTGATTTTGTTACTAAATCAGCTGAGTAGTGTCCAGAAAAGAAGATAGGCAGTCAGACCAAATCACCCGCACGGCAGACACGCCATTTGCAAAGCTGTGAAGTTTATATGGGCGCACCCTGCTGAAAAAAGTTTGTAAGCATTTGAACAGAAAGGTTTGAGCGTGACTTTATTGCTTTGACTTCATACGCCACCCCCGCCACTTCCTGATCGATGTCTGGTATCCTCTGCAGTTGAGTAAATAAAGGCTCCCTGGCCACAAAATGAGTCACTTGCTGGCCACTACACAACTCGTCGCCAGCATGTGTCTGAAAATAATTCAAATGAGGCTAAAAATGTACAGAGCGGACCCTTTTTCTTTTGTGCATTTGTTCCAAAGCCAATAACGTGTGGAACATTTGTAGCCTAATGACCTAAAAATGAGTTAATTTGCTCAGCGAAGCAATCCATGACCTACTCACAAGGCAATATTAATGCCGCTGTTTGGCTTCCAGGTATGGAGAATAATTCTTTTTAAATGTGTCTGGTGCTGGGAACAAATAAGAAAAATGGAAAAACAAAGTGCTTTGACTTGAAAATGAGTTTTGGCTTGCGTTCCAATGGTGCAAATATGTGTGCACTCGACTTGATGAACTCCATTCATCGTAAGCGTTGCCCTCTTACCTCTGGAGTGCAGTACCACTCAATTTTCTTTCTGCATGCCAATTCATTAGGCACGTCCAGACAATGCAAAAGATCAAATAATGCTCTTGGCTTTCATAAATTAGATTGAGGGTGTGGTTTTAAAGGTCACATTGAACTGTACTGGGTTTTGCTTTTCAGCCATTTTATGCAAATTAGCATAAAAAGTGATTGCTGCAAGTGCAGAAGATGCGGCATTTGTAAAGCTGTAACTAACCATTGTGTTCAAAGAGAAATTGCTGCAATATTTCGCCACAAAACAGGTGAAACATTTTAACACTGGCTCTCCAGGGCAATCCATCAGACAAGGTGGCAACTGTAAAGCTGACATTCAGGTCGCGTGTAAGCAGATAGTGCCATGTAAAAAAGGTGACCCAACCTCAACGAGGGGATGTTGACTTAAAGTAGTTGTGAAACTGCTCTCTTGTTTTAAATGCATAGCTAAAGAACAGACACCTGACTTACCCTGGCCTGGGAAAGGATGGCCTGAGCCTGAGCCTCTTGTGCTGACACCACGGGTCCCTTGTGTGCTTCGCCGCCTGCTCGGAACTGTCGATCAAAACGAAAAAGGGTGACGCAATTCAGATCACAGAGCCTCTGACGACAAATTTAATGGAGTGCATGACAAAAACGGAAAATGCAGATTGGGTAGCAGCCCCACTGTGCCAGTGTGTGAAGTGGTAGAACTTACTGGAAGCATCAGAATGGTACCTGCAGGCCCTGGGACTCCGTCCGAACCCGGAATTCCAGGTCGTCCTGGAAGACCCTGTGGAATGAAAATGAGCATCAAAATGCGAATCGCAATTTAGAGTTGCCACGATACCTATAATACCGACTTCTGATTAGGGCAAAATTAGGCAAATTCCCCAGTAGGAGTAGGAGGAATTTCACGCCTCTTGGTAAAACTGGGGTCTGGAGATTATTATTTTTTTTTTTTTTAAATAACTTTCCAGTGGGCGCTACTGAGTGACTTTTGCAGGACATTTTTACCAAGATACAGTACAAGTGCTAACCAAAAAAATCTGTGAAATTTTTTGGAGGCCATGTTGAGCCCACCCAAAAGTGGAACGTATTCAATCCAATATTTTTTTCCCTTTGATTTACAGCAGCAATAAACAGTTTCCCAACGGGGTCAATTGGAAGGGATTAGAGTGCTCTTTGGTAACAACATGATGTTTGTGGATTAAGCGGCTTTTCCCAGTGTTTTTGAAGTCAATCACCCCATCAACTTGACAGATGCTGCACCCGCCCTCTCTCCTGCCTCTCAAAATAAATAGTCAAATTAAAGTCTTTATAGGTAATGAAGCATCACGTTTTATCTCAGGGGTTGACTTCGTTGCAGACTCCTTGCAAGAAAGGAGTCTGGGAAAAGGAGGACAAGTCTAGCTGTGCTGGATGTTGATTTAAGAGAGGCATTGAGGCTACTGTACATCAGAAAGAGAAACCAGATCAATTAGGCTGTCCAATATTTTGGAAAATGACGTTAAAAGAGGCTTTACAGCGACGATAATGGTGACGCATGCAGACTAAGCGCTACGCCATGGAAAACCACATGGCTACAGGAAGGAGTCACATCTAATCCTCCTGGGCAAGACAATTTTCCCATGAGAGGAAGTGACAGGAGGGGAGGAAGTTTAGTTTTAAAACCTAGAGGGATCACCGCGGTATGGCAGTGAGGTCACTTTCTTTTCATTCACGTTTCCACTTTCCTTGTATGATTTTCTTTGTTACAAAAAACAACAACTTTTTTTCCTCGACTTGTCACAGGATGAAATTAATGTTGATAAGAGTGGAGAAATACATGTGAAATGTGTTGTGGGGATTCAACTCACCCTCGCACCAGGATCTCCTGGAGGTCCTGGGGGACCCTGCAGTCCTGGGGTACCCGGGACACCCTGAAAAAAACAGATGCATACTCTGAGTTCATTATATCCCAAAGCTCACCACAGGCGGTCCATCCAGCGCCGACGAACGTCCAAAAAAGACAGAAGCAAAGATGGCTTCAAAAAGACCTCAAAAGACGCCCCCCCCCAGTCCTCATCACACTCCACCACTGACGCTCTTTCCATAAAATCACCCCCCCCCCCCCCTTTATCCTTCTTTTTAGCTGTTCTCCATGTGTGCAAGGCAGACAGGAGAGAATGTGATACTCACTGCCTGGCCGGGGGATCCTTGGGGTCCTTCTATAAGCATACCCTGAAAAAAAAAAAAAGCAAAAAGAGTAGATAATACAGTAGCGTTACAAATAACAGACGGCTGCTGCGGGTTTGAGGTCGAGGAGTTTACGTATTGCTACACGCAGTATTCATCGACGGTTATGTATGTGTGGTCCAGCATTTGGACTGGTTTCAATACAGATGGTACAGGAGGAGCTACCATTTCGCTTAATATTAGGGTTATATAGCTTAGACAGTACGGAAAGAGTTACAGATATCACATATTTGCCGAAAAGTAGTCATATATAGTCATACAATCTTGACCATATGCAATAAATGTCAAACTCTGTCTATATTCATTATTTGTTCAGAAATTAGCAGCCACTTGGCAGTTTGGCTTCGGAACAGTTGATGTATTATAGTAGCAATGAGACCCAATGTTAATCTTTAAATGAGTTAAATGTTAGCAATAAATGGTTGGTAAGCTGCTGGCTAGCACAAACAATCACAACTAAAATCAATGACATTAATTAATGACGTTCATTTAAAAAATGGATTTAGTCACTTGTTAGCTGTAACAAGCTAGGTAGCTAGCAAAGCAGCTGCCGGTTAACATTAAATCACCCCAAATCTACACTAGTTGACCTAATATGTATGGTATGAAAAGATGCTATCTTGAGCTAGGTAGCAACTCACAAATATCTATTTCAGTCATTGCTGCATTCAAGCTAGGAAATATCTCATCCTGATGTGCTAAAAGCTAGCAGGTAGGTTAATTGTCAGTGTACACCAAATACTTTTATACACTGCATTTAGCAGTAAGCCATTGACCAACCTACTGTATTCATTGTGTATGTCTTGCAAAGGTGCGACAACAGAACGCATCAGGTGAATGCTGAAAATCTCGGGAGCAGTGTTGCTTTGACATCAGAATCCAACCGGAGAGAGGCTGGCAGAGTACTTTCATAGCGCTAATAGTGAATAGGCCAAGCAGCAGGAAAAAAATCTATGCTACTTCCGCTAGGCCGTGAAGGAATCACTTCTAAATACAGGCAAGTTTGCACAGGAACGCTGTCGTACCTGCGCCATGTCCCAAGGTGAACACAAAGACAACAAAGTGCATATATATATATATATATATATATATATATATATATATATATATATATATATATATATATATATATATATATATATATATATATATATATATATATATACATATATATATTGACATACAACTTACAGGTTCAATAACGGCAGGTTCTCCCTTCTCTCCTTTCTCTCCCAGGTAACTTTGACTTCCTCCCACCTGTGGACATGAGAAGAAGCCTTTTCTCAAACACGGCAATTCACGTTCATGTTGGGAGATGGAGAGGGGACGTGAAAAGGCGAGACTGACAAGCAGCAGGAGATTGAGATAAAAGTGTGAAGAAAAACGCCACAGCGCGTTGACTACTGTTCAAGAGGATTAAGCTAGCTCTCTGCTGCCTGCTCGGAAAAATAAACCTCAGGAATACTACAGCCAGAAGCTATAATTTGGACTCCTATTTAGTAAGCTTCCTTACTAGACATAAAAAAAAATAATAATAAAAAAAACTTCAGGGATGGTTACCTGACACTATCCATACAATGACTTCACATGAGAGACATTACCAAAAGCCCCAAAAGGACAGTGTCCAGCAGCTTGCGAAAATCATGGAGGACTTCTGCGGTGTGCTGGGATAGTCTCCCGGAGAGCACTAATAGCACGTTGGCGATTAACCCCCGAGGTTTGTTACTTCCTGCCTTTGAGAAGCTTCATCTTACAGCCACTGCAAGAAGCCCTTGGTTAAACTACAGAAGACATACTTAAGTTTAATTTAGTTTGTAATATCGCTGATTGTATTGTCAACTGTGTATGATATAGTTTGCTTGATTTGTTTGCGTTTGCAAATATCCACAGGAGTGCAAGGCAGGGTTAGGGTTTGAAGTCACAGTTAGGGTTTTAAACATGAAGATGAGGCAGGGTGAGGGTTAGGTCTCCATCTAAAAAAATGTCAAGTCATCATCAGGACAGGGTTAGAAACTCAAGTCCAGGTTCAGGTTTCAAATTAGACTTTCAAGAGACGGTAGGTGAATTATTGGTTAGGGTTTCAAACAGGTTTGGTTTGGTTTCAAAAAAGGATTTCAAGCTTGGGTTTCAAAAAGGGTTCCGGAAGAAATTGTAAAGATTTCAAACATGGGTTTGGGCCAAGTTTATAATTTCAATATACATTTTTCAGACAGGGTTAGGGTTCTAAACAAGGGTTATGGTTTCAAATTAGACTTTCATCACAGGGTGAGGGTTTCAAATGAGGGTTTTTAAACAGGGTTAGGGTTTGAAATTAGACTTTCTAGACAGGGTTAGGGTTTCAACCTACAGTTAGGGTTACAAGACAGGGTTAGGGTTTCAAATTAAAGGTTTCCAAAAAGAGTTAAGGTTACAAAAAAAAAAGTTTTAAATCAAGGTTTCAAGACAGAGTCCGAGTTTCAAATTAGAGTTTCAATAAAGGATACAGATTTTTAAAAAAGTTTCAAACAGGTGTTTCGATTTCATTGCAGAGTTTTAGGACAGGCTTAGGTTGCAAACAAGGATTATTAGAGTTTCAATCTAGAGTTTTGATTTTAATCTTTGGTTAAGGCTTCAAAGTCGGCGCCCTGTTTCAAGCCCAGGTTTGTGTCATGGATGTGCGTGGTTGAGGTCCGAAAAGCAGGGAATCGGGAAAGCGAGGCAGGATTTCACGCAACATCGGGAATTCAAATTCAAAAGAACAAACAAGCCAAGCAAACAGGGTACAGCTATGTGGAATTAAAGAAAAAAGCTAAATCAATGACGTCCAAAAACAAGATTCAAAGTCACAAACAAACAATCGTACAAGACTCAACACGACATGACTTCACTTGGGTGACGTGACAACTGAGAGCAAACACAATGAGACGACACAAACGGAAAGCTACCAGGGAACTAAATACAGGCAAAGCGACGGCACAATTAGAAACACCTGAACAAGCGATTGAGGGAGCTGATTGGAAGACACAAAGCATGAACCACAAGAAAACAAGACGTGACATGAAACAAACCTAAAGACAAACCTCGACAAAAAACACAGTTTTTCGCCAGGGCTAACATTTCCAACAAGAAGAGATTTTACGGAAATATATTTGAAAAGACCCCGATGTCCATGAGCTTTAAAAGCACAGGACGCGGCGTAAGGCAAACAGATGAGTGGTGGCATCAGCAGGGTGCACTGTCTAAACAGAAAAGGTCACTGGGCTGCAGAGTTCATGTCGCAGTGACAGAGAGGTTACCATCTGCAAAATCTTCGAAGATGTCTACGCCTCAAGCTACAACCAGACACCGTCCGAAAACAACAAACACCCGCGAAGCTCCCAACACGCATTCCTGATCACCGCCACATCCTAACAGCCTTCATTGCCATCACTTACGCCGCTCTCCCTGAAGTCAGTTTCGGCCGCAACGCCGGGGCCAAAATCCTCCTCGCCCATGGATTTCTTAGTGTCGGTTGGAGCGCCGTAGTCGCCATAGTCGTTGTAGTCGTAGGGCGTCTCCTGGGTCTCCTCGCCTTCAATCAAGTCGTACTCCCTAAATTCATAGTTGTTGGTGCCGGCGTCCACGTTGTCATTGGTGTCCACCGGGGCGACGGTTGCCGCCGCGGGAGTGGGGTCCGCCCCGACCTGTTCCACACCGGTGATGTAGTCGTCCACATTTTCCTCTTCATATGTCTGGGATGGATCCAGAAGTGGAGGTGAGGAAGGAGAAGACATGGACATTTAGTCAGCATGTTTATGATGAGTAGACCCCCAAAACAGCCCAAAGAACCCAAAATTCCACAGATGTTTTGGTTTGAAATGGCCATCGTTTGGCCGTTTTTAGGAATCCACCCAAAATGAAATTGTCCGAGGGATTTTGCGCGACTTCACCAAATTTGAGCGCGGCAACAAAGTTTGCCACCGCGACATAAAACAGAAACTCTAATAACTGCTAACCGGGCGGCCCGGTAGCCCAGTGGTTAGCACGTCGGCTTCACAGTGCGGAGGTACCGGGTTCGATTCCAGCTCCGGCCTCCCTGTGTGGAGTTTGCATGTTCTCCCCGGGCCCGCGTGAGTTTTCTCCGGGTGCTCCGGTTTCCTCCCACGTTCCAAAGACATGTATGGCAGGCTGATTGAGCACTCAAAATTGTCCCTAGGTATGAGTGTGGATGTGCATGGTTGTTCGTCTCTGTGTGCCCTGCGATTGGCTGGCAACCGATTCAGGGTGTCCCCTGCCTACTGCCCGGAGACAGCTGGGATAGGCTCCAGCAGCCCCCCGCGACCCTAGTGAGGATCAAGCGGTTTGGAAGATGAATGAATAATAACTGCTAACCATCAACATACCAAAGGACCAAAACTTGTTAATAATATACATCGAAAAGATTGTTTCCCATTCTTTCTGAATGAGAAATGAACAGTGCTAAGGCCATTAGCAATTCCTTTGTCATCTTCACCCAGAACAGCACGAATATTTTATGGGCCCACAAGTTTTGTGGATTTGTGATTCCTGGATCTACACCTTTTTTAGTACAGGTAGCAATGTCTTATTTTTTTTTTTTTGCATCACTGCTGCATCATTTTTTGTGGCCATCAGTTTAAACATAAAAATATTGAATCAAAACTTTTCTCCCCCCTAGAATTTTGCTTTTTTTATGGATGTGTACACCCTCATTTGTATTGGCACAACATTTTTTGCATCTCTTCTCCGTAGGGTTTTGTGGTCATCAGTTCATGGAAACTTCAACGGCAAAGGCATTGGATTTTTTGTGCCGAAATCATATTCTATCTTCCATGTCTGTTATCGACACAAAGTTTAACGCATCGCCCTCCCGTAAACTTTTGTGCTAATCAGTTACAGTGGAAAATATGTTGAATTGAAACTGTTCTAAGGATCCACACCCAATGGAAATTGTTCTTCCTTGGCCCAAGTACGACTATTTCAAAACGAACCGAAATTGGTGAAGCGGATTTTCCGCAATCTGACAAGTAGCACAAACTATTATTGCAATATTGAATTTTTACACCAACATGCATCAGGCGGACAACGTGGCTTACGGAAAACAAATGGCCATATTGTTCTCATTTAACCCCCGAATGTTCCTCATTAGGTTGTTGTTTAGGTTTGTAATGATAAAGTACAAATTAAGGCTGCCAAATTCTGGATATGTCAGAAGCATGGAAAAGGGGAAGGATGATTTGTCTGTCTGCCTACCAGTTTTCCATCGGTTATGCTTCGCTGAATGACAACGATTTCCTGCTGCGGCCGTCTTTACAACGTCGTTTCTCATGAGCGGAAAAAACAGTAGCATGTGCGGCTTTGATGATTTTGACCAAATAAGGCTTTTCACTACCGTCACCAATCATTAAAATTTCTGAAATGTTTCGGATAGTGGATGCTAGCATCAAGGACAGCTGAATGAGGAATGTACGTGTAAGTTTTAAGGAATGTTTCCAACCTGATGAGGCTACGCTCGAATTGGCGACTTACTCGACTTACGCCATCTTAATGATTTAACTCATTCATTTTAAATAAAAAATGTAAAAAAAATTACCTGGCCTGCCGTGGGAGTTTCAGGCTGACTTCCGTCCACGATGGTGTAGTCGTAATCGGTGAAGTAGTCGCCATCTACAACGGTCTGAAATCAGAAGCACAAATGTACAACTTGGGCACAAAATTTAAAAATTTTTTATTAAAAAAAAAAAAGTAAATAGCAAATGCTGACCAATGACAGAAGGGTCAAATTATACACCCCCCCCCTTTCCCCCGACCCCCCAAAATAGAAATGTTTTTATTAGGTCTGTGGCATTTTTAAGCCTCTAATTTCAGATACCTAAATACCTTTTCTACCTTGTTAGGTACTGCGCAACTAGCTAAAACAACTTTTCAACTGGTTTTGCGTAATTACGTCATTTATTCGGTTTATCTCGACGAAAAGAGCATATTCTGTCAGGGACATAAAGTTTAAGTGCCTCGCATCCGAGCCACACGACTCATATTCCGTAAACAAGTACAGTGCAGCTCAGCCTCTGACGAGCGGACATCGTCGCTAGCAATATGCCTTTGGCAGTACATCAAACTTGTTAAATCATTTTACAAAGCATCAAACTGTTGCTGTTGCACTTGTCTGCATCTTTTGTTCCCTAAAACCACAAACGCTTCCCATTGCACTTTCCTACTACTTTTTGATGTTATACTGCCAGTCAAATTCTTTAAAATGAGCTATTTGACTGCATAGATATTTGATTGTTGGCCTAATTAACACCCCTGAAGATTTTAAACTGAACGTAAAATAAAAGAGGAAAATTGAGACAGACAAAAGATGGACAAGAACACACGCTCGGTCGGACATGCTCGTTATTCATGACAAGCGTCGGCCATGAAAACAGTGTGAGTAGCGGCGGTACCTCAGTCTTGGCTCCTTCAGTTGGGGCAGGTTCAGTGGTGAGCGCTCCTTCGCTGTAGTCATATAACTCACCATAATCATAGTTAGTGTACTGTAAAAGGGGAGGAAGAAAATGGACGGGGGAAGGGGTGCAGTCAATCAACGTCGTCATGTAAATACACCAGCACAATGTCATATTGTACAGCATTTACATGGCAAAAGAGAGCGAGGCTGAGCTATACTCACCATGCTATTTTAGAAATAACATGTTGAAATAAATCACATCCATAGAACAGTAAAAAATACATATATGGATGAATAACAACGACTCTTGTTTGCTTCCAAACAAGATATGATGCGGTCAAATGTGGCGCGGGGCTACGCGTAGCTATGAACGTCAATGATCGCCAGAGGCGTTCATTAATGGGGCCTCATTGAAGTGAGCGTGCAGCCCTGACTCATGGGTGGGAAAAGGCCAAATTACAGGAGCAAATGGCAGCCACTAAATGACTTATAGCGCTAAATAAACGTGCGCCCTGAGCTCTAAAATAGCCCTTTTGCATGAATGCGGTGCAAAATAATAAGCTTCAGGCATATAATGTTGCTGTTTATTTACGGCCTCGAAGTCGAGCCACTCAGGACAAACCGCAGAGGAAATGGATACAAGTTGCTCTGATTAGCATAAATTGCGGGAATTGGTGCAAGCCGAAGCAACCAATTCAGAAAATGTTTACACTTCAAAGGTAGACTCGAAGACACGCCAAACAAAAAAAAAAGCTATGGGTTGCTGTCTCACTGCGTTAGTCACGTTCCCTTTTGGGGGAGAGTGAGGGGAGCCGGAAATACAAATGTTTTTGTATTTTTACAGCAAAAATATTTCAAATTCAACACAGGTTGACATAAACTTCCAAGCACCTCATCAAAGTTACACAAAGCTGAAGTAAAACGAGCTCAACTCATTGTCGCTGTCTAGAACTTGCGATTGTCTGTTAGATTACGTCTTGTAATGGATTTACAGTGAAGTATTTCATATTTAACATACGATTTTCCAAATGTCAAAGGTGGAATCAAAAGGTATGCGAAGCTAAGTTCAAATTCAACTATTGACAAACCAGTGATTTCTAAAAAGAGGACAAACTAATGGTGCTGCACTGTCCTGAAAGGATGCAAAATATTGATGTTGTACTTTATTAACAAGAAAAAAACTTGATATGGAGCCAAACTAGTGTTGTCACACTGTTTTAGAAAAAAAAAATTGATGTTACGCTTTCCTAAAACGAAAGCACAGTGCTGCTGCAGTATTTTCCTTAAAAAAAACCCAAATGACTGCGATCTCACTTTGCTAAGCAGAAGGCAAACAATTAAGGTTGCATTTTCCTAAAAGACAACAACAATAACAACAACAAAAATAGATTGCTTTACTTTTCTAAAAGGAAGAAAGGCAAAGATTATGCTGCCAGATACGATTAAATAATTTTTGTGTGGGTTTGTTTGAGAATCGTTCATTTGGAGAACTAATGGCATACCTTTCAGTAACACCATTTCCTCCCGGCGTACATTTATTGACAGTTTAACAATAGTGAGGAGGTCCATTAAGCCCCGATTCCAGGATATGCTTTACAGGGATTAATATTAGTCCCCTGGACAACTGTTGACATTGCGAAAGAGTGATAAAAGACAGAATGTTGGCTCAACATCCATCCAGAGGTCACACTTGGAGCGAAGACCCGGCCAGACAGGCGCGACAGTCAGACAGAAGGGTTGAGGAGTTGTGGGGGTGTGGATTTACAACGGTGAAGTGCTTAGCTGGGAGCTTCACCGCAAGGCCCGGATGAAATTGGAATTGGACGCGCACTCGTGCGCACATATGGACACGCACCACTCCCGTATCACTCCTGCTTCCTCTTTCCTTTCATCCTGGGCCGCACACATGTGGCTGACAACTGCACGGTGACGGCAGGGTCAAGGCGGTTGCTCCCTGGTGGAGGTTTCATTACACATCCACACCACGTAAATCTGTTTAAAAGACTTTGATGAGGGGCACTGAGTGGAACATTGTAACCTTGATGGTGAAAAAAAAATATTGATGATGCACTTTCATTAAAAGAAAAGGATTGATGTTGCTCTTTCCTGAAGGGATTGCAAACAATTCATTTTTCAGTTTCCTAAAAACTCTCCGTTCACCATACAGAGTAAAACGGTCTAAAAATCAATAATGAGAGGCACTGTACGGAACAGTCACACTGTGTATTGTCAATAACAATGAAGTGATATGGAACTTTCCTAAAAAGAAGACAAACAATTGATGCCGTACTTTCTCAAAAAGGAGACAACCTCTCGTGATTGCACTTTCCCAAAAAGAAAAGAAAGTCTTTGTGTTGCGCTGTCCTTAAAAGAAAAGTATATTGAAGTTGAACTTTCTTAAAAGGAAAACAAACTATAGATGGTGCCATTTCCTAAAACTAAGTCAAACATTTGATGTTAAACATCCCTCAAAAAGAAAAAGTATTGATGTGGAAACCAAACTATTGATGTTGCCCTGTCCTAAAAAGAAACCAAACTATAGATATTGCACTTCCCTGACAAGAAAAGGTCTCCATCAGCATCCACAGTGAGTTTAAAAAGCTATGATGAGAGGAATTGCACATGAACATTCCGGCTATAATGTCGAGAGCGAATAAACCATCTCTCTCTTCCCCCCCTCCTCCCTCTGTCTCTCCGCTTGACAGCCTTCACCAGAGTAAACTTGATGATGATGAAACAACATTTTCCAGCCACTTCTTCCACACTTGAACCCCGGCATTGAGAAAAAAGAAAAAGAAAAAAAAACGTTTCCAGGTATTGGGAGTTTTGCTGCAATGGGATGAAAAGGAAAAAAAGTTTGGATTTCGGGTAGCACTGCCTGCTGTACTCGTTAGTGATATAAATCACGGGGCCACTGCAAAAATGGGGCTCGGGTTGACCTCTGCGGCAAGGAAAAAAAGGGGGGGAAATGTTCCAACATGAGCTCATCGGTTAGTTGACGGAAAATATCAGCTGACAGTAGTGACTCATTGGAGAAGTAACACGCACAAAAAACAAAACAAAAAAACGAAATTTTTGATAGGCAAGGAATCCTATTTTGGTCACTTTGGATGCCCCACGCTTCATTTTAAGGCATAATATAAAGTGCAGAATTCTAAAAATAATCTAGAAAAATACGCTTGTTCAATTTTAAAATTGTTTTTGTGTAATTTCGAACAGCCGCAAACCAACTTGAGCCAAAATGGACACCACACACATTGCTCCAAGCCAATAAATAAATTGAGAACAATAATAAAGAATTTTAGGAATATTTTTGGATAATGAGGAAGGAGAAACGACCGTATTTGGTAACATAAACCAGAGACAAAAGATGTAGGCAATAATAAAAAAGTTACTCTTACGCATAATGAAAGAAACTTCTATTGCATTCTTGAATGAATGTTATGATTAGTATTTTTTTTTTTTTAAAGATGTAAGGATAATATTTAATGAATTTTATACCATGCATTCCCTTTTCCACTAACCTCTTCCTCAGGTTCCTGGGCTTGGGGGGTGTCCCTGTGGTTGGGGGTTTCACAGTCGGGGCTGTAATGTTCACAGTAGTCATAGGCGGCCCGGGGGTCTGCCACGATCAGCAGCTGCTGGATGTCACCCTAGACCATGACAAAGACAAACAACATCAGCTTAAAAAAAAAGAAGCCATTTTTAGACACAAATGGAGTGTTTCCGTGCAAGCCGTTTGCGCCTTCTTCTTGAGTAACACAGCCCGGCCGTCATAAAAGGTGACAGTAAAAACACAACAAGCAGGATGTGGTCGAGCACGATAGGCCGTAATCCTCCTGATATAAGAAGGTGGTGAATCAAGGCTCGAGGCGAATATGCAAACCTATTGTAGCATCTGCCGCGAGAGAAGCCGCCAGTCCCCGTGCACGGCAGATAAATAATCAAGGTCTGTAGTTATCTTACGGACGTCTGGTTTTCATGAGCTTTTGGAAAAGGAAATTACATCTGCACCGCTAACCCTTGCTGTCAGCCAACATGCCTCACTCTAAGGAAAGTTGAAGAATGTGACCGTTTCCAGTCAATCGGCAAATTGGAATAGTTGAAATCAATAGCGATAACATTGTAACATTGTTTGAAAAGATTTATTTTAGATTTTTTTTTCTTTTCATATCATATGACCTCAACCTGAGCCAACATGCCTGACTAAGAATGTCGTGGAACCCTCCGACTTCTAGCCAATCAGCAAATGAAAAAATAGATAAATACAAATAACGATTTCTCAAGTCACACATTTCTTGAAATAAATTCTAAGGAGATTTGTGTACAATTCTGAAGGCAGCATTTGGCAACTAAAGCCTGCAAGACGTCAGCTCAGTCAGCATGGATGAACTCCGCAGGTGTGCTTTTACTTCAGCATTGATGGTGAAGCAGTGTTATGACGACCGTTCAATAAACTCGAAAAGCGCTACACGTATTTCTGCCCTCTTTTTGCTCAGTGCAATACGCTTCCATGTCATCAAAGTGAAGGGCAAGTTGAAAACAGATTGCTGTAAAAGTTGTTCTATTCACAGCGGTTTACTTGTTTTTTTTACACTTGTGCGACAGTCAAGTTGCGACGCATTCTTTCATACGTCGAGACAGCGTTGTCACGAAGGACGCAAAGAAGCAACAACAAGCCGAGCAACATGGTGATTTATTTGTCTGTTTGTCTTGCCTTTGTTAGTATTAGTGCGCATGAACTTGTTGATATCTGCTCCACATCCTCCATTCTCCGTTTATTAATTCTGCGCTGTGGGATGTTTATGTTAAAATGTCGGCACTACGGGGACGCTCACGAGATTCAACGGAGAAGGACATGTCACAACATCCACTTCCTGCTAAGCTAGACTCAACACAACCTACCAGTAAAACTAAGTTACAATGAAGCGTTTCAGCCAAAATGAACTTCATGTATTCATACGAAGATGAACATGACACATTTGGCTGTGGGATTTCAACTATTTTAGCCGACTTGCAAAGCTACGTCGAACACGTTCCACCTTCAACTTAAATTAAAATGAGCCACTTTAGCAACTTGCAAAATAAATAAATGGATAAATCTTTTATTTGGATTGTTCTGGAAGGCAGCACAAAACCACTGCGTCTCATTACATGACAACCAAACAAAGCGGAAACAGTCTTTCACCTGTGTTACGTGTTTCCACCTCCAACGCACTCAAAGCGCTTCACCCTGATTTCTCACTCGCCTACTAATGACGCAGCATTAGGATCAACTGGGGCTTCAGTATCTTGCTCAACAACACTTTGCTATGGTGTGACCATAGCAAAGTGTTGTTGAGGCCGGGGATTTGAACCCACAACTTCTGAGTTAGCAGGCTAACCACTCTAACACTGAGCTATGCCACCCCAATGACACGCGCAAACCTGAATTCAGCATTTCCAGCTACATGCAAAACTTAACGAACTAAACTCTCTTCGACAACACGAGGGGCCATAAACCTTTTTGGAAATTACTTTCTGGGTACCGATGAGTACAAAAGGTTACTATAGTTTCATATCCGCTTTTGAAACAACATATTTGTTCAAATGACCTTTAACTCAGTCTGAAAAGACGTTTAAAAACGTCTTTGGGTGTGAATGAGTTAATAAGACTGGTATTCATTTGGATACTGGTCATATTAATTATTTCTCACAATTCGGAAACAGACAAATATCAATATGCAACACTGGTTCTATAAGTCTTTGCCAGTGTTCATGCTTTCCAATGCCCACTTAAACAACATTCCTAGGAAATGACAATGTCCCATCACTGGCGAGCTTTTGTTAAAACAGGCCTGTGGGCTACTCATGAGGTCCTTGGGGGCTACCGGATGCCTGCGGTGACCCTTGGCCTACACTCTGACACATTCAGCCTTCAAGTTAACTTAAAATCAACCATTTTAGCCTAACTGCTGACCTAAATGCAACAAACTGAGATTAAATGAGTGCCATTTCAAGATGAAGCGTTTTATTGTTTTTATGTCTCAATAACAACAGTTAATTGAATTTTACACTTGGAAGAATGGAAACATGATACTTGTGTATGGTGATAGCTTGACTCTGGCACAAACTAAAGAAAAAGTATTGCAACATCAACAGGGGCAGACTCTCTCTCTACTCTGTATCTCTCTCTCTCACCCCGATGACATCACTCTGGACTGCCCTTGACACCAATCACAGCCCACATGTGCGTGTGTCCAGGTCAGGACGTGACACACCATCCAGCTGCTTATTCCTCCTCCGTATGAGCAACTCTCTTGCTTTATTTCTTATTGTCTTATTGCACTGACACAGGCAGAGCAGTGGAAGTGGAACAACACACGCAAATGGAATTTGAAAAAAAAAATGCACAAGGACAACAATTAGCCGAGGGAAATGTGCCTAACACTCTCCAGATTCTACAGACTTTTAGTAGCAGCGGGCGAAGGCTGAAGAAGTCGACTGAGATGAGCAATGGTGCTTTTATGTGAAAAGGGCGGGCGGGATCGCATCACAGTAGGTACAATGGAATGTAGTCATAATGCTAAACTACACTTGAGTTGTAGCCCGGTGTCGGCTAATGGTTCTTTGAGATTCAAGCTAAACCAAGTTCAGCACTTCTTGCTTTTATGCTACGGTAAACTCAGCACCTGCTGCAATCATGCTATCCTCTCAACACCTCTTGTCACAATTAGCTGAATTGAACAGTTTTTATTTATTTTGGGCTAAACAATGCATTTCCTTCATTCATACTAAATTCAATTTCGTGAAGCCTTTGTGCTAATCTAATCCCCAAAGTTTTACAGTTAGCGGAGCTCACACGCAATTAACTGGAACAGCACCATCTGTATTAAATATAAAAAAGTGGGAGCACAGAGGCAGTAGAATTGATAAACCTGCTGGGCGAGGATATGTGTCTACCAGCTGTGGAATGTGAGCGCATGCTGAACATTACTCCAGCTTCTTGCACTTGCAAGACTCCTGCATCTGCCACCCAGCAGTAGGCTAAAGTAGGAGGCCACTGTCTTTTTATTGAATACCAAAGAACCAATCAAAGGATGACGTAGGACAAGTTACACCCTGCAGCAAGACGAACAACAATTCTAATCTGACAGACTTTCGCCGTGAAGCATCCAAGACGCCAGATGACCAATCATTGAGTATATCACACTACACGGGCTACAATGCATCAAGACAACACATCTGCGACACGTCTGTTGGCTCAAAATCGGGCTACATTTGTGTAGTCTGACGTCGGAATTAGTCAGGCTGAGTTTTACTTTAGAATTAGGATGAAAGACTAAAGAATCACGACAATCAGAATTCGAAGGTGAACGTATTTTGTGTCTATGAACGCTTTTTAAAGCATGAATAGCTTAATATGAGTTGTACTGAGTTTTACTGTACAGCCGCTAACTTCTCTTTACACTTAAATTACAATTGGAAATGTTTTTCAAACCATTTCAAACCAAGGCCTGTGTTTGTAGGTTGTTTTACATTGCCGAATTATTTAAAGCTGGAACCGAAGAATTCACTTTCCATTATTTCCTATGGCTGGGTCTGTATTTTCTGAGCATGAACATATGCAACTTTTCAGTATAGCCAGTTACGTTCCAAAGGTGTCAAAGGGGGATGACTGAAGTACAATCACAACAAAAACTGAAGTCAAAATACATACGACTCGTATTATGTGAACATATGCTACAATAATGAAAATACAACAACACAGGATGTTAGTAATCAGCCATTAAGCAGGAAGCAATTATAACACAGGCTAACATGTGTTTCAATGTCTTTATAGCGTCTGATGAAAAACACCTCAACGTCTGCTTAACTTAGCTGGAAGGCCAAATGAGTTGCTGGTAGCAGAGCAGAAAGGATAAAAGAGTTGATTTACTTTTTTTTTTAGCTTTGTGTGAATGCTCAAAATTGTAGTTCAAAATGAAGACATAAAATGTTGAATTTAGCTTCGCAAGAAGGTTAAAACATGTTGAATTTGGTTGGCTTGAGGACTAGAAGAGTTCAATTTAGTATCAATTTAGCACGGCTGAGAGTTTTGGACTTAATTTAGCATGAGGTGATTTCAGAAAAAAAATCATCTCAAGCGTGTTATAAATAGTGAAAAGTTGGAGAAAGTGTTGTTGTTAACTCGTCTCCCCTCAAGTCATAACCTTAATTACAATCTTCAGTGTGGCTTCCAGTCTGGCGTTCTTTCCCTCATGAAACTAATTCACAACCACGGCTTTTATGGCCCCATGTAACCATGCTATATTTCCTTATCAACACTGTCAGGACATTTAACCACGGCTGCCTCACTTTAGCCACAAATTAAAGCATCAAAGTCACATTTTCCATTCAGGTCACAACCTGCTTGACTTTGCTACATATGACTGAGTACAGAGTAGGCGAAAAGAACCAAATATAGTTTAGCGTGAATTTAACTTCCTTTGAAATATGAAAGAGTTGACTTGGTGTAAATGCTCTAGAAAATGAGTTTAACCAAGCATTCCGGCCCAAAGTGCTAAATTTAGATTTACCAGGAAAGCTAAAACGGTTGGAATTAGCTTGAATGTTGAAAATGCTGAGTTGAGTTAAGCACAAAAGCATGAAGCCTGAAATATATTCATCTTATCTTACTGTAAAAGCTAAAAGTGTTCAGTTTATTTTAGCGTTATTAGATTTGGTTGTATATTACGCATGTAATGTAACGACTTTAGCTTAGCATGATGGCTAAAGGAGTTGGATCTAGCTGAGGACGAAGGCCGAATGTGTCGACCGGAGTTTACCGTGAAGGCTAAAATAGTTAGGTTTAGTTTAACGTGAAATCTGAAAGAGTTGACTTGAGTGTTGAGGTAGTAAGTGTAGGCTCTATCTTAGCATAAAGGTTAAGAGTTGGGTATGGGTAGCATGAAGGCTAAAAAACATTGAGTTTAACTCATGAGTTCAGTTTTGAATGCAGCTAGGTCATGAAGATGCATTTGTACAAGTCCGGCAACATTCCATCAAGTCTCGTGTTTAGCGTTGAGTGTCAGAAGTGTTGACTTTAAATTAGCATGACATGTTTAGTTATGGATAGTGTTGAGTTTAGCTTGGCAGGAGTAGCATGAAGGCTGCTAGTGTTGAGATTAGCTTAGCACAAAAAGCACACATGGAAAAAAAACAGTAACTTGGCCAAAAACATCTTTCCTCGACCAACTTTACAATCAAATCAATCTCGTTGCCTTGACACATTAAGCACCTCTAAGATGTCCCACCGCAAGAACGGAGAAAACAAGGTGTTCAAACAGGGATTCCAAAATGGCGAGTGGCTAACCTCGAAGACTTGCTCGTCCAGGATCCTGGTGCCAAAGACTGTGATGCCTTCCGTGTTAATGGCTGCCCCCTCTCCCCTGGCTAGCGTCTTCTTCACCTTTCTCTTACAGTCCACAATCATGGTGACGCTCTTCTTCTCCACACTGATGGCCACACGATGCCACCTAATGACCAACACACAGGCAATTATTCCCATGCCAACCCTGGAAATGACTGGAATCCCCTGAAACGGGAGCTTCAATCCTAATATGCTGATGGTGAAGACAGTGTGAAGAAAGCGGTCACTGATCACTCACTTGCCGTCAGCCAGGTTGATAGAGCGGAACAGGGGGTATTCCTCAGGGGCCGGTTTTCCGTGCTGGTCTTCGTAAAGGAAGATGGGCGAGCGGCCCACCTCCACGCCCAGCTGCTGGATGCCCTGCTGGTTGTACATGGACAGCAGGAAGGACTGTAGGCCTGATTTGGGCTTGACAGTGAACATGATGGAGAAGTCTTCTGGGAAAACTCCGCCTGGAAAAGGGCACCCAGTGACATTTCATTAGATTACACAACATAAAAGAAACAGCTACCTAGTGAGATTGGCAATATAATTGCATTATTATGATTATAAGTAACAAGATTTTTGATTAGCATGAATACAGGACAGAAAGTGTCAATTTTAATTTTGGATGAGGGCAGGACGTGTCAACTTAAGTTGAGGATGAGGGGAAAAAAAAGCATGGACTCTCTCTGGATTTAGCTTTGTGTGAAGGCTAAAATAGTTTATGTTAGCTTAGCATGAGAGAGTGACAAGCTGAGGTTTTTCACTCCCATCCCATCCCATTCCCGTAGAAAAAAAATCCCGTCCCATCCCAGTCGTGGACCATGGTTAAAAAAAACTATATATATATATTATAATAATCATCCTGTGACTCATGGAATTTCCGAAAAAAAAATTTGAAGGCTAAAAGTGTAAATTTTCACTTAGCAAGAAAGCTTAAAGACTGGTATGAAAGTATGAAATGCTGAAGGCCCTGTCACACCTTGACGATTCAGCCAGCGTATGCCGACGTTCAGATTTTCCCTAAAACGCTGGCATACGCTGAATTATCGATTTTTTTCAATTTTGGGCGATACATAGCGCATTCATAACGGGCTGGACGATACATAACGTATCAGTAAATTATATAGAACGTTTCGATAACTTATAGATAACTTATTCCAACGAATGCCTAGCGTGTTGCCGCGCATACAACTTATGCCCAACGATAGTCTAATTTATGCATAGCGTGCAGCAGCGCATTGCCGACGATCACGTGACGTAGTCTATAAAAGGCTGGCGCCGACGCTTCAAGCCCCTGTCACACCTTGACGATTTAGCCAGCGTATGCCGACGTGAGGAAAAATTTGGCAAATACGCTGGCGCACGCCAAATAAGTTATGGGTAAGTTTTGTATACGTAACAGCACGCTGAAGCACGTTGGTATCGTCGAGACGTCGAGAAATTTTAAGCATGCTTAAAATTTCTCGACGATGTCAGCGTATGGCTATACGTCCCGTATCGCAGGCCATAAGTAATAGGTAAGTTATGCGATCGTTGCACACGCTCAAACACGTTAAGTGTAGGTTACTCATAAGTCCAAATACGTCGAGAATACCTACTAGCTGTTCTCCAACATCCGTGCCTTTCGAACTTGCGCTGGACATGCTGACCAGGCTGTCACGCACGTAGTTGGCGAAGGCTGCAGTGGCTGTGATGGGCTGAGGCTGTGCGAGACCTTTGATGAGCTCCCCAGACTTTTCTTTGGCATGACGCTGATGTTGTTTGGTTTATTAATGACACAAGTCATAATGGCGTTTGATTGCTGCTTTAATAGCGTGAATAGCAACTCACAGTAACGATGGCAAGCCGCACCTTGCCTCTTGGGTTATACCATTTTAACTAGACCGGGGGGGGGGGATAGTCCCCAAACAGATGTTGGTACTGCAATGTCTAGTGCAGTTATGATTTGAAACGTCGAGCGCCAGCCTTTTTATAGACTACGTCACGTGATCGTCGGCAATACGCTGCTGCACGCTATGCAGCAGCGTATTGCAGTTCCGAAAGGCACGGATGTTGGAGTACAGCTAGTAGGTATTCTCGACGTATTTGGACTTATGAGTAACCTACACTTAACGTGTTTGAACGTGTGCAACGATCGCATAACTTACCTATTACTTATGGCCTGCGTATACGGGACGTATAGCCATACGCTGACATACGACGACCTCGACGTACTTCGACGTATACCAACGTGCTTCAGCGTGCTGTTACGTATACAAAACTTACCCATAACTTATTCGACGTACGCCAGCGTATTTGCCAAATTTTTCCTACGTCGGCATACGCTGGCTAAATCGTCAAGGTGTGACAGGGGCTTGAGTTTATCTTAGCATGAAGCCTAAAATATCTAGATCGACTTTAGTGTGAAGGCTAAACGTGTGAAGTTATTCTTTAAGTGTAGGCTAAAAGATTTGACTTTAGTATGAAAGTAGAAAAGATTTGCATGGAGGCTAAACAAGTTGAGTTTAGCTGAAGTGAAGGCTCATCGTGTCGCATTTATTTCAGCGTAATGGTAAAAGAGCGAGAAGTGCAAAAGACCTGTGTTTGACTTAGTCCGAAGATTAAAATAAAGTAGTTGAGCTTAGTGTGAAGGCTACATGTGTCAAGTCAGCTCAGGGTGAAGGACGAGAACCACGGCTCTTGCCTTCGCCATGTGTCTTTCTCTTTCCACATTAAACCAAAGCATCCAGACGGCCTCAGCGAGACAAAGTGTTCATTACGTCCACCGCAACGACTTTCGAAGGATTCTTTTATTCATTTCTGATTTAGTGAGGTGCCCTCACTTGACGCAGACAACGACTCACACGGTCCACGCTCTACAGGCTGCCCACCCCTGACCCATGATGCGTCATGGCAGCCTGTGTCTAATAAAAAAGAAAAAAAAAGTGCCAGACAGTCTTTGACTGTCTGCCGACTGCAGCAAAGTGGAGGCTGGCAGCAATTAAATTTGAGAAGGGGGCACACTGTATTGACGCTGGCAGTTTACATTGTACTTAACTAAGTAGTGCGTCGCCACTTTCTCACACATGATTGGGTAACACAAAGCGGGTGTTGCTCTTTGTTTGTGTGATGATTAAACAGTGGAAGATGTTGATTTAGAGCTTCTGGGAAAGCTTTTTCATATCAGGGGCCATTTTGTGTTCTCAACAGAAATACAACTGAACACATGTTCCCTCATTCTCCCTTTTCATGGCTAATATGAAAAAGAACAATTGAATTATGACCCCTTGTTCCAACCATGTTAGTTGACTTGCCTTATCCTTCAATTTGTCTACATTTGGCACAATGGTGGAAAAGTTTGGGCTACTTTTTTTGAGCATATTTTCACCAACGATTACTATACAGTATTTTCCAGTTTATAAGACACTACTCCCCCTCCCCCCATTCTTTGAACTCTGCGGCTTTTAATGTGAATCTGTTTATTTATGAATTTTTACTGACGAGCCTCAAGCCACCAATATACTGTAATTCCCCATAGTCTCTTTTTTAACCCTTTCAGGGACAGCGGTTACTACAGTGGACACCTTATCATGTTATCAGGTTACAGGGTGCATGAAATCTCAAATGAAAAAAAAACAACAAAAAAACGAACGGCCACATCTTTCAATTTCTCTGCAACTGATGGAAAAGCTTTGGACATGTCTGAAATTTGAATTTTTATAACCAAAAGCTGCATGAATAGAGTGATTCGCCACGTTCCTCAATATTCACCCGACGCCTGATGGAAAAGGTTTGGACACCTCTTGTCGAGGTAAAGCCTGCTACATTGGAAATTTTGGGCATCTTTAGGACATAAAAAAATGGAAGGTGATCTCCCCCTCATCATTTTTTAAAAATGTTTTGCATTTGCCCGCAATGCAAAATCTTTGGACAATGCAAGTGTTGGTTCCCAAGAAGATGACATTTACCTGGGAAGAGTTGTTTGGTCGGACTGCTGATCTGAGCATTCTTGCTCACTCGATAAGCAATATCGGGTTTGGAGCCTCGTCGCATTGTGCAGAAGCCGGGCGTTTTCTTGACGCCTTGCGGTGAGCTCTTGAAGTCCAAAGCCTTCAGCACGTCCACTGGCTCGGCTGTGATGGCAGAAGAGAAGAGAAGGAGCCATTCACTTCAGTTCAGTGAGAAAAACATAAATTGCGAAAACAAAGTGGTGTTCTTTTGAAAAAGCAGTTGTAATTTTACACAAAAGTACATTTTCTGGAACTATATTTTCTCAAGAAAACGCACAACTGAAAAGATAAGATCAATATATACATTTTTTTTAAACATAAAACAGTTTTATGTTGCTCTCTTTTTCTTTAATTCCTTCCATACATGATAACCAGAGAAACAAAACATTTGAAACTACTACACTTCATACACATTGTCAAAATTTTATTTTTTCCTTTGAGAGAATGTCATATGATTTTCATGACCGTTTTGTCAATATTATATAAATAAAGTTACAGTTAAAGTTAAGTTAAAAACAATATTATAAAAATAAAGTTACATTTTTACCAAGATAAAAATTCGTATTTCATGGAAAAAAAGTCACATAATTTCCTCACGAAATGTGTTTTAAAAAATTGATTTCTATCATATTTTTAAGATGAGAAGGTATTTTGACAAGAAATCAAAAACCTGTTCAAATTCTGACATTCAAGACCGATCAAGCACTCCCTCACGAGCCCAGACACACGCCCACACATGGTATTAAACCCTCATCTGAAAGAGAGGTGCCGAAAGGTCCCGTGAAAACATGGAATAATAGTACTCCAACGCCTTCATATTATTTCTAGAATATTTGCAGGTTTTTAAGGCTCCCTTGTTGCTGCTTGCTTAACCATCCCAACTATTTAACACTGGCCAAACGCCTCTTTTCTCGTGTCTGACCCCCTCCCTCAATAATACACACTGCATTCCTCGAGCAAATCCCCGTTTTGTGTCCATTTCCTGTCACGTGATTACTTATCGCAGCAATGAGAAGAGGGGAAATGAGGCCGACTGATTGCGCTTGTGCCCTGGAAGTCTTGTTTGAGGTCACTTTGCATAACAAACCAAAAAATGTTTGAACGTGCAATTTGGCCCTTTTGTTCTACTGCGTGCTTGGACTGCTTTGATCATGTCTGACGTATGTCGGAAAAAGTGCAACATGAAACTATGAGAGAAAATGACAAAACAACAACATGGACTCATGGCCGTTTTCTCATTGTTTTCTCCTTGGTTATTGTCCGCAAACTAGCTCGTAGCCTATAAGCCAGGGGTAGCCCGCGGACTGGTCGTAAGAAGTTCTTAACAATGAGCAGTCTGCAATTGCAGCTTGCGACATATCTTTCTACTATTATTATTCTGATTCTGTTTGTTTCATCTGCAATTTAATTTAGCAAGTAGCTTGCGAGCTAGCATACGAGCAAACCTAAAAAAAATACTTTTCCTGGCGAAATGTATTTTCTTTTGGTGCCACATGAGACATGATGACACTGGTCCTCCCTGCTATTGCTAACAGTATGAACCAGAAAGTAGCCTGCTAGGTATCATACAAAAGTGTTTGGGGGTGAAATGATGCATTTTCTCTTCACAGCAGTGCTGCCCCCTCAGCCCCCAACACCACCCCCGCTTCAGAATGATAATAGTACACTCCTGCTCACTGATTCGAGCTAACAGTACTTCCTGACTACAATTTGCGCTATTTGGCGGGGAGGAGCAGTAACATTGGAACTCAAGTGGCGAAATGAGAGAGCAAATTCAGCAAACAAATGGATCGTGGCACGTGAAGCAAGGGAAGTGCTGATTGTGCGGTTCCTGTATGGGTGGCTGCCTGCTTGGTTGGGATGGCTGAGGGAGGTGCCGAGTGGTGGTGGGGCTTCTGCTGGAGCTTGAAGTCCACATGCTGAAGCCATTATGGGCCTGGCACCACTCCCTGTGCACCACTCACCCCCCTTTAGTAAAACATACTCAAGACTAAACTTGGATGGCCCCAACTTTCTCTACTACTTCTCCTTCTTTGAGCAACCTTTGCGAGGCATAGGTCCTTCTTTAGAAAGTGGTTATCAACTAGTTTATCATTGCTTTATAAAGTGGTTATTAACTAGTTTATCAATGCTTTATGAAGTTGTAACACACTAGTTTTTAATGATTCAACAAGTAGTCATAAACACGTATATTAATGATTCACAAAGTGATTATTAACCCGTTTTACAAAGTGGTCAGTGGCTTGTTCATATTGACTTTGATTTATTTCTGTGTTATTAATTTCTTTTTATTGATGATTTATAAAGTTGTTTTAAGCAAGTTTATTACGATTAAAATTAATTGCTTGAAAAAGGGTTATTAACAAAATTGTTGATAATTTATCATGATTTTGTAATGCTTGAAAGTGTTATCTAGTTTCTTAATGCTTTATGAAGTGATTAGTTTATTACTGTTTTATGAATTGGTTATGAACTAATTTTCTAATGATTTAAAAAGTGGTTATTAACTACTTGAATGATTCGCCCAGTGATTGGCTGGGGCAGGGCGCACCCCACCTCCTGCCCCAAAAAACTGGTGGGATAGACTCCAGCGGTTCTGAGAATGGATGGATTATTAATTCACAATGTCGTTATTAAGTACTTCAGTTATGATTCATAAAGCGTTTTGTAGCTGTCAATACTTTTTAAAAATCGTTATTTACCTTAATAATGCTTAACTGGTTTGTTAATAATCCTCGTGGCGTGATTCATGAAGTGTTAACTAGTCAATTAATAAAGCACTTTTTAACTTCTTGTCTAATGCCATATACAGAGCTTAGTAACCAGTTTGCTGCCAAACTCTGAACATTAAGTGGCTGTGAACTACTTTGCTACTGCTCTATAAAGAAGAAACAAAAGGCTTTACTGGACATCATATGATAAGATTGACGTATGTGTGACAGTAGCTTGCATGTACCTGATCGTGAGTCATCACCTAATGCTGAACATAACTCTTTATAAGACAATTGATATTGATGTTATAAACACTTTGAAAACAAAACGAGGCATTTATAACACGTCATTAGGTGTGTTTAGGCTACCTCCACACTTATTATGTTTTAATGATCTAGTTAAAAACCACGAAATAATCCACTTATAAACCCCTTCAGGGGTTGTTTTTCCATGTTCTTTATGCATGGAGATATTTTTTTCTGTCAATCAATCAAGAGTGGGGGGAACTATAAATGTCACATCAATAGTGTGATCAAAAGAGACCATAATCAATGTTAAAAAAAAAAATGTCTCTGTTGAAAGACTGTGCCGAGCTACTGCTTCTTCTCTGAGAATTTGGGAATACCTTTTGTGCATTACTGCATACCTCGAGGCCTCATATATTCCAGATGTGGCCCATTGCTTAGGACACCCGCCCATCTAGCCGCCAGCCCCCCCTCCATTCCCACTCTTCACTTTCCTCCCTTCGCTTTTCTTCTTCCCACCGCACGGCACACTGTCCTGATCCAGCATTCCAGCCACCCGAGCTCCAACTCGAGAGATAATCAACTAATAACCGCGACTGCTTTAATGGAGTGTTTGCGAGCCATCATGGCAGCTCATTTGTCAACGTGTGTCAGCAGCCGCTTGTCTGCCGTGTTAACAAGCTCCACTGGGGAAAAAAAGTGAGGGGAGAGAAAAATAAGTGTGATTACCTGCCTAAGGTGCATGCAGAGACACGAAGTTAAAGGAAGAAAGAACTCGCTCAAATCATTTCAAGGGAACGCGGCAGACGTGGAGGGGAAAAATTCCATCCCTGACTATTGGGTTTGATGTGGAATTGAGCTGTGATTACGACGGAATCTTCTCCCAGGGAGTTTTTTTTTCTCTCCCTTTGACAAGAGACTCTCTAACGAGGTCTGGCAGCAATGACAGCAATTAAAGCCCGCCCCCTCAGAGACCCTGCAAATGTTTGTGTGTGCACATCGTGCAATTATGGTGAGCTTGCATCTCAATCATGGTGGGACGGGAAGGCCTTTCATGATTACACAATAAGATGCAAACTATTGTTGAGGAGGTTCACGTCAACTTCTGAAGAGGATCATCGATCGCCTCATGTGCAGTTTTGAAACATTTAGTTTTTTTACTACCTACAATGCTGCTGACTATTGCTGCCGCTCACACTGACTTCTGTATCATACTGCATAGAAACTATTTATTCATATGCCGTTTTCCATCGATGCAGGGTACGTGACTATTGTGGCTCCACATAATACTGCCGACTCTACTTGCTGCTGTTCACTCATACATTTGCCACTCATAATTATATTTTTCAACACGACGTTTTTTTGTTACATACAATGCTGCTGACTATTCTTACTGCTGTTCACATCTACATATTGACTGCACCATCTACTCATGTGAAGTGTTTCACTCATCCATAGAGCGTTATTTGGAACAAGCGGTTATTTGGCTTCATGTAACGCTGCTGACTATTCTTGTTGCTCGTCACATCCACTTCTGTATATGTGATAGCTATTTATTCATGTACAGTTTGACATTCATAAACTTACTGGCATTCATTAAGTGATTATTTCTTGATGTGTCCATAGATTTTGGTAACGCGATTCTGCTGACTATTCTTGCTGCTGTGCACATTCACTTCTATATAAATGGCCTCTATTTATTTGTCTCATGCAATGTGACTGACTAACCTTGCTGCGGTTCTTATTCACTGCTGGAAACAGAGTATCTAGTCATTGGTGTACCATTTGCCATTCATACAGAAAGGAATAATAAATGTCGTTTTTTGGTAGCATACAATGCTGCTGACTATCCTTGCTGCTTTTCACATTCATTTCCGGATATCGTCGCTGTCTTGTGAAAAAACATGTCCACTCAGGTAAAAATTGTAAAAAAAAAAAAAAAAAAAAAAAAAAGACAAAAATTGACGTGTGTTTTTCACAAGACAGCAACAATATATAAAACATCTATTCATGCACAGTTTGCTACTGTCATCTGGATATTTTACGTTTTATGTTCATGCACTTTCCAAATACACTGCTACTGACTATTTTTTTGCTAATGGGTTTGATTCTTGGTCCACTTAAATCAAAATTCCCCTATTGCAGGACCCATGAAGGCCAAACAAAGGCTTCTTCTCAGAAATGTCCATGTCTTTTGGCTTTGAAATGAGGCCAAAAGAACAAATATTTGAAAGCATGAATCTGACAAAGCCAGCAGACGCATGTGTTTTTTTTTTTTTAATTCCTGGCTAGAGCCAGCACAGTATGGATGTCTCTTTGGCTCTCCCACCACTATCCTTCAAAGCTCGACGTTAATGTGACCCACATATGTGCTTTTAAACCAGTCAAAATAGTCGAATTTTCTCTCCCCCCTTCCTTTTCCATCAACGCCCCACCATTTTTTTTTTTGTGTGTGTGTGTGTGTGTGTGTGTGTGTGTGTGTGTGTGTGTGTGTGTGTGTGTGTGTTTCGTGGGTGGGTTTTGGGGGATGGCTTGGATAATATTAGAGCGATGGAAAAGATATCCATGTCTCAGATTTCATCACTATAAACAATTAAACACTTTTATTTATTTTTTGGTAATGTTTGTTTATTTCCAGAGTAACGAGAAATGCGTTTATTCCTCCCGTAAAACGGCGATTCCCGTATTATTTCAAGTCTCTGTTTCTCATTATCCCGTGCGTAAAAGTCGTGCGTAACATAACACTGGAGAAATGGAGCTGCCCCGCAACACAAGTAGCAGTTTTATGACAGAGAGGAATGAGAATAAAGCAAGTGCACAGCGAGCACGACGAATGAGAGCAAAAGGACGCAAAAGGAGTCCAGAATCATCGCTCACCTTAGTGAACCACACCTGACAAATGCGGGATCATGGGGTGCGCGTGTGTTAGCTCGAACCCTCCAATCACTTGCAAGTCGAACGTGACGCGAGAAGTCTCGTGAAAGGAGTTTACGGAAGGTTTAACTATGCCTAAAGGCACATAAGTTCAACTCAACAAAAGCTGCCAATGCAAGGTGCAAGAGCGCGCGGAAAAGCAATCAAGATGAGAATTCATCCATAAATGTCATTTTATCAAATCTAACGCGAAAAAAATCATCTGGTTTGGAAGGCCTAATTAGCATTAAAAAAGGGCTTCTTACCTGCACTGACAGCGGCAGTTTGTAGAATTATAACGACGACGACGGCGGCGAGCGTGGACCACCGCAGCCACCTTTTCGTCCTCCATCTGGCGGGCCGCCTTTGCGTTTCCATGGTGATCGCCCGCGCGGCTGGTGCTCGAACTTTGGTGGGTAAATTGAAAAAGTTCAATTAAAATAAATCCCCCTGAAAAAGTGTGTGTGCTCGCACTATTACAGCTCCATGTGGGGGAGGAGTGACGATGACTGTGGCGGCCTGACGAGAAGCTTCAGACCGGCTTCCCCCTTTCTTCAAGCACAGCAGCACACTGATGGTGGAGCGCTGTCATGAAAAAAAAATGCAGTCGGCTCCTTGAGAAGGGTTGGACGAAGACCAACGAGGAGGATACTCGCAGAGGAAAAGCATCCGTTCATCCAATCACCACTCTGGAAAGTTCTTTCCACGCCCCTTATACCTCCCTTTGGTCCTCCCTTCACCTCCATCATCTTTAGAAGAGCATCATTGGCTTCAGGTGCAACTCCTCCCGAATCACATCAAGACTTTTCAAAAAGTGAAGGGGAAAAAAGTGGTGTTCAACTATTCTGTAAAAAAAAAAAAAATAATAAAAACACGGCTGCAAAAAAAATTATCGAATAAAACTTCAAAGAGTTGAAAGAATCATCACGTGAGACTGGCAAATCTCGGCATAATCGAGCTTGACTTCACAGAACAGTCAAGTGATGGTGGGAGAAAAAAGCCATAGAAGAGAAACGGGAACTGGTTGTGACCTATAGGGTCATTGATGGCAAAAGTGTGATGATAACCATAGAACGGGAAAGATAAATTAACAAGGCATAGGATAGTCAAAGATGAAGGGGTAGTGATATCCATAGAGATGGAAAAGGAAGCAACCTGTGGGATCACTAGAGATAAAAAGTGTGATGATAACCATAGAGCAGGGAATGGAACTCTGTGTCATATGGCATCAATTGCTAAAATGGCAATGATAGGTGATGACAGGAAATAAAACTTTCTACAATGTAAAGTATCATTGATGATGAAAAGTGTCATGATAACCACAAAACCGAACTAACTGCGACATTTGGCATAATTGAAAATACAAACGTTTGATGAAAACAATACAACCGGAAAAGAATAGTGACGTATTGGATCAATGATTTATGAAAAAGATGACAACAACCTTGGAACAGGAAAAGGGAACTCACTGCTTGGGGCTGAATCGATTAGTCGACGAGACGACACGTCGACATACTAATCCGCATCATTGAAAGTTTAAAGCCGACTAATGGATAATCACATGTTTTTGCGTTTGTTGGTTTTGACATCTCATCCCCCAATTGGCCTACTTATAGAGGACTTTCGATGAGCTCATCTACTAGCATGGTTGGACTATAAAGCTCTGTCGCGCACGGAAATGTCTGGCCAAATAGGTGACACACTCTTTGTACATCTGCGAGTGTCTCAGAGTGTGAAAGTAAGCTGCCGCTGGGGATGAAAATAGCTTTTAGACTCTTTAACTTTAGTCCGCTCAAAATGAAACAAAATGGAGGACATGTCAGCTGACCAGAAAAGCAAATGAAGCAGAAAAGGGGCGGAGTTGTTATTGTAGACATTTCAAAATGGAGTTTTAACAGCTTCCTTATACGGGCCACTGCTTTCATAGGAGGAAAAAAACTAAACTAAACAAATCTAGCACCCGGTAGCCAAAAATCCAAATGTTTTCCAGACTCGACAGTTTCCTCTTGCAGACCTCAGGCCTGATAATAATTAGTGTATAAAAAAACTGCAGAAAAAATCCTGGAAGACAAAATGGAAGCACAGGTGGAAGCCATAGAGGCCGGCATGAGGCCGCTAAGTGGAGTGCTTGTCACTAATCAAACAATACCGCTTTCAGCTCTTAAAAGCTATAAACAGCCCGGAGTAATGCTAAATTGTAAATGGTTTGCATTATCAAGCATTTAAAAAAACATGGGTGCCAACTGGAAACCCTGGAGTGGAAGTCAAGTTGAAAGTCGAACACCCCAGAAACATTTACCAAACTCTGAGACTTAGTGCGGGCTAACGCTGGTTGTCATTTTTTTTTTTAAATGTCCAGTAGAGAAATCAATTGGGAAAATGCTTACCTTTCAGATAAATGCTAGTTGAAATCAAGGTCTGGTTTCAAATATGGCATTCAGGATTTCTTGATTCATCAGTGCAACACTTGGCCAGCTCCCATTTCCAAGATGGCCACGCCTACAAAATCAGACTTGACATTCAAAGAGTATTCATGAAATATTGCCAGATTTAACAAATGTTTGGACAATTGCAGGCACCTCTGTTTTTCTAATCCTAGTTTGTTTCTTTTTCTTCAGGCACACTAGGTTTGACTGATCTTTGGAATGTGGGAGGAATTTGCAGAAACTGGAGAAAACTCATATAAGCAAGGGGAAAACATGCAAATGCCGGGAACTCAAACCCGGAACCTCAAAACTGGGAAGCAAACATGTGAACCACTCGCCTACTGGGTTAGCTCGCTGCTGTAGGAATAGCTCCTCATAAATCAAGCGCTCCCTCTAATACCAGAACAAGAAGACATCAGGTGGAAGAAAAGAAAGACTTTTCAGACTTGTCAAGTCAATCCCCAGAATTAAACCCCAGAGCGAAAGCTTTTTACCGATTAAAAGGGAGACCTGGAACCCAAACCATCCATCCACTTTCTGTTGTACTTTTCTTTATTTTGGTCAACGGATAGAGGGACGGATTGTTTTGTGGTCTCCTCTTTCGCAGGTAAATTGCATTTTCTGTCGGGTTTCAGTCAAGAGTTTGACTTCATCCACCGTGTACCTTGGTTCTTGCTCCAAATTCAGATGGGCTCGACTCGATCCAGCTCCAACCGTGACCCCCAAAGACGACAAGCGCTTTTAAAAATGTCTGAAAATACATGGATATGTCTGATATGAAAAAGTATCAAGTCTATTTGGCATTCCATCTGGCTAATGTTAGCATGTAGCAACACGGTGCTACTTGATTCAGCCAACCCATTTCTCACAAGTCACATCACGGACTGGATACACTAAAAGCCAAAGTCTAAGTTTTCTCCTTCGCCCTAATCAAGGGCTTCTTTTTTTAAAATCGCCCACCACATGGCAGTTTAGAGCTCGCAAACACAGTCATTTCTCAAAACGGTACCATTTGTGGCACAAACAGGTACTTTATGGCACAGTGCTAAAAACAAACACAAAAACAAAAAAAAACCAAACCCCAGAGCATTGGCGTGTTGATAAGATGGACAGGAGTGTAGCACAACCCACTTTCAGGAGCAAAAGAATCACATCAAATGTGTCTTTGTTATTGGCTTCTCTAAGGGGAGATTTCCGAGCCAATCAGACGGCGGCATTGAGAGAGGCTTGGCTCCTGTCGGACGCACAAGCAAACCCCTATTTTACAGCGTGGAGGTTCGCCAGGCGTGTGTGTGCGATGGCCACTGTGGACACCAGCTGCCTCAGCCTATTGTCTTAAGGAATACGCACTGAATGGAAAACAATGGACCTTCATGGGGGAAAAAGGGGCAGAATCCCAAAACAATTCAACTCCACGCCAAGAAAATGAAGGCTATTTGAAAAATGAAGAAGAAAAGTCCAACAAAAATCCTCTAAGTCCACTTTGTGACAAATTGGACGTTTTTAACGGATTCCCTCTGTTCCCCCACATGTATTAATGAAAGTGTCAAGTCAAACGAGCAATGAAAATATTTTCTCCATCGCCCCACTGGAAGTGTCCTTACAAAAACATACACTGAAAAAAAAATGTTGAATTTACTTCACGCTCCTATTATCTGTGGGGTCGATTTGACCACGCATTCAATTTTTATCAGTAAAAAAAAATAAATAAATAAATAAATAAATAAATAAATACTTTTTGGGGGGGCTGCATATATTTGACCCCCCCTTATTTGATGGGGGCAACTGATTAAGCATACACCCCCGTCCATTAACACTTTGTGTGTGTGTGTGTGTGTGTGTGTGTGAGACTTAACCCACATAGTTCTCAGGGCGACACAGTTTGGGAATCCTTGGTCAAGTTGGACTTGTTTTTTCCTCATCATTTAGTTTCGAAGCACTTTCCCAAGGGATCGTATTCCCAAAATGTTAAGTTTAATCCAACGGTCATCTTGTTCAAAGAATGAATGAAACATTTTTGTGCTTCCCCTTTGAAAATGAAGTCCCTCGCCTGACAAAAATGTACAGAGTTCTTCTTCAGGTCCTTTTTTCCCCCTCTGGGCTGCTCTTTAATTTTCGGGACGATTTGACATGCGGGGCAACTCTTTGTAGTTGTGAGGCATGTGATTACAAGCGGTGCATACGGTGCCAACATGCGCCCGGCTGACAATGTGTAATTATGCTGCCGTAATACATACGTAGAACGGCTGTGAAAATAACATTTTCATGTGGATTTCAGTTGTACAGGAAGACATGTTTAATCAACGTTCCACCGGCCTTCCCAAAATGGAATGACACACATTTTTATTGGGGGTCATTCTGAAAGTTTGAACTGTGCCATCTCTATGTGCATTACTGAAATTACCCAATCAAGTCCCCTGGATTTTTTTTGTTTGAGTTTGTAGACAGGTTTTGTATATACTGTATATATATTTTTTGTCTCTTGAGGTATGAGTCTAATTTGTTCTGTGACAGTGCTCATAACTCAAAGCACTGGCATCTCAAATCATCTGTGCCCAATGAAATGAATGGAAATGCCACTAATTCGTTCCAAATTTCTACGTATTTCTGCTTGCAAGACAGGAAAAAAAATGGGCCTAACGACTGCTCGGATCTAGAGAATGTCGTTAGTTGGGTCACTCCTATCTGAAAACACCAAGCTACGAGGCGGCAATTTTATTAACAGATCAGAAGAGCAACAATTATGAAATATACACTTTGGGGTTTTGTGGATTGCACTTCCTTTAACTTTGTTTTTTTTTGAGTCTACGGATAATTTCTTGTCCGTGCATGACCAAAAGTGCTTCAAATGTGAATTATTTCTATTTTGCACACTGTTGGTTGTTATGAGTAAGCATATCTGACCGACAAGCTTGTCAGAGGAAGTGTACTGAATTTGAGTATGCATCAGAGTGCTCACACAAGCCACATGTAGCGAACTTTAGGTGTCAAGTGGTCTAAAACGCGGGTCGAGTAGTGCAAGCGCACCCTAAGACTTCAAGGCCAGTCAGCTTGAAGCATTTAGCACTGATGCAAAGTGCCTGTAAAATCCCAGAATTTTACAGGACATTTCCTCACCACGCTATTTTACGACTTTGACCTGAAGCGCAGGGAAGTTCAGAGAGGGCTTAAGAGTTCCAGTCGAGTCAAACTTCGTCGATGCGTTGACGGCTCTGACTAAAGCGAGGGACTCCTAACGACTGGGTGGAGCGGACAGATGTTCAAGCTTGCTGGTTCTACCCACACGTGGTGGACGACTTTGTCTATGGTTTTATACGCTAAAGTTATCCATTGGCAAAGTCACAATTTTGTGACAGACCCACATAAGAAGATAGAAAATCAGGCATTGAACAGTTTTCGTCATATTGTATCTCATCTGCTCCAATAATCTCAACAGACAGAATCTTGTATGATGCTGTCCTCCGAGGCTTAAATCTTGCGTGAGCACACAAAAATGAAGAAGAACAGACACTTCCAGGTATGCTTCGGTGTGTTCAAGAGCAGCAAAATCCACTTGTTTTTATCCAGTTGAGGCAACGGCCATTTTGTCACTTGCTGTCAACTGAAAATGACATCACAGTGCCGAAGGACTCAGCTTCCAAATGTCACATGACCAAACCCAGACAACAGGTGAGTCATGACTGGTGATTCCCTGAGCCCTTTGGCACTGTGATATCATTTTCAGTCGGCAGTCAGTGGGGGCAAAATGGACACCCGAATACAAATACAGTACACTGGTATGTACGAGCAGCATAAACTGCCTCAGGGAGACCAGAAATGTGTTTTAGCGGTCATAAATGTACTCTACAATGTTAAGACATCTGACAGCTGAAAATGTCCAGTTTAAAAAATGGCCTCAGCTATCACACGTGACATTTTTAGAGATGAAGAGGGCGGTCGTTTCACTTGTTCCGACTGTAATGAAAGGCTCGGCCTGACAGCGGGCTAAGTGGCGCGGTCTTTGATAATGTAAAGCTCGAGTGTCTCGGGCTTCATGTGGCAAAAACTTGAGTTAACGGCAGCCAAAAAGATGGAGGTTGAAAGGAGCGGTCATCGTTACCAAATGTGCTCAGGACAGCAACGGCAGCAAAACTTAGCGCTTGGCAATTTTTTTCATTATAGTTCAACCGGACTCCAGCTACACGAGTTCCAGCTGTCATGCTCAAAACCTTGACATCAAAAGATGAATCGTGGACTAAACTAAATTCTGCTTTTATTTCCAGGTATTGACATCTGAGTCAAATACAAAATTTAAAAAGAGCACCATTTGAAGCTTTTGGGAATTTTGTGTGCTGAAGTTAAAGTCAATTGAATAAAACATTATTCGAAAAGATTGGCAGTGGCGGAATGACTGAAAGAGGAACAATGCTGACGTTGGACTTTTTTGGGTGGAGCGAGTTATTTGTAGTGACCGCTGAGTGGGGCAAGTTGCTTTTTCTTCTTAGAAAATGTTGGAAATCAAATTAGCATTATTTTTAACCATAGCTATACCGATAAACTGGTAACCCATTTTTTGGTAGCTTTAACTCGTCAAGTACGAGTATTTTTTTTTAACAATTATCGGATCAAAATCTTGACCCAATACGCTTCACTGTTTCAATCATTTTGGAGGGGGAATAGACAACATTTCCAGCACGTCACATTTGGGCGTTCTGTCAAGGTGTCACTTTAAGTTTGCTCAATACGGCTAATTGTATATAATTCAGAGTTGAAGGTAAATATATATCTTGGAATTGTAGGTCCACGTTCTCGTTATATTCTCGCCTCGCACATCCTATGAGATTCAAATGTCTGTAAAACTAGAACAGGCTGCTGCATGCAGCCAGATTTTGGGGAAGGAGAATGTGGCTCATTATCCGAGGTTATTTTGGAATGTCCTGTTCCACCTAACCATAAACAATCACCTTTGTGGTCACCGTGTGGCTTAGGGTTTATCAGGGGGACCGAATATTCTGAATTCTGTATGTCTCTTTCTCACAAGGAATAAACCGGAAAGACAACGCTTGGTGTTTTCCAGTGTTTCTTTTTCCTCTCACTATTTTTGCTGGCTTTCCAACCATATTGATACATGGAAAGTGTTGCGGAACGAAGAATGTATAATATCAGATTTTCGCTTGAGGCTAGCCCGCTTCTTCCGATTTGGAAAGTTTACATTTCCTCGAATGGGTTTTGTCAAACAGCGTAACAAAGGCTATCAAATGTGATGGCAAGAATGACGAAACGTGTGGAGTCAAGGCCAAGATTCCTTTGATTTGAGACTATATTGATACTGTCAAGTTCTTAATAGAAAACACATTAGTCATCTCCAATATGGTGCGTAAATGAGGCACCATGAACTGCATTTATTTTATTTATTTTTGTGCAGCATTGTTAATTTAAGCTAGTTTAAGAAAAAGAAATTACAAATGTAAAACATTTTTGGAATATAGATCTTCTGGCCAATTCAGCCTATGTTGATTTAAAATGAGCCATTGTCTGACATTAACGGTGTCCCGCTGGCCCAGGACCACCACGTGGCTGATTTTGGGCCACCACCAGATTTGCTCTCTTTACCCCTGTTGTGCACATTAAATCAACATTGTATGCAACGTTCTCAAGGACATTTGGGTGCTGTTTTCAGGCAGTAGGCGGGGGACACCCTGAACCGGTTGCCAGCCAATCGCAGGGCACACAGAGACGAACAACCATCCGTGCGCACACTCAAACCTAGGGACAATTTAGAGTGCTCAATCAGCCTGCCATGCATGTTTTTGGAATGTGGGAGGAAACCGGAGTACCCGGAGAAAACCCACGCAGGCACGGGGAGAACATGCAAACTCCACACAGGAAGGCTGGAGCCGGGATCGAACCCACAACCTCTGAATTGTGAGGTCGAAATGCGCTTACCACTGGACCACTGACTAAATATGCATACTATTTCATCCACAGTTAGGCCTACATAAATAATTGTAAATTTGGTTAAGTATTGTTTTAAATAATAATATCTATATACTGGGGAGTGCAGTGTGGATATTTTTTCAGCGGCTGCCTTGATCTCTCACTGACACTATACTCGTGTGCATTTTGGCCATTGAGACCACATGCTTCATTATTTCATCCACAGGCAGGCCTACACAGATACCGTTATTATTAATTTGGTTAATTAGTGTTTTAAATCAGTTTCAGTGCCGGTTGTGGCACGGCCACCACAATTCGGGCAACAATGGCCACAACCTAAAATGCTTAACATAGGACCCTGTGAATAAGCCAAAGCACCTTGGAGGGATTCCCAAATGTGGATAAAATAGATAACACATATTATAATACATCAGTACAATCATAATAGTAGATGATTGCAACTGAGTTGCATCATTTTTGTTGAAAACAGTGACAAATGTGAGATTGCTTCATCCTTTCAATAGGGAAAAGTCACGCCATCTAGTGGACAAACATTCACATTAAAAATGGAAAAATAGTAACCCCAAAACATTTATGTTATGAATAACCAAGGAGCCAAAAATGCCTTTTCAAAAGTTTTTTTGTATTTTTTGCAATGCCATTTGATTCTCAAGGCGCAAATCATATCTGTGACACACTTTTTCAAAATGGTACGTGGACTGCGGAGAGTGTGGTTAGAAATTTCACTTTGTGACCCCTATAAGTCACTGTGGGTTATTCAAGTGGAAAAGGTACGAGGACAAGCAGCAGCCACTGCCGCGGGTGCAGTCGGACATTATTTTTTCCGTGATCAACACCTCCCCCACTGTGTGCACTGGAGAACGTCCACCGCAGCCGTTCGCGCTGCAGTTGCCAGCTGGATGCGGCATTGTTTCCACGCTGCACTCCTTCCCTCAACCACCCCAAACTTCGCTGCCTGAAGAGTTATCTCCGCTAAAACAGTTGACAGCTAAAAATGACACACAAAAAAAGGCGATACTGCAAAAGATGCAATTAAGCGTTGTGGAGATGATGAAGGGGGGGCTGCGGTATTGGGTGAGGGTTTGAAACCAATAAATGGCACGTCCCGAACACGGCAACAATGACAATATAAATATAAAAGGCACTTGGTCAAGGCTGAGAAGGCGGTGTGGTTTGGCATTCCCCAAAAATGGGACGCAGAAAAGTGACGTGTTTGTCCTGAGAGCTGTCAAGAGCATCCCTTCACAACAGTGGAAAAACAATTTTCTGTTGCCTTCACATTTTTCCCCCAAAACTTGACATGCCTCAAATCGACAGTGTCATCAAGTTAAGACTTGGGGTCTCATATATCCGGATTCAGATTGTTTTTTGTTTTTTTAGTACAAAGGCAGAACAACCTCTCTCATGGAACACCTTGGATAACAAGCCCGTCGCTTACTCAGGGAAAAAAAACAGTGCAGATCAGCCTCTGGCTAACTTCTACTAGCCTACTTTTAATTATTTTGCTAGCTAAGAACATGCTTGTGCTAACTGTATTTTTTTTTTTTTTTTTACATTTTAGCCATGTATTCAATATAGTGAGAGCACCAGCGGCTGTTTCCATGCTCGCACTATCCAAACCACCTGTGATGGATTACTATTAATTTGAATTAGCAGCGGCGGTAGGTTATGTTGTATTCAGTCAGCTAACGATGTTTATCAGCGATGTGCAGTTGAGTAACTTAAGCCACTTAGAATCCGCCACAGGTACATTGCCCTTTAACTTCTTTTAGTAAGTGTGAAATGATCCCAAATGTTGGAGATTGGTCTTTAAGGTGCCCTTTTCTCTTGCCCCGCACTTATTGCGACGTGAATGAAACATAAAATCTATTTTTCAATCACAGGTTTTTGTAAGGACTCGTTTTTATTTTTTACTTTTTCATGAACAACAAAGTTTCTTTCCATTTTAATTTTAGTTCCCTTGTTAGTTTTCATGAACGATGATAACCTTGGTATGTACTTGCCGATTTTTCGCCATTCCAATTCGGCAGCGTTGTTGTTGACGACACTCTTCTCAGTGGTGCATCAACTTTGAGGACATTATTTTCACTTTACAAGGACTTTAGTTTGTGTGCGTGTGAGACGGACATGTGCATCAAGTCCACGCACGTGTGCATCTGAGCCCTCAGTCATCTACATTGCAACATAAAGGCCATAGCAAGTGCGCCTGGAAGCGTTTAAAACTCATTGGGGAAAGAAAAGAAGACATTCCCGCATATGGAATCATTCCGTCCAAATAGGACTTGTCATTTTTTCCTCTCTCGCTCTCGCCACGTTTCAGGTGGCATGTTTTCCTATATGTTTCACCGCCCACTGACACACTGCGAACATCTTACGCAAACCGAGGCAACAGGCGTTGCATTGTTCTTCGCCTTCGTAATGTGGCAACAACGGTGGAGTCTTGACTTACAAGTGGAAATGTTTCCGAGACCACATTCATAACTCAAAACAGCCCAATCATCTTTCACCATTGAAATGAATGGTAAGAACATTGATCTGTCCCACTGCCCTAAAAAAATGGAAGGTGTTTTCTAAAAATAAAGTAGCACACTATAGTATTGTACATTTTATACATATATTGTGTGTGTGTGTTTGAATGGCAAAATATGGTGTGTATACATAGCAAAATATATGTTTCCGAGGCACAATAAAGCATTTAAATGGCCATTGATCCCCTGTAATAAAATGTAGCATTTTAATGCAAAACTATAACATCTCATGGCAAAATATTGTCAAGCTTTCATTGCAAATATTTGGACAAGAAATCCACAAAATGGATTTCTTGGCAAAATGTATTTATATTTTTGTATCAAGAATAAAACGTATTGTTCCAGCCTTTTCAAAATTGAGCATTGTATTGTCAATCAAGAGTGTTCTGGGGTTAAACATATTTTTATGACCAAATATAGATTTAATCTCAAAATACATTTTTTGGAGAGCATTATTTATAGAATTTTGCCCTCGGAGGAGATTAAAAATAAAAATACATTCTTATTTAGACTTATTGGCGAGAACTGGCCAGAAAGAAGCGGCCCAACGCCAAGAGCAGTGTAGTAAACCTCAGGGGTGCTCGCACGTTTTGTTTTTTTTCCTTTGGGGCGGCTCGGGCCGGCGTCCACGCCGCAGCCTGCGGTGGAGGAGGCCCAGAGCGTCGGCCGCACGGGAATAGAAGTTTATTACTGGTGCACGTCTCACCAAATTGATACCTTGGTGCAAACAGAAGGAAGAAAATCACATACGCCCATGCGACACTCACCAATCGTGACGCAAACACACACACACACACACACACACACACACACACACACACACACACACACACACACACACACACACACACACACACACACACACACACACACACACACACATGGTACCAGGCTAAGCTATACTTTGAATGTTCCTGTTTAGGCGTTAGTGGCTGACAAATGTGGACTCATTGTCCTGTGAAGGCGGTGTCCAGTCACTCATTGACTTCAGATGCTTTATAAATCCACAAATCAGGCACGTGAAATCGTTTTTTTTACTGGTGTCATGATACCCCCGATACAATTAGAAGAAAAGCATAATATGATGCTAATTTATCCATCCATCCATCCATCCATTTTCTAATGCGCTTATCCTCATTAGGGCCAGGGGCATGCTGGAGCCTATCTCAGCTGTCTACGGTGCACCCTGAACTGGTTGTGATGCAAATTTAGTGTCACACTAAAAACTGTGCCGCTAGTTAGTGGTCAACAGTGGAATTACAACCAAATTAAACACGAGGCTGAACAAGAGTTATTACAAATGTACAAAGAAAAATCTGTTACACTCTACAGCCTGCGATCGTTCTTGTTTTTTTTGGCCATATATTAAAATACAAAACATGTCATGTATAAATAGAGTATTTCCATTACAAAACATTGCAGAAAATATATAGTTTCCTTCCATAATGGCATTACATAACACATGAAAACGTATCAAATGCATCAGATTTCAGGACCTTGAGGGGGTTTCCATGGAGGATTGATAAGAACACGTTCTAAGCCAAACCTTAGACAGCCCTCTAGTGAGGAGAGCTGACAAGTGCACACTCAAAGACAACTTCAAGAGACAGTTAAAAAGTAAATACATAAAATAATAAATTAACGACATCAGATTTATTAGAGCTTTGCTTTTGATTTCATCCGGATCGAATGGAGGTGGCAGACTTTTTGTTCCCTATAACACCAGGCGGGAAAGCTCCAGTGGAAACATCCTGGATGTGCTTCAAGGCCTCTGTCTGTTTGTCCATCTGCACTGACAGAATTTCACCATGTAGCCAATTGGGTCAAATTTTATGTTCCATCCATCCATCTATTATCCGAGCCGCTTTATCCTCACAAGGGCTGCGGGCATGCCCATCCCAGTTGTCTTCGGGCAGTAGGCGGGGGACACCCTGAACCGGTTGCCAGCCAATCGCAGTGCAGACAGAGACGAACAAACATCCGCGCTCACACTCACACCTCGGGACAATTTACAGGGTTCAATCAGCCTGCCATGCATGTTTTGGGAATTTGTGAGGAAAAATGAATAAATGTGCAGTGTATGAAATAAAAATACCAAAACAGATGTTAAACTATGAATGATAATAAAAAAGAACTGCAGCATAGAAAATCAAACCATCATCAATAAAACATAATGAACCAGTCATAATTTTGTCACCATAATGTTGCAAGACGGAAAAAATACATATATCTCAATATTAAAAGGTATAGTGTGGGAAATACAACAAAAGTCGAAATCCAACTGAAACAAAATAAGACACTCTTAAAACAAGCATAAAACGTTGATTCTTCTTTTTCTTCACTTGATCATATCGATACAAAGCTGCAGTATAGTGAGGCAGAGGTGCGGAACCTAAGAAGTGTTGTGACGCGCATGAAAGTGAAAGAGTGTCGTTGCCATTTCCTGCTGACTCCTGTGAAAGGCGGTCAGAAAATTAACTCCAGCTGACTTGTTTTCTTTTTCTTCACCGACAACTTTTCCAGCCACCGGCTGTGCGCATGGAGTAGACTCAAGCCGCACAGTCCACTTGTATCAACCTTTCCTCGGTGCTCTCACATTCCTACCTAATATGTGTCAAATAACTTTTAGTTTTGTCTAAATAGTATGTTTGCCTGATATAAGGTGTGTCGAAGTATAAGGCACACCGTCAATGAACGGCCTATTTTAAAGCTGTTTTTATATATACGGCACGTTATCGCATTATATGGCGCAAAGAAAGGAGCTACAATAGTGGCTGGGGTTGTGTTATGCATCCACTAGATGGCGCTACGCTAATAGGAATACAATATAATACACCTTTATTAATATAGCGCTTTCATGACCATTGCAGCTGCACCAAACCACTTTAAAATATTACGTCCAAGAAATGAGAATATTGATCCGTATATATTATATATATTTTATATATTTTTTTCTTTTTTTTTTTTCTTTTCAAGATGGCGCCCGAGTAGGCAGCCTTCAGCAAGTGCTCTTCAAGAGCCTTGCTTTTTTTGTTCTTTTTTGTTGTTTTTGTCTTTTTGTTTTGTCACATGTTTGTTGTTTCGTCGTGTGGACCTGATGTGGACTGTTTTCAGCGTTTTTGGGCCACGACATTCGTCAAAGGAGAAGAATCTGTCCTTGGTGGTTGCGCCTTCTTGGCAGCACGCCTGTACCAGCACAGATTTTGATTGGGAGGAATGTCGGCGCCATTGACTGTCGGTGCTGGACAGCCCCGGGGCACTCGTGTGTTTTGCGCCTGTAATGGGCAGCATTTTTCACAGCCCCGTTTTGTTCAGTGGAGATGTCGGCGCTGTTGGACAGTCTGCATTGGTGCGGCTGGATGGATGTCTGCTGAAGTTGAGGATGAGGAGAGAGGAGCGTCGGCGAGGAGCGCCGATACGTATTTGGAACTGAGAGTCACCGCTTGGTATTGGAATGGATTTGCATGGGACAGGAGAAGTGAAGCAATCTCTTTTTTCGTCAATGGATGCTACAGCTTCTTGTTGACTTTGAAACTTAGCTTGTAGCCGACGTGTGCACATTTTGAGCACGACGTCTCTGATCCACTGGTGAAAGGACACTTTGATTCTCTCCTCTTTCATCTCAAACTGCTTTAACAACAAAGCGTATGAGGGGAAAAGTGGTTAGGACTGCATGACTGTCCGTGTTTTATGTTATGTGTTGTGTTCATTATTTTACTTTTTGTTCATGTTTTATGTTGTGTGTTGTGTTTATTATTTTACTTTATGTTAACTGTTTTGTTACAGCTGCCGCTGTTGTGAAAGCGCTATATAAATCAGCATGTATTGTATTGTATTGTATTGTATTGCATATAAGGTGCATCGGATGATAAGGCGCACTGTTGGCTTTTGAGAAAATTGAATGCTTTTACGTGCGCCTTACGGTGCGGAAAATACGGGTACCTGATCATTTCATACTGATGATGTTATGATCTTATTCTCTTCTACTTTTCTTTCTTGGAGGCTGAATTAACATCTGCCCAACAGATCAGCATGGTGAAAACTTTCCATTGGATGAGACTGAGTGGATTTTCACTGAGTGGGACAACTTTCTTCCTTCGCTCAACTGCGCTCTTGCAAACATTCACAAAAAAGGCCAAACAACGGAGAGGAAGGTTCTTGATGGTTCCGCTGTTGTGAAAGCGCTATATAAATCAGCATGTATTGTACTGTATTGTATTGTATTGTATTGATGGAGCCACTCAATGACTGGCGATTCTTTCCTTTTCTCCTTCTTCTGTTATTCCCTCACTCTCTGCCAGCTCAGTCACTTTCTATTTTCCCATCATACACAACCATCTTTTTTTTTTTTTTTTACCTGGAAACCACAGCTGCAGACCTGAAAGGAAGCTTTTGTCCTTGCACCGACTGGTGTTCCAAAACACTCGTGGGAAAAAGTGGGAGCTAGTGGGAAAAGTGTTGCATCATAAGGCAAACGTCGTCGTTGAAAATAACATGGAGCAGACTTTAAAAAAAGATGAAAAACAGACAAGCTGTTTCTGGTTTCTGGTATATACATCTATACTGTATATAATTTTATTATATATGGATTAAAAAGTCAATATAAGTAATTCAAAACATTTTTTTGGGGGGGGTGATTTGTCAATTGCCCCAAGTTTTTCTCTCTTCTGTCCCTTTCACCACAAAGAGTTTACTGTATTGTGTTTTCCGTCAAAGTATTAATACTATAGCATTTAAGGCAAAGTACTGCATTGTTATTTTAAAAATATCGTGAAATATAGACTAAGAGGGGCGGCACGGCGGGCCACTGTTTAGCATGTCGGACTCACCTGCAGAGTTGGAGGGTTCAATTCCGGCTCCGGCTTTCCTTTGTGGAGTTTGCATGTTCTCCTGAGCCTGTATGGGTTTCCTCCGGGTACTCTGGTTTCCTCCCACCTTCCAAAAACATAAGTGGCAGGTTAATGGAACACTCAAAATTGCTGGTATAGGCTACGGCACACCCTCACACTCTTGTGCGGAGAAAGCGGGTCGGAACATGGATGCATAGATAGAATAAGAAAAGAAAATTAGGTTTCAGAGGAAACAATGTACTCACTACGAAACTACTACGGACTTCAGCTCTGTTACCTGCTTGTGTTCGACCGGAACCCTTTGACGGGTGGGGACTTTCCCCAAAAGTCTTTAAACACAACATGATATTTTGTGTTGCTAAACACATTCCCCAAAATAATAGATAAAAGCAAAACTGACATGTGCAGAGTCAAAATGACATCCACACTTAACAAGAGTGACGAGTGCGTGGTGTCGTCACACGACAAACAAAGAATTTACACATTGACGAAGACAAATATGGGATCATGTCCAATACAAGCAGCTGCGAGAGTACACATGACTTGACCAAACTTCATGTTGCAAAATAACGCTCAAGCATTTGTTCAAACTCCAACTTGTACAGTGGTCATTGGAGGCTTGGCCTTCCTGCGTGGTGTTTGTATGTTCTCCCGGGTCTGCGTGGGTTTTCTCCAGGTACTCCGGTTTCCTCCCACATTCCAAAAACATGCACGGCAGGCTGATTGGACACTCCAAATTGTCCCTAGGTGGGAGTGTGAGCGTGGATGGTTGTTCGTCGATGTGCGTGCCCTGCGATTGGCTGGCACCCGGTTCAGGGTGTTCCCGCCTCCTGTCTGAAGATGCGACCCTTTTGAGGATAAAGCGGATCAGAAAATGGATGGATGGATTATTATCATGACTGCCTGACCCACCAACCTGAATGGCGAGACAAGGAGGAAACCTTTTGCACTTTTTTGTTTTACCCGATAAGTTTTGCCAATACCAGTATTTATGATGAGGAATATTTGGCAGCCACATCACAGGCAAGTCATACGTTCAACACTGAATAATCATTTACCCAAAGAAAGAAAATTACATTCACGGGAAAAGGTCACCATCCAAAATGAAAAAAATGATTCTGGGTTGACGAGCAGGAAACTAATGGCTTTTTCTCCCCCCAATTTCAGGCCCCGTATTACATGATAAGAGTCACATTCAAAAGGGTGAGAAAGTAAGCAGCTGCCAAACCAGCCTGAGAATCTATTTGTCAGGCCTCCCATTGGTTCCCGCAAGGGTGGAGAAAAAGTGCACAAATACAGGTGTGCCAGTTGCGCTCCTGCGTGTTTCAAGCATTTTCCTCCCAGAAGCATGAAGCGGTTCGTGGTGTGGATGCTGCTCTGGGGGCTCGCCGCCGCCCAGCACCATCCTCAACTCCGGCACGGCAGGACGGCCATCGTGCATCTCTTCGAGTGGCGCTGGGCGGACATTGCGGCGGAATGCGAGCGCTTTTTGGGGCCCAACGGCTTCGGGGGAGTTCAGGTAGCCCGTGTTAATTTTTGCTGGTGTGGAAATTATTTGGTGCGGTGCAGAAATATCGACGCTGTGTCCTGTCTATGGATGCTTTCGAGTAGTTTTGTTCTGTTGTGCAAGGTGGTGATTAGCATGAATAATTGCCGAGTGTATCAGCATGCGGGTGTGCCTTTGTTTACATTGTGGTTTATTTGTTGTCCAGTATACCGTTGTGCCTTGAGCTACAATGCCTTGACTGACGAGTTTATATCGCTTGGTCGATTATTATTTTTTTGTCTTTGGATACCAGCAAACATTTGAGATATGCTACAGTTGTTAAAAAAAAAACATAAGAGAGGCATAAGACAGCCCCCCCACAGATCCTCTTACTTTGAACTAATATACGACTGTCAGCTCAAGCCGACAGTATCGACAAATATGACAAAAAAAGTCTTTCTTTTTCTGAAAACGACCAACTCCCACTTTCACACGTCTTGAAATGTTCCGTCACAACCCAGTTTTGGAAAAGTGAACTATTCATAGTCTGAACAGCAAACTTTACAGCAACTAGTCCGCAGGCCATTTTCGCACAGTCGTCATCTTCCTGTCGTGTGTTTGCTTAGATCTCTCCTCCCAACGAGCACATTGTGCTGAACAATCCCTGGAGGCCATGGTGGCAGAGGTACCAGCCGGTGGGATACAACCTGTGTTCTAGGTCCGGCGATGAGCGGGAGCTGCGAGACATGGTGACGCGGTGCAACAACGTCGGCGTCAACATCTACGTGGACGCCGTCATCAACCACATGTGCGGGCCGGCCGGCGGCGAGGGGAACCACTCGTCATGCGGGACCTGGTTCAGCGCCAGCACCAAGAACTTCCCCGGCGTTCCCTACAGCGGCTGGGACTTCAATGACCACAAATGCAGGACGGGCAGCGGCGAAATCGAGAACTATTGGGACGCAAATCAGGTGCGCGATATCCAATTTTCCAAACAAGTTACTACAGGGAACTCCATATTCCCAGTTTGGCGTTTGCCGATTGAGATTTTATCCTAAACCCATCCTCTGTTATTTGTGCCATTTTATTTTTGCGTCAGCGAAGGCAACAAAAGCGTGGTTTCCAAATGAAAGCGGTGCTCAGGCAAGGTGAAATGAACATGTGATTTTGCTTTCTGTGATGTCGCCAATGTTTATTTTGTGTGTAAACCAAAAGGTCAGTTTAATGCCTCACTGCATACTGTTTGTATCAAGTTCATATTTGCCCGTGTGTGATGTCACATCCATTTGTGCTGCCGCATCATTTAGACTTACATGCTCGCTGATGCTTTTGATGAGTGTCATGTGACAGTGGCTTGTTTGTATTGAATATTTGAAAGATTGAAGACATTCATTTATGTAACATGGGTTCATGATTGCGGACATGCTAGACGCATGGTGATGATGCTTTGCTGATCATTCTTTGCCCGTGTTTTTACAGACCATGGAAAAGACATCAATCCAAATTGAATAGCGGTTTCAATTCAATAGACGATTACAAACCCATTTTGTGGAGTGTCAGTTATTTGAGGGTTCGGGTTGACTGTGTAGTTGAAAAACACGAACTAAAATATTTTAATTCGCTGAAAAAAAACAAAAACATTGTTGAAATGCCATTGTCTGTCTACAAGACAAATTAAAAATGTAATTATCGCAAGAATGTCCTTTGTTTCTGATTTTCGATTCATTTAATCCATAAGCTTTTTGGAGTTTTTTGGTTTGAGTTTTCTACTGCTAATATCCATGCTGGATTTGTGAATGGTGGTTAATCTGTCCCAATTCAATGCATTTTTTTTAATGCTATCTTTTGTGTTTTTATGACACGACTATTTTGACCTTCTAATCTCTCACCTGACAAGAACCCTCTTACTATGCAAACACTGTCAAAAAAGATAAAAGGAGCCATTGTATGCGGTTTTGGCAGCACGGCAGTCTCATGATTAGCATGTCTGCCACACAGTTTTGAGATTTGTAGTTTATTTTTCCTGTGTGGAGTTTTGCATGTTCTCCTGTGCTGGACTGGGTTGTCTCTGTGTAGCCTGCACTCCTCCCACATTCCAACAGCATGCATGTTACGGTTAACTGAAGGCTCTGAATTGTCCTAAGGTGCACATGCAAGTGTGAAGTTGGTCAAAGGAGCCAACATTGTGTACCTGAATTCCCGATGGTCAAAAACAAGTCAGGAACAACGAGCCTGAGATCATTTAAAAATGTTCTTTTTGATAATTTCCTTCTCCAGGTGCGTGATTGTCGCCTGGTGGGCCTTCTGGACCTCGCCCTGGAGAAGAACTACGTGCGGGATAAGGTGGCCGAGTTTATGAACGCGCTGATCGACATGGGTGTGGCCGGGTTCCGGGTGGATGCCTGCAAGCACATGTGGCCCGGCGACTTGGCCGCCGTCTACAGCCGCCTGCACAACCTCAGCACTGAGTGGTTCACAGAAGGCTCCAGACCCTTCATTTTCCAGGAGGTACTCAAGACTCCACCAGAAATGCTTTCACTTTAATTTCTAGACTGGATTGGTGACAATTCCAGTTTTTGGTCTCAAGTGGTATACACATCATGGCAGTGTTCATGGGGGGAAGGGGGGCAGCAGCATGGAATCTGCAATCTTTCCAAATGTAGAAAAAGTAGTGTCGTAAACTGCTACTTTGACTGCAACATAAACAAACAAATATAGCCTACCGATGAAAATATACAGATTGGTGATGGATCCACACTCACGTCTGGCCAAACACCAGAAATATTACAAAAATCACCTGCTGTGAATTTAAACTATTACTAGTCCAATGAAAGCATAAGCCACCTCATCCATTTATGAATTTCAGACAGGTGAAGCTGAAGTAAAGGCTGTGGGAATGGAAGATGTGTTCCCCGAATACTGTCCGGCTGATACGCGCTATTTGTCCTCTGGCCCTTCAGGTTATCGACCTCGGAGGCGAGCCTATCTCATCTCACGAGTACTCCCATCTGGGACGAGTGACCGAGTTCAAATACAGCGCAAAACTGGGAACCGTCTTCCGAAGATGGCACGGCGAGAAGTTGTGCTACACCAGGTACGCCGCAGTCAGGCAGCCTGGGAATGAACAATTTCTAGATATAATATGAGAGCTATAAATATTTTGATTCTTCGTGTGCAGAAACTGGGGAGAGGGGTGGGGTTTCATGCCCGATGGCAATGCCGTGGTATTCGTCGACAACCACGACAACCAGCGAGGCCACGGCGCAGGCGGTGCGTCCATCCTCACCTTCTGGGATCCGAGGCTCTACAAGATGGCGATGGGCTACATGCTGGCCCACCCTTACGGCATAACCAGGTTCATGTCGAGCTTCCGCTGGAACCGGCACATCGTCAATGGAAAGGTTCTTACTCATCTTAAGGCGCGTTCCCACGTTGCAATTTGTCTTATACAACGTGTTGCATAAGACAAATTGCAAATATGATGTTGCAAACCGAATGTGTTCCCACGTTGCAATGTGTTGCAAACAATTTCAAATCTGGCGGGAATAGTTTTCCGAATGCGCGTTTAACGTTATTTCGTTCTGCGACTATGGCGGCTAATTGTCAATACGACAGCGACGATGATCTCCTCGAACTGGCAGCTATCGGTCTACTAGCGAGCTAGAGGAGCCAAAACCCAAACGGGTTTGAGTACGACCGTGGATCGGAGACGGAAAGAACTCGGCGTTTACAACGCTCTAATGCAGGAGTTGGCGGCGAGGACCCCGATAATTTCAGAAATTTCATTCGAATGGATCGCACATCGTCAATGGAAAGGTTCTTACTCATCTAAGTCCGACCTATCATTTTGCCACCTATCTATCAATCGATGGATTCATGTTGTTCCCTGGTCATATTGTCAGGATCAGAACGATTGGATGGGACCGCCGAGTCATAGCGACGGGAGCACCAAGTCTGTTCCCATCAACCCCGATCAAACCTGCGGGGACGGTTGGGTGTGTGAGCACAGATGGCGACAGATCAAGTGCGGAAATCCTGGACTTTGAGCTTCTGTCGTGTTGCTGTTTCAAGATGATAGATTGTCTTTGCTGCAAAACACAAATGGCTGGCATATCCCTGCAGGAACATGGTCATTTTCCGCAACGTCGTCAACGGGCAGCCTCATACCAACTGGTGGGACAACCATGGTAACCAGGTTGCCTTTGGCCGCGGGAATCAGGGTTTCATCGTCTTTAACAACGACAACTGGTGAGCGTGAACGTAATTCAAATGACTGATTTAACTGATTTAATATCCATGAGTGCATAGTCCACTAATTTCTATCCCTTTGGTGTTCGGCAAGGGTCAGTGGCTTTTATTTCAAAGGCAATGAATTTGTCTTCTGCCCTTATTGTTCCGTCGTGTCTTGATAGCTGAAAAAGAACCACATGCTTTTGGTATCCTGCGCTTGATCTCTTCGCTGCTGTCATTTCCCATTGTCGTGAGGAACTCCAACAACAAATCGCAAACCCTTGAAACAGCCAGCTTTCTTGTCTTTCATCTTGAGGGACCTGGACGTGACTCTGAACACCGGCATGCCCGGCGGCACCTACTGCGACGTCATCTCTGGCCAAAAGGAGGGAGACATGTGCACAGGAAAGCAGATCCACGTTGGTGACGATGGCCGCGCCCAATTCCGGATCAGCACCCAAGACGAGGACCCCTTTGTGGCCATTCACGCCGAATCCAAACTGTAAACACTAAGTTGAACAAAGCATGATGAGCTCTGAACAAAAGTGGTATTAAAGCGGCTCTGTGGTGAAAGGCTTTCTTCTGCTCTCTTCTCTTTTTTTCTCTTCTGGTGCCTTAACAAAATTATTTTGTGTGAGCAGAGGTATTGATTTCACTGGATGGTTGGGCGGTGGGGGTTTGCGGGGGTCAACAAGCTCGCCTGGTGCCTTTCTGTGTGGTGTTACTGGTCTTACCTATGTTCTCTCCGGGTACTACCTTTTCTACCCACGGTCCTGAAATCATGAACGTATGTATGGGCAGATCCTTTGATTTGCCAAGTCGACGGCTGTGGAGGGGCTTGACCAGTCAGGGCGCCAACTATCACTTTGAACAGTCGGTGTAAAATCATCCTAGATACGAGCCTGGGTGAACTGGAGAGTGTCTGATCATATTGAAGAAAAAAAAATCTCCTATGTTCGATGAATATCAGGTCCAAGAACACCACGGTCCTGGTGTTAATCTCCATTGGAGGGCAACTTTGTTACCACGGGGCACTGAAGAACGAAAGGTGTGTCAAACTGGATATCTTCACATTCTACAGAGAGCAAATATGTCTGGTGGTGGTGGGATGTCAAATCCAAATCCACAGGGAGAACTGTGAACATTTGCATTTGTTCTACTGTCCTACATTTTCATGATCAGTTGAATGTCCCGGGTGAACCGATGGTGGCCCGCCGGTGTCCGCCCTGCACTTCTTTCGGCCACGGAGGACTTCCTGTCATCACTGTGTTACCGCCGAGAGCTCAGCACTGGTAGCGCGGCAGAAAATGGGGGACCCCAGAGACCCCGCTCTCCGTCTCTCTTTATCTTTTTCCATCTAAACACCCCCCCCCCCCTCCCACCTCCACCTATGTTACGCTGTTGACTGAGTGGCAGCGTCCACAGTCCAGATAGCGGAAAAAGGTGATTCTTTACCATAACATTCATTTCATTTCATCTCAGTTGTTATGGCAACGTGACCTGAGAGCAGGGGAAAGAAAGTGGTTATTTGATTCCATCGCCTTCTGGAGATATGCATGCTGAATGTGGCTTTTTGAGGGGAAATAATCACAACACTGTAGATGATGGATAAAGAGATAATACAAAGGGGACACCAGGGTCCCCTGATTGAGATCAGACTCAATGATTCAATGCTTTAAGTATTGAACTACTAAAACTCAAAGTCGCAAATCTTCACGGGGTTGCGAAGCATTTTGAGACCCTTTTGTGATGGACGAGATCTGGCCCCCAGGAAGAAAGAAGAGCACGTCCTACAGATGTTGTCAGATTGCTCCTGAATTTGAACCACATATGACAGATGTGTTGTGAAAATCTTTAACATTTTTGTTGTCTTAATGGCATGTGGCAGGTGAAGTTTGATGACTCATGGCCAGTACGTTTACAGAAATTAAGAGACACAAACTCCCCTCAAGTATATCCCCAAATTGTTTTTTTTCTTTCAGAACAAATTCATTTCAATTCAACTCTAAAGTCCACCTCAGCACCAACACACACATATACACACACACCCACACAGTACTGCCTTCAAAGAAGTTGCTCAACCAGTCGCAAGGGGGCAGTGTTGTAACAGACACTGTCACATACAGGATTTGCCCTGTTGAATTCTCGACATCACCACTTGAAAGTCAGAAACGAATCATCTGCTATATAAAAATAAATTCCAGAGTTATGTCTGATTTTTGACCACTGGCTTGTATTCGGAAGGAAAAACACCCAAAGCCACAGTTTTCCCCTCATTGAAGTAAGGGCTGGCTAAAGTTTACACAATCATTTTTATCGTAATTATTGTAAATTGTAAATAATTGGGAATTTCTCCATTGTGAGACAAATAAAGGTTTTTCTTATCTTATAAAATATCGAATTAAAAACATATTTCACTTTATGATGCACAATGTGGTTTGCTGGCTTTGATGGACCGTGACACCTTTACACACAGACCAGCACAATCAGCTTCAGCTACGGTAAAAAGAAAAAAGGAAAAGCAACCATATGCAAATAAAATGATGTCTATCATGCAGTGAAAAAAAACCCCAGCCTCAACAAAGAAAATACTGTACTCACTTTTGATGAGCTAATAATAAGACTGCTAGCAGCATATTAGTTCAAAAGGAAACAAGAAAACTGCAATAGGACAAACATATTTTTAAATGATAAAACATCAACATATGTGGTGACTAGCATTTATTTAACCCTTTCAGGGACAGTGGTTACTACAGTGGACATCTTATCATGTTACAGGGTGCATGAAAGGGTTAAAAGAATTACTTCTTCACCCCCCTACATAAAACAGAGCAGCACGCAGAGCAACATAAAGCCTGTCCTCATGTATGTATTCTTTAATGATATCCATGCGCAGCTAAGTCCTCGTTAATAGTCCGCATCCCGCTGAGAAAACACCGTGGAGTCCCCTTCGTGTGTGTCAGTGCATTCTAAATGTAGATGCTAGTTACACACAGGCACACTGGAGCGTCTTTCAAAAGTCAGGTCGCACCTCAGTTGACGCAACGAGGAAAGGGAATTTGTATCATGATAAAATTATCCCTTCAAACAAGCCGTCATCTACACAAAACGTGGCTTGATCGGGACATCGCAAAAAAGATATGGCTTGGATGGTAGGATACCTTTCAGCATGAATGGTGCCTTCGCAGATGTACAAAATTACCGATGTCATGGGCACACTTAGATCTCCATATTGTCACAGACGCTGGCTTTTAAACATTGTGCTAATAACAGTCTGGCTGGTTCCTTTCCTCCATCTGTGGCCCGGAGCGACTATTTCACGTACCTCATTAGGTGTTGCTGTTTTGGTGAGCAAAAGACTTCAAATGGGCTCAGCAATTAACTGTTTAATTACCATCGAATGAAGTGAGATGCTTTCACTTACGAACAGCGCACTGTGTTTGTTTAAGCACAAGGTACACGACATGGCTACAGTGTATGCTAACTGCACTTCTTGTCTCTGACCGAATATGTTCTAATATTTATCCGAATTGTTCCCTGCATTTGATTATCGTCGTCATAATTTGGAATAAAAGTTGCTGAAAAATGAATCTGGACCGCGGGTCGTGAGTTTGACACAAAGGCTTCCGATTCGTCCGGCGCCATACAAATGTGACTGTCATTCACATTTGGGGGGTTGTAGAAACGGAGCAATCTCATCTATTTGAGCCACATTTATATTTCATGGGCCAAGGTGCTGTATGAGCTGACCCCTGTCCACCCAAACCCCCCACACCTCCTCCACTTCGGCGGCTGTTTTTATTGATCCCTCCCTTATTGCTGCCACTGTTTGCTCCCTCTCATTGCTGCCCACATCTCAGGTATGTTTGGACTGCGCGCGCACACGCACACGCACACGCGCACAGAAGCAAAGCTGGTCTGAAAATGTGAAAGAAAGGAAGCAGATGGTGGCATGAATAGTGCAGCAGGTCCCGTCCCTGAAACCTCCACTCGCCCCACTCACACACACTTTTCGCCTTCGCGTGCAGCACATTTACCCCGACAAACACCCTCATAACCGATGCGCTGGCACGGTGACGTCATTACGAGTTCAAGGTCAACGGCGGGATGAACTTCTGCAAGTCGGTGCGTACAAAAATATTCGTCGCATACCCCCGACCCTCCACGCCTGCCCGCACCCCTAGGTCAAATTTCATGAAACACGTTGCGTCGTATTTGGGACGGGAATGAAACGGTACGTACGTTTGGTCTTCTCCCAATTTTCTCACCGAATTCTCTGCATGTGTGCCGGGGGAGTCCACACGAGTGCCTTAATTATACATGGCAGCCCAGGGCAACACACGAGCATTAAAGTTGCATGGCTAGCTCAGGACGGACGGAGCCATGTCAAATTGGCTTTGGTGACCAGGCCAGCCACCGCCTTCAGTGTCCCCAACTAAAAATCAGGACACGGTTCCCCAGGATCTTTTTAGGGGCTGCCCGTCTTGTACCGACGTTCTACTCTGCCTCTGTCGTGCCCGCCTTGAAAATCGTGCACGTTCGCATTTTCCATACACAACTCCATAAAATACACTTCAAAGTGCAATTTTTCAAATCTTGAGCTGCAGGGAATATGACAGAGGTGTTACGATGAATGACTATCGACTTCATCAAAAATTATTTTTGATAATCGGTTCATCGTTTTGAGATCTTATTGAATTATGAATTGTCCAAATCTTTAGAATTTGAGCCTCCCACTTAATAATTTATCAAGGCAAGTAAATATCAATGAAAACCCAAACAGTCCCTCATGTCCAGTTTTGAGCAGCAGTCGCTTGTTGTTCACACCGAGCCAGAACTGTGTTAATACGAGCAGTCGAATGTTGTGGCGCTAGCTAGCATTTCATTGTCACTTGTTATCAAAGCAAAAACTAGTTTCACAACTTACATCGGCTTCTTTTCATGCTCGCGTCACGCCATCGTCGTTATCATTACAAAGTGTCGTTTTTTTTAAATCACGGCGTCATTGTAAAAGCGGTTGATGTATTTTTACGCTCGTATGAGAGTGAAGGATGGTTTTGTGATGGCAGTACTTTATTTTCTATTTTCTGACATCACGTCAGCGGTGTCGAAGACAGGTCGCACTTTTTTTTTCTCCCTGACATCTGTTCCAATTCCGAGATTGATTGGCTCACGGAATGATTGACAGCCGACTGGTGGGGTCAAAGCGACACGACAGACCTGATGCGCTCTGGTTTCCTCATTACCGGACAAAATACGATCTTTTGAAGGTGGGGGCCGGTAAGGTCACTTGAGGTCGATTCGTGTCAAGCAGCATGTCGTCCAGAACGCGTCAAACGATCGCACAGGATCAACCGCAGCAAGACCACCAGAGGGGGGCCCATTAGGGGCTCGGGAATGTCATGTTTCCGCTCGCTTTGTACCTCTCACTCGCATTTTAAACAATCTACCATTGCGCTTTTGCTATTCCATTTACCTCCTACCTTGGCAACTGTTTTTTTTTTTTAAAGCAGGGAGACTGGAGCATAGCGCAGCATGATAATGATGCGATTGGGAGCCGCGCTACCAGACTTATCAACCAAAATCCAAACTGTCGCTCTAGTCCCCTTTCAAAAAGCGTGTCATTCCACAATGGAAGTAAATATCAATGGAAACAAACCGTAACTCTGGTGACTTATCATTTGACACTTAGTCAGTCTTTAGTAATCAGCAGTTGAATATGGGTTGGTTGTAGCAAAAACACTGGTTTCTGACCCCCCCCCCCCACAAAAAAAAGATTTGGATGCAAATATTTCTCAAACGATAAAACCACAAAAACAAGACGGACAAATGACCTCTACGGCAAGAAAATCATGCATTTACAAATACACAACTTGCCGAAGTGTGCCGTGTGTGACGATGACTCGAGATGTCACATTTTCCATCCATTTTTTTCTCACAATCGCGACACACACAGTTTCTACTACCTACGGCAACATCCATCCATCCATTTTCCGATCCGCTTTATCCTCACAAGGGTCGCAGGGAGTGCTGGAGCCTATCCCAGCTGTCTTCGGGAAGTAGGCGGGGAACACCCTGAACCGGTTGCCAGCCAATCACAGGTCACACACAGACAAACAACCATCCGTGCTCACACTCACACCGAAGGACAATTTAGAGTGTTCCATCAACCTGCCATGCATGTTTTTGGAATGTGGGAGGAAACCCGAGTACCCGGAGAAAACCCACGCAGGCCCGGGGAGAACATGCAAACTCCACACAGCGAGCCTACCCCGTTGGAATCCATCTGACCAGCTCACAAATATCAAAGTCCATGAGTGTGGATGCGTGAATAAACCACACTTCAAATTAGACCTCAAACTTTGAGTGACAGTAAATGAGTTTTGCTTCTCAACGCAATCAAATATCAGTCACAAAGTATTTCAGGGCAGCAGCTTGATGCCTGGAAATGATCTCAATCTTTCAAGCGCTTTCAAACCAAAAGTCCAGATCGCCCGTGCGTTTCACAGCAGAGGTCCTCCAACGATTTTCAGGCGTCCCATCCTGTTTAACACACGCGCCAACTTCTGTGTCTGCTGGCCGTGCTCGGACCGAAACATGAACTCTGAAGCCAGCAGCAGGGATCTAACATTGACAACTCTGTAAAAAGAGAAGCGTCAATGAGCGACACTCCGACTGGAAAGGAATCAAAAGGAAACGTCCCCTTGGCGGGATTCCCGCAGCAACGTGATGCCTGCTTATCAAGCAGATGTCTTCTCCATAACAGAAGGCCGCCCAGTGTGAGGCGGCGTGACAAAATTACATCGCGAGCGGTAATTAAAACGACTTTCTCAGCCGTCTCATGTCACTCTGCGGGGGGACGCCAAAACTGACGTCAGTCGCCGTGACGGCCGGCACAGACGGGATAAAGTTCGACATCAAACGTGTGCAAGCTACCCTTGCGGGAAGCGGCGGTCCGGTCTGTCACGGAATCAGACAAAAGGAAGCCTTGTGCTTTGGGAACACGCATGGACACCAGGATGGACATCGGCGGGGAGCTTTTGGGATTTGGGCGTTCCAAAAGTTTGTCAGAAAACTCGACCCCCCCTCCCCCCACCCCCTCCGCTCCCCTATGTGCTCCACGACAACAGATGTCGCCTCGAGCCAGTCTTTCTCCTGATTCCACTGAACGTGGCTTCTCGTTTCTCAGAGAAAAGCCAGGGGAAAAAAAAGTTAGCACGCATCCTCACGACGGAGGGATTACACGCCTTAGCCGAAAGATCCCATTTAAAACCCACAAAAACATCAGTAATAGAGGCAGCGAGTGGTTTAAGCACTCACTCCACTGCGAATGTCTCATCATATGGCTCAATCGAAATTAATTTTAATGACATTTTTTTTTGTAGACTATACATCTACTTCCCTGCCAGAGAGGTGACACTCGATGTTCTCTAGAGCAAGTTTGTGCCCAGTAACCATAAGGAATGTTTAGCTGAAAACCTATACAGTGTTGCCTTGAGATACTGTGTGAGTCTAATTCGTTTTGTGACCAAGCTCATAACGCAAATCATCTTTTCCTATTGAAATGAATACAAATGCCATTACTCGGTTTCAGCCTTCTCCCAAAAACCAACAGAAATGATTGGAATGTGTATTGTAATTGGTCAAATTAGCCCTTCAAAATATCCTGTCTGAGATCATCAGTACAGCACTAATATTAGTCATGTCAAGAGCTGACCACTGCGAGTACTGTTATAGTGCCTAGCGACTTGTTGCGGCTGAACCATTTATGTTCATTGCCCTGTGCTAAGGGTTCATGCGTCGAAAAATAGATGCTAACTAGCTTCGTCATTAAGCTAGCAAAGACTTTCTATTACCAAACCGCTGCTTATCATAAAGTGTGCTGTGTTGAGTTTACCGCCACCATACAGTTCTCATATCCGAAGCCTGTGTTAGCAAGGCAAAGAAGTCGAATAAATGCACCCCCCCCCAAAAAAAAACCTAAGTTGGGTCACCCATATCTCACAGCACTAATGTACTTCAGTGGAACTATCATGATCTTGAAGTGTTTTTGTGATTTAAGAGTTAAATTCATGTCTCTAACAAACATTTATCTCTCGACACTAATGAAAGCGTCTTTTCCTTTCTCTGAGAAAAGAAAAAAAAGTGAAGTTAGCACGTGTTTTAGCTATGGAGAGATTACACGTCTTAGTTGGAAAATCCCATTTAAAACCTGCAAAAACATCAATAATAGAGTCAGCAAAGGGGTTAATCACATGAGTATTTAACATTCTGCCGACAGAAGGACGCTTGATGATGGTGTGTGCTTTATTAGCGGTGTAATTGAACCTCTTGGTGTTCTGTCCGAGAAAAAGGGGGGGCTGGGGGGAGAGTAAGATTAATTCCCGGTAATCGTAGTTCGCCAGGATTCTGCAGACAAAACGTTTCGCATATTTAACAGGCCATAATCAATATGTTGTCTTGATTAATTCAACGAGGTTGACCCCTGCCGTCTCGAATTTCGTGGCGGTGACGTCGTCTTTGCTTGCCGATGGGACGACGGTGGACAGAATCTTGGCTTAGGTTTAAGTTTTTCAAAGAGACATCAAGTATCGCAGTTTCTTATATAATAATGTTATATAAGATTATATAAAATCTTATAATGTTCATGAGCTTTAAACAATTGAGTCAATACCAAGTCGATACAGGGACAGTATTGCAGATATCGACCTACCATCATCAAAACTGAATTTTAAAAATTATTTATCAGAATTTTATGCCTCATCATACTGCAAATTCTGAATACATTTTAATGACTGTTAACTGTTTGTGATTGTCCCCCCGCCCCCCGCTTTTGATTGTGAATGAGCCATAATCCAGGATAAAATGTTGACAAAACTAATTATATACTCCCTCAAAATATCGGTCTATACATAACACAAACTGAAAATCAAATGTTGATATCATTGCACTGCCATCGATCAATATTAATACCAAAACTGATATCGGAGATGGATCATCCCACCCGTTTTTAGTCGAGAAACAAAATGACAAAGTGGATGACACGACGTCCTTTGGAGTGAACTCTGCGCCGTATATGACTCATTGTTCCAATCTGTTTGTGCCCGACGGAAAGCCACCAAGCGAGAATACCTTTGCTGTCTCGCTTTGAACATCTGTGTTTGCCCACTGTCAACACGCTGCCAGTTGTCCCTGTTTCCACAATGCCAGCGTAAAAACACAACAACAAAAAAACAAAAACAAACCCGACAACATACACACACGCACACACACACACTGGAAATTGTGCTGGTGATTCGCTCGTGTTTGATTGGACTTAATCTTTCCCAGCATTCAAACAAATGCTTCAATCTTGCTTACTTGTGTGGGACTCTTATGTTTCGATTTTTTTTTCCTCCCCTATATGAAGGCATCTAATGCTTTTTTTTTTTTTTGCGGTTCATTCTACGAGAGGAGGATGCTTATCTCGCTCAACACCGCTTCAACCCCCTGAGGGAAGCGAGAGATGGCGTCATTATCCGCCATCAAATCCACATCCCTCCGACGCCACCATCCGCGGGGATGGAGGCTCCATGGAGTATTGAACGCCTCTGACGAGAACTCAAGTCCCACGTTGTCCATGGTGATACTCTCAAAATGATGATCACAGTTCAACAGCAAATTTTAATCAGAGATGGCTTAATGCGTCCTCAAGGTATTTTGGACGCTTGTTTAAAAGAAGAAAAAAGAAAAAGCCTTTATTATTTGTTTTAGCTTGTCAGGTTTTTGAGAGGTTTTAATTAAAAAAAAAATTTGTTTGATCGAAACAAGATTGCGCAATGAGGATTTTATCATGTGTATGGCGTTTCAGGAAAAAAAAAATCCACCTTTGAGTGAACCTACGCACAGGATATGCACCCAAATGTCTATACGTGCCCAAATGAAATGCAATTTGAACATGATACAATTTTGCTCATAGATTTCTCTATCAGTACTTCAGTGCACTGGAAATAGCCCCCAAAATGGCTCATTAAAGCTAAAATGGCCAACCACTTGTCAAATTTCAGGCATCCAACTGCTTTTGATACAACAGGGCAGGAGTGGTACATTAGAACAGAAGAGTTTAATTATGAGCCCAGTGATGCAAACAACATCCACTTGAGTTTCTAAAAATACACTAAGCATGATGTATTTCTGGTATATTAGAACAGAACTTGAAACAACAGCCTGCGTTGTTTGTTGTTGTTTGTTTGTTTATTGAGCATATATATTACACACAGTAACAGATAGCCAAAAGGTAGGCAAAATTTATGAAAAGAAAATTTAAAAGTATGTAAAAGAAAAAAAAGAAAACACTCATCATCACAGTTGTATGCTCAAAGGAGTAGGAAGAAGTAAACAACTTATCTAGTCCTACCCCTTATTGTATAGAATATAAATTGATCGTTTTCAAAACAAAGAAGAAGAAGAGAAGTCTACATATCATCAAATACTTTTACCATTGTGGTACTTTACTTTTCTATTTATACACCTTTCGGTTTGTGTATTTATAATTATTCTTTGACCTTTTTGTTTCAATTTCTCATAATCATTGTAATTACTGCATTTCTTGAGTACAAATGATAAATTAATCAAAATCCAAAACAAGAACAAAGAGCTGTAATACTAATTTTATAAATGTATCAAATGTATCTTCTTAATTGTGATTCTTATAGTTTTTTTGTACTGATCTTTTGAATTTATTTTTGAACTCCTCCAGTGATTTACTCATTTTCAGGTCCGTTTCAAGCTTATTCCACAGGTTGACACCTGTTACTGATACACACCTTTGCTTAATGTTTGTTCTTGTTCTGGATTTTTTTGTATTGATTAGTACCCCTTAGATTATAACTGCTTTCTCTAATTTCAAATAGCTTCTGAATATTTAGACAAAGGAAATTGTTATGTGCTTTATACATTAATTGGGCGATTTTGAAGTCAACCAGGTCGTAAAATTTCATTGTGTTTAATTTGATGAATAGTGGATTTGTGGGTTCTATATATTTAGACCTATTGATTGTTCTGATTGCTTTTTTTTTGTAGTTTTAAGACAGGGAGTGTGTTTGTTTTACAGGCATTCCCCCATATTTCCACACAATATGTCATATATGGGAGTAATAATGAATAATATAATGTGCACAAGGAACTCTTATTCAACACGTCCTTAGTTTTGTGGAGTATCCCGATAGTTTTGGATATTTTTCTTTTAACGTTATCTATGTGTGGCTTCCAGGATAGTTTGGAATCTATTACTAGTCCAAGAAATTTATTTTCATTAACTCGTTCTATTTCAATTGAATTTATCTTTATTTTGACTTGTTCTTTGATTGGTCGCGTGCCAAAAACAACTATCTTGGTTTTGTTAAATTTATAGATAGTTTATTTCTGTCAAACCAGTTTTTAATTTGGTTAATTCATTTTCCACAATTTTCAGGAGTTGTTCCATGTTATTTCCAGAGCAGTAGAAGGTTGTGTCATCGGCGAATAGGACACATTTGAATAGTTTTGAGACACTACAGATATCGTTTATATATAAAATGAATAGTTTAGGTCCAAGCACTGATCCCTGAGGCACTCCATGGGTAATTTTCAGTGAGTTGGATTTTATGTTATTAAACTGCACATACTGATATCTGTTTTCTAAATAACTTTCAGCGTTGTAGTAGTATAATCAATTAAACTAAGTGAAGGATGGCAAAATGGAGTCATATAGCCTCTAGAATTATGTAACTATGAGAATTGTATAGCACATCAGATCCAGTGTAAATACGGTACAGTGGAGTTGTATGGAACATTTAAATACAATGTCACTATTGTAAATAAGGGTTGAAAGACACTTATGTAGATTTAACACATTAGAGGTGTATTGATCGTCGAATAGGTAATCTGAATTATCCATTACAGTTACAGTGTATAGAACATGTAAATTATATAAGGTATGAGTCCAGACCCTGGCCTTTTAATATAAGCACATATGACGACGACAAGGCCAACGGTCCCTTTTAAAAAAAGCTCCAAACTTTTAAAAGTGATGATGGAGGAGTCGGGAGCTAAAATTAGCCGACAGCCTCCTACATATTTCATCTGTGCTCATCATGTAAAAGATGGTGAGCGAGACAAAGAGAGAGAGAGATCGAGAGAGTCAGGGAAAAAGAGAGCGGTCAGCAAGTCCAGCGGCAAGGCGACTTCTCGCTCCTCCGTGTTTCCGACACGCTCGCTCCAATGTGGATGTACCTCGCCGCTTCGCACGACTGATGGAATTGTCTTTCCCTCCAAACTTTGGTTCTTCTTTTGATGAGGAGTTATAAGAATTAGCCTTAAAATTAACCTTTAAAAAAAAACAGTGCGATATAATCGCCCTGCGGAATGTTTTTTAAAAGTCAGTCCCTCAAGCCAGCGACAATTAGTAACATGAAATTTGGTAGGAATCTATCGTGAGCAAATTTTCAAAAATGAACACACTCCCAAAAATGGGAAGTCTGACATTTTGGTTTTAAAGTGAGCATTCATCAAGGGTTACTTTGCACCAAATTTCTATTTTTTCACCAGATTAGGGGGGAAAAAAATTTGCTTTTTCCATTCCTTAGTAATCAGCAGTGGAACATGGGCTGGTCGCAGCAAAAACACCAGCTTCTGACCAAATAGAAAGACTAAAAACTGGAAATCAAGAAAACTACTTTTTTGCTGAATGTCACCAAAAACATATAAAATAGATCAGTGACATTGATGCTAAGATTTTTTTTTTCTTTTGTGACACCTCAAGCTACAAGACACATAAGAGAAAGCTCTTTTGATAGTGAAAAAAAATATTTTTTTACAGACATGCCATGAGTGACAGTGACTCATCGCATGGCATGAAGTTGAACGTTTGTGGCTCTTTTAAATTGCATTCACCAATCACCAACCTTATCACTGAATTTTTGCTCACGATCGCGACACACACCTTCCATTCCCCACAGGGACACACACACTCTGGTTATAGCACACATAGATATTGAGTGTGAGGTGCCTAAACTTTTCCGACTTGCACGTTGGCATTTCTTCCATCACAATGGGCTGAAATTTACGGAGGAATCTTTATCTTCTACTCAAAAATTGTGCTGCTCTGAAATCCAAAGCAGTGCATCGACAAAGACCTGATCATCATTATACCTCCGTAGACCCTGGAATTTCACAGACAAGGTGGGCGACAGGCTCTTGCAGGCCCACGTGTTGAAAAATGTACTTGATGACGAGATAAGTGGATGGCAGTGAATGAATTTCCTGGCTGCAAAGTTTGATGACTTGCCATAAAAGACAAAAACTTAAATGGTATAGTGGTCCTGATGCGGATAAACAAACTTGGAAGCGGCTCAGTATGATGGACGCCAATCTCGGGACGCAGGGCAGTTCGCAGAGTCTTTCTCCTGGCGTCCGCTCTCCAATTGGGCCCAAGCAAAAGCAATTAGCGCTCTGCAATGTATTGCTCGATGGCTGCAAATCGGTCGAAAACCATCCGGTATTTTAGCCTCGATGCCTCCTCCGACTAAACAAAATTACTTTTCCCCACCGACATTCTTTTCTGTTGCTGCAAATATTGATCACACTCACAAGGAAATAATGTCTTGAGGGGCTTCCGTGCAAGTAGGTGGGCCGGGACATTAATCAGGAAATCAATTGCGCTGTCGATTAGAGGGGCTGCGTTTGGAAAAAGGACGACGGTGGGAGGGAGGGGACGTAGGAAGGGAGCCTGCTTCTTTTCCAGCGACACAGCAACGCTTGGTGACAGGTGAAGAGCTTTGTGAGGTAGCATCTCTGCTTTGGTGCAGCACAAATGTCCTATTAGCGCCGTCGTGTATTTAGTGCTCGTTGTTTTGAGCAGCTATTCGCAGGTAACGCAATTGTCACTTTCGGCAGCATTGCAAAGAACCACGTAGAACACCAATTAGAACCCCCCCCCACCACCTCCCAAAAAAATTCACCATTCACTGTGGCCACTGCCTCAAATATCATCAGACATTTCAACAGCAACACCACCCCGAAAAACCTAACAGAGACATATTTTCACTCTTTCTCCACCAAAACAAGCAAGTTTTCCCGAGTCCCAAGCGCCGACAAAGACGTTCTTTGGCGGCAGAGTCCACGCAAAAAAGAAAAAACGAGCGGAATGGGAGCCAATCTGTTACGCGGCATCATTATCTCCCTCGGCGAGCAGCTGGGAAATCGTCAAAAAGGAGACTCTGGCTGCCGATGCAAATGAGACTTTGAAACGGGCGTTTTTACGTACGGAGGTGTTTGCGACTGCCAATCAGCGGTTTTGAGTTGAGCGGGTTGTGATCATTTGCGGTCGCGCGCGGAAAAACGATTGCGGGCCATTTGCCAAACATGACGCTCATTAGTTTTTAACAACTGCTCAGCCGGCGAGCAAGTGGACTGTGAAGGAGTTGCGACTGTCAAATCTATTCTGACAATTCTCGTGAGCAGATCTTGAGGGTGGAGGGTTTTTTTTAAAACATTGTTCAATTGTAACTAGACTTGCGTCTTTATGCAAATATTTACTCTGTAGATAGATACGAAAACATGTTTTATATCGAAACACCATTCAACATCTTAACTGATTTAATTGTTTCTTCTTCAACTGATTTTAGCATCTTTGGCTAATATTTCCTGATCTTTTTTTTTCCGTATCATTTATCATCTGATATGAAAAATCTCATCTCTTGTGCATTGTAGAACGTACAAAGCATCCCTGAAGTTGACTCTTGTGTGGGAGGGAGATGTGTGTGTGTGTGTGTGTGTGTGTGTGTGTGTGTGTGTGTGTGTGTGTGTGTGTGTGTGTGTGTGTGTGTGTGTGTGTGTTTTCCAGTAGTGACATATTTGGAGCGCCTGAGATGAATGATTGTTCCAACTTTTTTGATTTCTTTCAGCAGCGCTTTCACTTTTTTTGCAAAGAAATTCGATAAATTTAAATCGCTGAGGCACTTTGACATCACGAGAAGATAAGAGCCTCATTATCCAACACATTTTTAAAAAAATGTAAACAACTATTTTTGTGAACGCGACACGGCTCAATGTTTGTCAAAGAGCAGATCTGGAAGTTAGACCACTTGAAAATGTAAGCTTGGGAGGTTGTTTTTAGTACTTGTCAAATGTTTCTGCTCACATTCCAGAGTGAAAATTGAATTTTCCCATAATTCACCCTCGTCTTCCTCAAAATGGCCGTCCAACTTTTAACGCCATGCTATGTCCGCATTACGAGGCGCTATCAAGAAAAACTTTGCCATCAACTGTTGCCAATCCGTCTAGGGTAGCGAATTCTGATTGGAGCTCATTTGGGTGAATTCACTCGTTGGAGTTTAGTGACGTATGTTTGAGCCTGAATCCGAAGAAAGGCCTGCTTCAAATCAAAATGGACGACTTACTCTTCCATTAAAATCATGGATGCTTGGTACTTTTTCATATATTCGGTTATAATAGATATATTTGCCCGATTTCATATCATTTCGTAAAATTGGTGTCCAGTGCTGATTTTTCTTTTTTCCGGAATTTCCCAGGGTCTTTATGGCGTTCAGAACCATACACATACAGCCAGTAAATGTTTCACAGGGGACACGCACTGGTGGATTTTTTGGGGGCATGTTGAGGCCGACAAATACAACTCTTCGAGGGCCTTCATTGGGTTTTGTGCAACTAGTGATGCGTTTGGCTCAATCCCAGTGTCTCTAAATTCCAGCGGCATGTGAAGGCGGCGTGTCTTCAGCTTGAAACACAATCTGTTTCAATCGGCAACATAAAACATGCTTTGCGGTGTAAATATGCATTTCTTCCCCCCCTCCCCTCCCTCTTCATCTGCCTACCCATAAAACTAACATCCGCAGTGTGCCGCCGCTGTGTGTTTGTCAGTAACAAACAACGACCACCGTGGGGGATATCGCTCCACCTAACGCGGCTCTCTTTAAATTTAAACACGCCATTACCATTCAATGGAAGCGGTGAAATGGGATGAAAATGCGACTGGCCTTCCGGAGAATACTAACCAGAGCGCCGGCAGATGTATGCGCACGTACCTCGATGAATAGTAAGCAATGGATTTACTCGCAACGTCTCTGGCATTTTAATCCAGTGTCGAGATTAAAGGCCTAATCCACCCTCATTGTCAATCATTTGACACGTCCACTATGCCGTGTTAGCTTTATTGAGGCTTTTGATCATCTTAATTAAAAAAATAAAAAAATAAAAAAATAAATTACCGTAATAGGGAAAAATATTCTGATAATTAATCATCTTGTCTGATTGACACTAAATCACTTTTATTTCTCTTTTTTTTTGGGGGGGGGGGGATTGAACAAAAATTAAATGGGAATCTCGGTGACAGAGAGCTTCAAAGTGAAGCGTTTTGGCTCTGTGAGGTGGAATTGCTCG